>OX336389.2:1515955086-1516320291 GCA_946902985.2 Meconema thalassinum
ATCAAACGGTCACGATGCGGTGTCCCTTAACTTGCTAGCTGTAGTGTCACTTGACATAATTTGATCGCAGGATAAGTAACGTTTGACTAAGGCTAGTACTGAAAATAAAAAGGAGGAGTGGAAGTGTGACTTCCTTTAAAAAAGAGTGGGAACATTTGTTTTTCTCTGCATTGAAACTAACAAAATCACGACATCGCGCTCTGATGTATGACGATAACCTGCGAAACAGCCTCCGGTTTATTGTCTCTCAAACAACCGTGCCGAAGCTTGAGCTTGAAAACAAGGAAAATAAAAATGTGACCCAAATTGCATTGCCTAAAATGAGTCCCATGATACCTTATGAATATTTCTGATTGATTTAATTCTGACCACATGGTGTAGTGGCTAGCATTCTTAGATGGACACATTCCTCGCAAGGTGTTTTTGATAAGTATGATGTGTGTCCCTTTCCTTTATTTGCACAAGTATTTATATGTTGAGTTGAGACAGAAAAATGTTAAACGTAGCTATTAATTGCATCAAACCTGAATGTATAATAATATAATGTTGATTTTTTTCCGTCCTCTTTAACTAATCCGGCTTTAAGAGACGTTGGGGTGCCGGAATTTTGTCCCGAGGGGGATCTTTAACGTGCCAGTAAATCTACCGAATATCTGAAGTAATTCGCCTTAAAAGTGTCCTGCAATATTTTCGTTCGGCCTCAATTTGGCTTCCAAGTTGAAAATCGACTCTCGCATCCTTCTTTTTTTGCAAACAAGTTATCGCTTGTCTATGGGGGGGGCTTTCTTCATGTCTTTTCAACAAATTATTTGTGTTATTCCAGTCGTGAAATCCTTCTTCCACAAGCCGCTTGATTCAGTAACTTGGCAAAACCAAACAGAAGCGTTTTCTCTTAGTTTCTGATTAATAAAATAATTTTCTCACGTGACTTTTGTCTGTTGTTTAAAACGACTTTCAACAAATTCGTGAATTATTTTCTTTATCGTAATAAAGACAAGAAATCACTGTTCATATGTTCCACTTCTTTTCGCAATCTAATAATCACGCTTGAAGTTGCTCCTTGTGATGATGATGTTTCATTGGTAGCATGTGCTGTGCTTTCTGCCTCTGTTTGGCTTCAAGATGGTATGGCTAAATTGGGACGACTTGGTGAAATTCGACTTCAGTTTGACTCTGGAAAATGTGGCCAAGTCGTTAATAGTTGTAGGTCATATAGCACTGCCTTTATCTACTACACAGTGAGACGCTACTTCTGCATCTGTGCTGCGATTTCTTCGGATTCGGCACAATCGCGCATGCCATTAAAAATTGCGAATGTTTGATATAACATCTTTTTTTTCTTCTTTTTTCAATTTTATCTCCGGCTTAACGTTTTGCCCTTCCAGAAGCGTTTCTCTGGCTCTGTTGCTCATGTTGACCATCTCGATAAGGGTAGACGTGAGTAATGAATTTAAAAATAAAATGTAATCCTACTTTCTACTAATATTGCATATAAATACGAAAGTTTGAGCAGCGTTATATGTTATAACAATTTACTCATGATGATACATTGTATACATTTCATGCATTTTAATACTTAAATAAACGTAATTATACAAACGAAAATAAATAAAAATGTATGAAATTAAACATTAAAGTTGCAATTTTAAATGCAAGAAATATAAAATGGCTCCAATTTAAAATAAAATTAAAATGAAGAATTCCAAAATCTAATTTCAACAAACAAAGAACTGACAATATGCAGATCTCCGCGAGCTCTTCACAATGACACGTAGCTAAACGATCTCCACGCTACACTAATTTATAACTTTACAGCAAAGCAAATTCGGAACAATCACGCGTAAGCGCTTGTACGATGACGTCACAGGCAATACAAATTCCTGCGTGAAAACACGTACAGACATGATCTATCCGTTGTGGACTCAACCATTCTTTACGCCTTATTAGTCTCGTAGTTATTAGCGATTCAAAGCTTCCGTTAATTTGTCACACAAAAAAGTTCGACTGACTATCACTTTACATAACGAGCGAATAGACGTTTTCATGTCAATAGAAACTAATGGAAACGACACACAAAATAATTATCCGGCTTGTCACAACATGAGGTGCACAAGTAGGCTATTCATATCACATGGCATCCTTGCTAATATACATTGTAAACATAGGGTACCTTGAGTCTCAGAAGTTTGATATTCATTTCAGAGGCGGTTTCAGAACAGGGGCACACGGTCACGCGCACCACCAATAAACATTCTCCTTGGATCGTAGTCGTCTAGATAGTCCTTCCGTGGTAATGGCGCTTATGTCGCGACCAAGCAGTTATATCGCCTTGCTGTTCACTTTCCCAACACTAGGAGCCCGTCGCAACTAAGTACTGGGCACATGTGAGATGTGGGCAATACATGTTTCCTCTTCCTGGCTCTGTAACCTCATCCCTTGCTTTTCAGCGGGACGAAACTGAGCTATGGGAATTTCCTAGACTTGGGACACGAGAATGCTGTGATGAGACGGCGATACGGCCGTGAAAGTAGCTAGGTGGGGAGGGGGTGTTAACGTGTACCAGTAACAGGGAGTACCGCTAGAGGGCAGACAAGTTCATAGGTAGCATATTTACCAACCCTCAGCAATTTCCCACCAAAATAATGTACGGTACATCGCTCTGAACATTGCGCTCTTTATTAATATGTAAGAAGAAAGATCAACATGTATAATATGCATTAAGACAGAAACGTATAATTATTAACGTAGGGTATGTTCCGTAGGTGAATTTGTATTATTATAACGTCAAGTTTGAAAATTCTCTTTATTTAGGGGAATACACAACTGCGTGGCGACAGTCCTGCCTCAACACTTGGCTTCGAAAATTTTGGCGCCGGCGATATTGAGTTATAATTTATTGTGTATGAGTGTGGTGGTCTTTTGCAGTGCTCAGTAATATTAATCTTACATAATAGTTGTTATTGGAAGCGCGATTTGTGAGGTGCGAATACACACTGAGCGAGTATTTTGGCGCACGAGGTAAGGTAAGCGGTTAATTCCTACGTCTTGTGTCATTCTGATTTTAGACCGTAACTGAATGCTGCGACAAATTACTTAATCATTTTCACTACATTGGGTGTTCATGTCAGTAGTGGAGTAGTGGTGCTTCTGCCCCACTCCAGAACCCTCCTTGCCCCACTACTAAGCCTCAGCCATGTTAAATAATTAATATCTCTCGAACGCATGGTCCGATTTTGACAAATAAGGTGTCATTGGACTCGAGCTGACGTCCTTTTTCCTATGGACCATGTATTATATTTTCCAAATATATTTTGAAATTTTTCGTTTTCGAAAATAGGCGATAGTTTGAAAACCAAACATGATAGAACGTTGTGCCATGGCTCAAACAAATTTTCGTTATTACCTTTATTTTTTGTAATAAAACCTTTTTATTTTTTTAAATATTTTGAAAAAAGTGTAATTTTGAAAATCCCATATTTTGGAAACTGGGAATTATACAAAAAAGTTTATTTGACATAAATGAAAGGTCCCTACGCCCTCTAGCACGAAAATAAATTTCAAGTCTCTAGGATAAAAACCTGACAGTAGTGGGATGACAGGGGTTCTGCTTCCAAAAGCAAGTTGTGAGCCCCTGCGACCTTGGAATGGAAGGAGTCATGCTAGGAGGGCGTGCTTGGATTCGGTTTTTCGTCTCGTTGTGCTCTTTACGGGAATGTAGGTGTCGAAAAGGTGAAAATCTGGAAACATGTTTTTTGGGGGTAAAACCGTGATTTTAGATTTTTTGCTCTATCTCGCAAACCCATAACTCTAGGGACGTATACGTGGTGTCCTAGGACTCGGGCTAACTATGTTTGAAATTTTGACAAAGGGCCTAACGCCATACATGTTAAAAAATATAATTTTTCTTTACCTGTTTATAATGTTCATGATGCGTGGTGGTTGAAAGAGACGATACGGCTGGGTGTGTGTGTTTCAACGAACCTGTCGCTGACCACGGTGGCTATGCTCAATAGAACAATCGCTATTTCGACGGGTCAGTTTATGACAGAGCGAGGGTGCGTTTTTTCTTATACTTTACCCCCGAAGATGATCTTTAACGTGTAAACGGTGATGAGAACTTGGTTCTATGTTGGTCGAAGCAAGTAGAGAAAACAAACTTGCAGAGGAGCAGACGAGCAGGAGGTGAATGTCATTTGAGCTTATTGGAAGGCGCTGATCTGACTTGACAACAGATGCAAAGGAAAATGACCAAGACGCTTGAAGGTGAAATAATCTGACAATCGTCGTGGCAGGGGAGTGCGAAATGCATGCACACACGTGTGAGATGACATGTACGCTAAACAAGTTACATCCTGTTTGCTTCGTACGTGACAAAATGCAAGTTCAGGTGAAAT
This sequence comes from Meconema thalassinum, assembly GCA_946902985.2. NCBI lineage: Eukaryota > Metazoa > Arthropoda > Insecta > Orthoptera > Tettigoniidae > Meconema > Meconema thalassinum. The sequence continues at coordinate 1,515,959,481 of OX336389.2, forward strand.
TTGATCTGGCACAGGTGTCCACCTTGGGTGTTAGCTGTCCACGTGCACGATAACAGAATGTTCAAAGCGTGGGAATCGCTGAATCCGTAAAAAGTATGATGCAACTTGTGGGAATGATGTCACAACCAATAAATAGGCAAGGGCTGCGAACAGCAGTGGTTGGAGGTGGAGGGGGGGGGAAGGGGAGGGGGAAGGGGGGGGTTATGTATGAGAGAACACAGGTGGAATGAGAAAGGAATATGTGGAGCTGAGGACTGTACACATAGAGCTATAGGTGGTGTACAACATGAGTGAATAAATAAATTAAAAATTGCACAGGTTCACACAACATGTAATTTATTGATCCAAGAATTAAACGTAGAGTTAAACCCTAACCATTTGACATATAGTTTATTTCCTTTTTGTTTCAACACTTTTTCCACAAGATAATGCTTAGGAAATGCTGTTTTCTTAAGTTCATGGAGATAAAATCTACCTTTTAGGGGTTGACGGTTCAGGTCCTCGAGTAAATAGATGACTGGACTGTCCTAGTTGACTTGACGAATTCGAAATAGTTCAGTCCCCCACTGTGGCGTGTAGCCCTTATTGAAGGCAGACTTAAATTTGCTCACACGAACAAAATCTCCAATTTTCAGTCGGTGACGTATAGGATCGGCTGTTTTTATGGGGTTAAACAGTTTATCCAATCGCTGAATATTTTTAGTCACGAGGCGTGGCTTGGTCCCAATCGTTCTATGTTTGGTGTCATTGTAACGCGACACTAGCTCAGGTAACATGTCCAACGAGCGATATCTGCCCTGAGCGGTAAACGCTTACCACATATGGGTTTTCAATGTTCGGTTGAACCGCTCGACCACACTGGCTTTGAGATTGCTGTACGTGGTGTAATGGTGAATATCCTTAGATTTGAGAAAACTGGAGAAATCCTTGTTGAAAAATTCTTTCCCCTGGTCGGTTTGTAGCAGCCGAGGTTGACGTTTGGAGTGTTGAATAATATGTTGAAAGGCCTTGGTAACTAGTGGACCAGACTTGCGACGCACAGGTTCAACAAAGGCCATTTTGGAATAGACATGAATGACGGTCAACATATAGCGTACACCGTCGTTAACGCCAGCATAGGGTATCATTTCAACCAAGTCAGCCTGCCAAAGTTCATCCACACCTCGTGAAATCACCTTGAGTCGTGGATAGTAACGCCTAGCTGGGCGATGCAACTCGTGAGCAATACCCATTTTAATGGGTGAGGGCTTAAACAATAATTTAGGCATTTCGAAGTTCTTGTTCAATTTCTTGAATTTCCCAATCGTGACCGGTATGGCCAGCTTGACGTGAGGCATGCAACAACTGTTGCCGCTGGACGAGCTTATTAGGATTGTGCCAGTAGGTAACATCCACAAGGGGTTTTAATGGTTTAAATGTCACTCCCGAAGCGGATGCTTTACGACAAGTACTTTGACTGGTGGGAAACATTTTTGCAATGATGGTTTTATATTTTTGAGATATATTGGCTTTGACTTGTTGAGCGGGATCATACTGTCTTTTGTGGGCATGGGTATCCAATAAAATGGATTTATATTTGTCAAGATCTTCTGGGGTATAATCATGGGAAGAGGGAGTCCGAGAAATGAGCAGCTTTAACAGTCCTGGCGTTAATTTATAGTTGATGTTTTTAATGACAGCTTTAGTACGAGCAAATTTAATGGATGAATCGCCAATTTTAAAACTATCATTCTCATAGCGAACACCATACGTGGTATCAGTGTTTCCAATAAATAGATCGGTGAAATAGGGTTCCAATGTTGATCCGTAATATTTTATTAAAATGGTTTTCAGTTGAGCTTTATGTTGAGGGGTGGCCAAGAGTTGTGAAAACGGAGACGCTCTGGAAGGGCAAGGTGTTTCGACCATGGCCAGGGATTTCTTTTTTCTCAAAAAATCTGCAAGGGGTGAAGACGTTTTTTGAGGCGTAAACACTTGTTCCTCGTCATCCTCAACTTCGCTTACACTAGTCAAATCTTCCTGTTCCTCTTCCTCTTCCTCTTCCTCAGGGTCCTCGTACAGCGTCTGAGTGGCTTGTGAAACGGTGGGTAGCGTTTCAGATGGCTTGAAAGAGGGTTTCAACATGGCTTTTAGTGGAGGTGCTAAATGTTGTTGAATAAACAAAGCATGATTTGCAAGTAATTGTTTCAATTGACGAAACTTTTGGCGAATAGTATTTTTTGCTCTAATAATATGCTTTTTCAATTGACTCTCTGCTAACGCCATGGTGTCTTGACAAATGACTTGACGGGGAATTAGACAGGGCCTTAAATAGCAATAAAATGATCAAACCCTAAGCGATACCGTCCTTGGTTTAGTTCACTTTGTTTGTCAATCACTAAACAGGCATGACGTTGAGTGTTCCAGCACTTGGCACATAATTCTGTAAACATTTGAAAGGTCATATCCGGATTCACATGTTCATTATAAATGTGACGACTGTTCCTCTCGTCCTGGCGAAATAAAACAATGACATTGGCATTGTCACGAATCAACTGTTTGGACAATTTAGAATACGTTTGTCCAAGATAGAAGCAATCGATATGTTTGTGACGACCCATGCTGAAATAGCTTTGAATGATGCCTTGACGTTCAGTGGATACATCATCGAAAATCATGAGTGAATCGGGCTTTACCTCATCCGGTGAAATCACATTTTCTCGCATGGTAAATGTGAAATAACCCATATTCTCTTTTTGTAATCCAGACATGACTTGATCCAGAAACACGTAGAGGGGTTGGTAGAGAGATTTTGCAAAAATATAAATATTTTGAAAACGCAGACCATTGGGCGCTGTAATAAGCTTCAGCAAATGATTGGTCTTTCCACAGCCGGAAGACCCCACAATGATGCAGCGAATGGAAGACGGAAACAGTGAACCATGGCGTTGTTCACGTGATGTGGGACAGAGATGGGAAACCATGTCCCCCACGGGGAATGACTCTTGCTGCTTAATAATCTTCATTTCAACTAAGGCTTAGCCAGGCTAGCAGGCTGTCTATATACAGGACACCGAGCCTTGTCAGAGAAACAGTAGACTGGTACTACAGGTTGGCGATGGATGTCTTTGGACGTGCGTTGATGGCTAAAGCTAGGTCTGTCCCCATACATGATCCCAAACAAGAAACAGATCCTGCTAATAAACACTATGTGGATAGGTCAGTAGTGCCACGCACAAAACAGGGAGATTATGACTTTAAGGGAAAGCGGTTAACCCATGTAAAACATCCTCAAGTGTCTACAGACGTTACTACGAAAACGTATGTGGATAACAAGGTGTATGAGTTTTATGACAAAGTGTCCCAGCTTACAGTGAATGGCTATAGCGCTAATCACCATCGGATTATTCACGTGGAAGACCCGCAAGACGAAGAGGATGTCTGTACCAAGCGTTACGTGACCTATGAAATGAAAAGGCTTTATAAATTTATCCCATCTGTATTTTTAGTGTATCTGACAAATGAAAAACCTGTGAATGACAGAAACCATTTACCGCTAGCTCGTGACCAGCACTTGACCTATGTGCTTGCTTCGGGTTTAAGCCACTATCGATTACACTTTGATGGAAACATTCACATTAAATACGCGATGCCTAATGAGAACCATTTACAAATAAAGATAAATGGTCATAGGATGTTGGTTCATAACCATGAAATGGTCAATGCAGGTGACGAATTATCCTTTCATCTCATGTTGACATGGGATGAAAAGCATGCGGCAAAAACATAAACGATTTCCCACTTTATGTGGAATTGGAATATACAGCCATGAAATACCCATCTGACGTAAGTTGTGATTTAAACTTTGTTGTGAAAGTTTGTTGGTCATTATCATCATGGTGAAACAAAGGTATGTGGTGAGAAAGACTAATAAAAGGAGTTTGTCCTTGGCAAAGCCTGGGCTTAAGACATTCGTGGACAAGCCCTTGTGAATGAAAAAAGAAAGAATAATGTATTGACCATAAGGAATGCCTTTCGAGCAGCACAGAGACATGTTATTCCAAAACGTCGGCGACAGGGTTCAAACCAAGGGCGAGTGATTCCCGTCCCCAAACGAGCCGGATTTTTACCTGCATTATTTGCCGGTCTGGCTGCTCTAGGTTCACTTTTGTTCGGTGCCAGTGCGGTGGCGAAAACCATTAAAGCCTCGCAGCAGGGCAAGCAACAACTCAAAGAAAGTCAGCGACACAATGAAACGATGGAAGTCATTGCTATGGGGGCTAGAAATGCCAATTTAAAGCCAGCCTTTTATCAACAAGGATTTGGGATTTCACCATTTCGAAATATTAAAAAAAATAACCTCAGCCATAGCGAGACATGCCCTGACGCATCAACAAGTGGAAAGCTATGCTAAACAACTAAAGCTTTCTCATTTTCGAGGTGTGTTTATGCGAAACCAATTACCTCTTCGTCCCTGGAAACAGGAATGCGCTGTTGTCAATTTGGATGATCACCGAGGACCAGGAACACATTATGTAGCTTATGTCAAAGAGGGATCCATTGTATGGTACTTTGACAGTTTTGGGAATTTACCCCCGCCCATGGAACTAGCGACCTATTTTGGAAACAGGATCAAAATATATTATAATGTGAAACGTGAGCAAACGTTTAACAGCCAACAGTGTGGACGTTTGTGTTTAATTTTTTTATATAAGACGCAGCATAAGCTAAAACGCCACCAGTATGTCGGCAGAAAGTAAAACGTTTACACTGCATGGACGTGGACCCGAAGTCAGCCTAGACTTTTACCCGCCTATCGAATTGAGTGAAAAACCCTATGGTTTAGGACTTGTTTCTCTTGAAACGTACAATCGAATATACAACATACGTGAAAATGTAAACAACAAGTTTTACTATGACGATTCTGTGCTCACCCTGAACTCTGGTGGATACACGATCGATGACATTTATGAACACATTTATGTGGTGTTGATCAATGAATATGGTTTAAAGTCATTTCTCGATGGAACGCGCAAGTTTGAACTAGTAGGAAATACCAACACTCATCGCTGCAGTATTTTCTCTACCTTCAACATTGACTTTAAAACACACCCCGATTCCATTGGTCCATTACTAGGATTTCAACCACGTGTGTTGGAGCCCAACAAAAAACATGAATCAGACCATGAAGTGAAATTCATTGAGGACCATCATGTGTCGGTGACGTGTAATATTATTAGCCAAGTGTACACCAATCAAGAACCATCGCATTCGCTTTATGACTTTATTGTGACATCACCCAATGGGTATATTATTCCTGAAAAACCTCCAGTGGTGCTTTTCCATTCTGTGGCTCTCGATAGTATTAGTAATATAACATTAAGACTGATCAATAGGGATCAACAACTCATTGATCTAGATTCTACCACACCAGTGACTTACAAGTTGGTGCTAAAGCCACTATGAAGTTTGTGTATAAAGCAACAACACCGTCTAGGAATGGTGTTAGTTGTTTGCCACGTGAATACACGTTAACATCTCAAGGCAAGCAGATTTTACAGCATTTGGGTTACCACGTCAACCCCCATGATGAATTCTATCCTAGAGGTAGCGAACCGCATCGAGGAGCAACCAGGAGTGGTAAGAATTGATCTCTATTCCTATCAAGCTCAAACACCTGGACTCAATAACAATAATGAAATTCAATTTGTTATCCACAACCAAGATATTTACACCCTACCGCATGAAAGTGTCATTCAGATTGAAGGTAGGCTCACCAAAGCCGATGGCTCTACACCCACCACATCCAAGTTGGCCAACCATGCTTTGGCCTTTCTTTTTTCTGAAGTGCGTTACGTGATTAACGATATCGTGGTGGATAGCACACGAAATGTGGGTATTTCCAGTGTCATGAAACTATACCCCTCCTATAGTGAGGTAGAAGGTAAAACACTTTGCATGGCGGGTTGGTGCCCCGACTCGACCAATGACTGGATGGTACACACCGATGGCACCTTTACAGGATATTTACCTCTTAAACTGATTTTAGGCTTTGCCGAAGACCACCAGCGCATTGTGGTCAACGCAAGGCAAGTGCTTTATCTGGTGAGAGACAGGAGTGATAATAATGCACTCAAGGGAGCCGACAATGCCCCCATAGATTCAAAAATTCAACTACAACGCTTGCTATGGAAAGTGCCCCATGTGACCCTTGACGATAGCAAAAAACTGGACATACTCAAGATGGTAAAAGAGATATGCCTCTACCCATGGAATTTAGAAGCTGGGCACTCCATGAGTACCCGCTATTGCCCACCACCAACACACACAGTTGGTCTGTAAAACAGCTCGCTATACAGAGAGACCACTCTACCTGATCGTGGGTTTTCAAACGAATCGCAAGTATCAACAAACCAAAGATGCCACGCAATTTGATCACCTGCAATTGAAAAATGCACGTCTTTTCCTCAACGGAGCTGTGTTTCCCTATGAAGGACTGGATTTGGATTTTTCAAAAAATAAGTTTGGCCCCCTGTACGACTTGTTTTCTAAATTTCGATGGTCGTATTATCAAAAAGAGAACGGCCCCATGCTGCTACCCCAAGTGTTTAAGGCAAGAGCACCACTGATTGTCTTTGACTGTTCATACCTGGAAGAGTCTGTCAAGCCATCCAATATTGACATTCGACTAGATTTTGAAACGCATGACAATGTACCAGCCAATACGACGGCCTACTGTTTGATTATTCATCACAAACAAGTCAACTATTTTCCACTGTCCAACCAAGTGACGAGTGTATAAATAACCGGTCAACCCACGTCAAGCCGCTCAGTCATGTCTTGCTTTAAAGCCTCAAGAGACGTCACATCCATGAATTTAAACTCTGAGGAACAACGTTTCAAGACTTTTGCAACATGGCCAGTGCCTTTCATAAACCCTCAAGCCTTGGCGGCCGCTGGATTCTACTATTTAAAAACAAGAGATGAAGTGAAATGTGCCTTTTGTCCCATCATCATAGACCAATGGCAGGAGGGCGATGAACCCATGCAGGAACATCAGCGCTGGTCACCCACCTGCCCCTACCTGTGTAGAATGGAAGTGGGAAATATACCCTGTCATTCAAGCTATCCGTCACTTGTGTCTCTGGTTCTATTATTTACACTAGTTTCCATGATGGTTCCGTATTGACGTAGTAAATAGTTTTAACAACAAATTGTATATCCGCCTTAGTCAATACATAAACGAAAATAAATTATAATTACACTTGCTCCTGGTACATGTTTCGGGGATTAATTGCTTTTATCCCCTTCATCAGCCAAGACAAATATCCGAAGAAAGATATAAGATAGCGTAGCACTCAAAAAATAAATGCCTATTTAACTTAATATGGTGCACCATATAAGTAGGTCAGAGGAAAATGTTGAGCAAAACTAAAAACATATATGTAACAGCGATGATATTCAGCCATCAAAACACAGAGAATCAGTGGACAGTTAATTCGTAAATCCGCTCCAAAACACTGGTCGAAGCTTGAATTGGCAAAAATCACAATACTTCACCATATGAACATAACCAATGAAGAAGCCTTATGCTCAACAGGTCCAAAATCAAATGCCTGCATACGAACTAGACGAGCGTGGAAGGAACAACTTCAAATAGCAATGAGGTTAGCTCAATGCATAACCTGAAAGAAGCAACGGAAAAACAAACACCATAATAAAAGGGGACCAAGGGGAAATTTATAGACTGAAATAATTATGAAAAACTATAAACATTAATTTATAATGATGTAGAACGAATGCAAACTTAATAATATTCGAAAAACTTACTTCAGGTTAAGTCAAGGTATCAATTATGAAGAGATTGTCTTATGTTTGAAAATTATTGTAAATAATTTATGAGTGTAGCCAATTCCAACACTCATATATATGGTAGCAGTAGATGATAAATATTGCCATAGCTAGTTCTGTAATAGGACGTATGTATCAGTGGAGCGCTACTATGAAAAAATAGATTCTTTGGGGGAAAATGTTCAAAGTGGAAATTAAATAATGTAATATAATAAAAATCAAGTTGTTGGGAATTGTGATGGCAGAGGGGTGTAACAGTATATTAATAAGTATGTAATTATGTATAAATATGTGATGTAGAAAAGTTATACTAAAGAGCATCTAAGGTGGTTTATTATTATTTTTGAGAGTGTCAAATAAGATATTAGAATCGAAAATGATTTCATTAAGATTCACTGGGTCTGAAATACTGTGTGCTGTGTTGATTTCAATAGATTCGAGAATTTCCCCTTGGTCCCTTTTATTATGGTGTTTGTTTTTCCTTTGCTTCTTTCAGGTTATGCATTGAGCTAACCTCATTGCTATTTGAAGTTGTTCCTTCCACGCTCGTCTATTTCGTATGCAGGCATTTGATTTTGGACCTGTTGAGCATAAGGCTTCTTCATTGGTTATGTTCATATGGTGAAGTATTGCGATTTTTGCCAATTCAAGCTTCGACCAGTGTTTTGGAGCGAATTTACGAATTAACTGTCCACTGATTCTCTGTGTTTTGATGGCTGACTATCATCGCTGTTACATATATGTTTTTAGTTTTGCTCAACATTTTCCTGTGACCTACTTATATGGTGCACCATATTAAGTTAAATTGGCATTTATTTTTTGAGTGCTACGCTATCTTATATCTTTCTTCGGATATTTGTCTTGGCTGATGAAGGGGATAAAAGCAATTAATCCCCGAAACATGTACCAGGAGCAAGTGTAATTATAATTTATTTTCGTTTATGTATTGACTAAGGCGGATATACAATTTGTTGTTAAAACTATTGTGTCTCTGGGTAATGAAAAAACAAATTACGATACGTGTGGACCGTATGGTGTCCATGGTGCTTCGGTGAGCAGCTCACCATCAAAAACGCCTAGTTTAGAGACATTGGGACATCATCGGTGTTATGGACGTTACAAACACAAGAGACTATATTGTTGTATCAGTTGGTATCGTCCTTATCCCAAAATTACAAAAGCCTGTAAGACGTGTTATGATAATAAAATGATGTAATTCTTAAATTTTTTTTTTTTCATGTACCCCTGTCCTACCCTAACCTCAATTTATACTAGCATGGCAGGTAAGTCCATGTCATGATCACACTTTAGTGGTCGATCGTCAGTCAGTCGTCAGTTGAACTCGGTCCCGGCAAGCGTCAACATGTTGCGCACACTCATTGTGGATTGCCAAGGGTTTAAAATTGGTGACAACAAATTTATATTTAAACAAGTGGCCATTATCGATTGTACCACGTTTTGGATATCGCAAGCTACGCATTTGCTATTTAAACCACCCCATGCTTTTGATTTGTTGTGTGATAAAGACCGTAAACAAACCCAGTGGATTGAAAATCATAGGCAACTAGACTGGAATCAAGGAACCATTTCCTTTAAATATTTGGACGTGGTCATGAAAGCACACTTGTCCTCGGCCAATGTGGTATTTGTGAAAGGTAATTAAAAACGTCAATGGTTGCAACCATTTTTGGCGTCTTACTGCCAATGTATCGACCTCATGGAGTTGGGCTGCCCCTCCCTGCAAACGCTCATGGATACTTGTTCCTGTGGCAACATTACCCATACAGCCCTATCGCATGCGTGGCTTCTCTTTCATTGGTTAACCACCCATGCCTGCTGGGAGTTGTTGAACAAAATTATAACTCAAGATTTACCTGTGAATGACGCCAGTGAGATTTCTACAAGCGACGTGTAAACGTCTACAGCACGTGATACCATGGAGAAAGGAAATGCTACGGACAAAGCCATCGGCAAGTTCTTTGTGTGCAAAAAGAAACTAGACAGTTTTACCAAAGAGGAACTCTTGGCGCTCCCCAAGTCGTTCATTTATTATGTGGCCGCCAACGCGGTCAAAGAAATCTGGCAACATGTACCAAAACCATGGACTCAAGACCCTGTGTTGAGTGAATTGCAACCCTGTACGGATTACGATCACCATAAGCAAGTGGCCATGGCAAAATACCGTCTATGCGTCAATGTGCGACTTGCCAGCTAGTGAAACTGTATCACGGTCATAAAAGTCCGTGTTAAGACTTTGTTGAATCATTCCACGGGTGTCATGGCGAGAAAAAGCAACAACAACAACAACAAACCCAAACATCGTCCACAGAGGAGGAGGAAGACCAAACCTTTTTACCATCAATGGAAAAGGATATGCCAGACCTGTACTGGCAATGGCGTCATTGATAAAGTGATTCAATACCTACCTTTCGAAATCCATCTTCCGGGTTATTGTTTTTGTGGTCCTGGAACTCATCTTGAAAAACGTTTGAGGCATGGTGATGTACCCATTAATCTTTTGGATCAAGCATGCAAAGAACATGACCTTCCTTATCGCCATAGTCATCCTGGTTTAAGACATGTGTCAGATAAATTGTTATTGAAAAAGCTAAACAACGTTTCACATCCTGTGATGCCTCAGTGGGTGAAAGGATGGCAGCCCTGATTGTCATGTGTGCTATGAAAGGAAAGTTGATGATGCATGGACATGGGTCATTAAGGAATTGAGGAGTGAGGAATTGGGATTTGTTTGTATTCTATATTTCTTTTGTCAATTCACTATGACTATGAAATAAAAACAAAGGTTTACCAGAGCACGATGTTTTGTTTTTTTATTTTTTGAAATCATGATGTTGATGACTGATTTTTCATTTTCACATTTTACACATGATGAATTCACACACTGCCTTTTGTCATTTTGCAATTTACAGTTTTTAAAAATGTTCGTTTCAAGTTTTGCGTTTTTGATGATATGGATTTTTCCATTTTTGTTGATGACACTTTTTAGACAATGTCCGTTTGAAGTTTTTTGAATTTTCAAATTTCACATATGGCCATTTCCAGTTTTTAAAAATGTCCGTTTTAAGTTTTGCGTTTTTGGTGATATGGAAACATGGATTTTCCATTTTGCTGTTTTCACATTTTTCCATTTGGTGTATGTCGAAAGTTGAGATTTGACAATGATGTTGATGCAAGTGCTTGACCATGGCAATGCTGCAGTGAATTTATGGGACTGTGGAAACGTCGAGGTCTACGACTACTGCAGGTAAGACTGTTTTTACAAAAATAATGTCTATTGTCTGCCACTTTTCAAAGAAAACAAAACTATTGAAAACAAAATGAGTATATAAGTTAAAATTTCCCCCCCCCCCCTCCCCACCCACCCTACCTCACCGTGTTGCTGTGGTCATACATACACACCAGCTTTTACTCTACTCATACATTCACACCTGTCTTTGGGAACAAACACAACCACTTTATTTATTCCCAAATGCACATTCTCGACATGCACACTCATCCCAAAATAACTTTTTAGTTTACCATTTATAATTTACATTACAAAAAAATTAAATACTAGTTATTAACGTTACTAAAAATACTATTACTCATTAAATATTTACAAAAAACTACAACTTTGTACAGCTTTAAAAGAATCAAACTATTTACCAGTCACATTTAAAAAAAATGAGGTTGCATAGAACTTTTTAAAGAGCAAAAGATCCAAGTGGGTTGCCACTATTTACAAAATCTACTATTTACAATAGCAGAAACCAATATTTACAAAATACTAAATCTACAAGTTACATAAAGCTATGTCCCATAAACGATTAAACAGTGAAATCACACCTCCTCCTCCTTGCGATCATAACCCCAGGGCAGGCTGGTGAGCAGGTCATCAGCCTACACACGTTTGTTATCCATGGAGGCGAGGGTGCGTTTTCTCTGTTCCACAAGATACAAATGATGGTTGCTGGATTGTATCCTGCACTGTGTATGAGACATAGCTTTGCCAGTGCGTAATACCGCTAGATAGTCCTCAACACGTAGCGATTTTACCACTGCCCTACCTACACCTTTTGCTCTTTTGGCTTCCTTACAGTCGAGTGTGCGGTAAGCATACATTTTTGAGGCCAAACCTACGAAATCCGTCATAATGGAATCACCGCATTCATCTTTTAAAACGCCCATTACCTTCTTGTTTTTATGGGCAGCTGAAACACGTTGTCAGCGCTATAGCAAGAGGTGTCAAACCAGTCACTATGCTGCCTCATGACGTCATAGGGGTTGCAGTGCGAATGTGGTAAATGAATGAGTCCGTGTCCATATACAAAAGAGAGACGTCCTCAAAATGGCGTTTGGCAAATTCATAGTGGAATCGATACATGACCGATTTGGAAAAGTCTAAAATGACTTGGCCCAAGTAAATGGGCTTATCCATGGTCACGCTGGTCTTACTCAATTCAATAGTAGCCAAATCCTCATCGATAATGTTGATCGTTTTAAAATTTGGCTTGGCAATGTACCGCCGGGCACCCCACCGCCCCTCCCAGACATTGACCAATTTAATGTCACGGTATTTGCGGACATTCTCCATGGACTTGCCATAGATGCAGTTGTTCATTAATTTAAAAAAATAATTTCTAACTGCTGTGTTGCCATTTGTCGGTGCTCTGTGTTGAGTCGCATGTATGGCTCAAGCCATGCTTTTTGAGCAAAAGAAATACCCCTGTGGATTTTCTTCAACACCAAGCCTTGGGAGAGGCATTGCACCAACATTTGGGTATGTAGCACATACCGATTTTTGTTGTAAAGTGTGCCCACGAGTTTTTCAATTTTCACTTTACTGTCAGGGTGAACCATTTGCTCAAGGCAGAATGGGAAATCGGCATGTTCATCATACAAGGATGAGGGATATTCAATATCTACTTCTAGCACATATCCACGGCCTGTTTCTAGGCTAGCCATGTTCACATCAAATTCTGACACTTGTTTGTTTGTCAGCCAAGCAAACTTCCCATAGGGCAAAGGCTGACTCATGGCGTAACCGTACAAATTATTCACGTCATAGTACATTAAGTACGATTCTGGTTTGTCTGGTGAATAATCAGGCATGTAGACATTGTTCGCTTCGGCATGGCGTTGGTTAAGTGACACAAAGCCGCCACGAATGCCCTTTTCAAAAAATAGAACCATGTCTACATGAGTGAGTAAATCCAATTCCACTTGAGTGTATTTCAAAGCGGCATCGAACGAGAGCCCAGGACTCGTATAATAGTGAGCCGGGTCAAGACTGTAAACGTGTTGACACAACTCACGGAATTTTTGAAACACATCAGTGAGCAACAATACATCCAGTTTTAGGTAATGCAAAGCATATTCACTTAGCGGCTTAATGCCAAACACTCGCCAAACTTGACATGCATGTGCATAATCTTCATCGGAAACGGTACTGCGTGTTCGTTTCGAGTAAAATTTCTCTTGTGTTGGGAGTTTTCTTTGCTTTAACACGTCCCAGCTGTTGCAGAAATCATACGGGAATATACCTTTCCGAATGCACAATTGAAATTGCACAGGATCATTAAAATGCATTCTAGTAATTTTTAATTCCTCCTCATTCAAGCCATTCACAAGGCTGTCTAGCGAGGATGCCATAAACTTAAATGAATCCAAAAATCGAATGCTAAAGTCGCCCAACCACCTTGTCAGGGCCGTAAAACGCTCATGGTTTTGGGGAATAATGGTAAACGAGCCCTTCTTTACATGACCCAATTCACGAATCAAAAACTGAACGTCATAATTAGCCAGATTGTGGAAAAAGACACTGATGAAACGAGGAGCTGAAAAGTTCAAATTGCATTTGCTGTGTGCAGCTCCACGAAACTCCCCCGTAAAGTGCGAGTGGTCTCTGACTTTTTCCTCTCCACTTAAAATAGGCTTTTCGCAAATATGGCATGTCATCGCATGCTCACACTGCTGCTGCTGTTCTGGAGATAGACTCATGGGTACTGGGTGGTCCAGTAATTCCTGTACATCATGAGCCAACTTGACAAGTTCATCCAAGAACCATTTGGCACAATCTGGCCCCTCGCGGTATTTGTAAACGGATTGTGTGGGGTCATAGGCACACACCACATTAAATCCTATGGCAGAGGGTTCATGTTTTTGAATGGGTGTGGTTGAGCTAATGGTGGGATCTGGTTCACATCCCGCCATGGGTGTGGTGAGAGCTTCGAAATCTGCGTATAACACATAGGGAACAGTGTCACGCTTATGAATGTCCTTAAACTTTAACACAGCCTTGTCCCCTTGTGGCAATATCAATCTCACCGCTTCCTGAAAAACACAATCTATCCTATGACGTTCCAAAGGCGTAGGGGTTTTAAAATATTGCAAGCAACGGTCACAAATATGTTTTACACCAGCGTGCTTAGACACTTGTCTGCTTAGCAATCTACTCAGGCTTTTAATGAGTCAATAGTGATTCACTTCTCCTACAGATAAAAATAAAAGATGAATGTGGTGTCGTTTTGGTTCTTTTGTGGCATAAAGAGGACCCACAATCTCATCACCATCAAGGCCATACACCATGAACGAAATGTCCTGGTTGTCTTGTTCAAACCTATGGATCTCGGTTAAGTCCATAGGGAACGACACTCGAGTTAAATTTAAAGTTTGTTTTAATTCAACAAACTTGGCCTTGTACTTTGCTGGTCTGTTAACATGACGGTCTTGAGCTGGCTGCATATACGCAGCCACAGCCCACAGGAAGCAATCATTGTCATGATTCTCAATATTCATCACAGCCTTTTTCAAAGCTATTGCTGGTGGTGTTTTAATATAGCTAGACCAGCATTCAACGGATTGAAATGACAAATGTTGATTTGTAGATGATGAATTTTGTCTAAGGCAAGGCCACTCGGTCCTTGTTGCAGTTTATCAAATTTTGATAGCAAGGCATTCACCACATGGCTTTGATACCACTCGTTCAGATTATCGGCTATCAAAAGCTCTTGCAATTTACTGCAAATATAGAATGTCTCTTTATGCTCTACGTCCTTCTTTTTATATATGAAATCGCACACCAGTTCTGTATTCACCTTTAAACCTGTATGCAACCTTTGCGCTGTACAAATTTCAATTTTAAAAATTTCAAAAAAAGATTGTAAAAATTCTTTGGGAATCAAACTTTTTCTAACATTGACCACACGACCAGAGCACACACGCGATTTGAAACAACTGTTTAGGGGTTCCCAAGTTAACATATCCACAGCAGTAAACGAAATTATTTTGAAAGAACACTCTCACCTGAGTTTTCAGCTATAGACTGCTTGACAATGGCCCCAAACACACACGTTCCTGGTTATCAACAGAGGTCAAGCGTTTTCCAACACTCTAAAAAGAAATAAAATAAACCACCATAAGTATATCCATTCCATATAGTTTATGCATTTCATAAACAAAACAAAATAAAACAGGTTATATATAAAAAGCAAATCTCACCTTGACGTGTAATGCTTTGATTTATTCCCGTCTCGTGGGCTAGTGTGGAAATGGTTTCCTTTTCTAGCTGCCTGTCTTTCTCTCTTTTTCAATCTCTCTCCCACAGACACATGACAGGTAGGCTATACACGTTATCTGCAAACAAATAAATAAACATTTAATTATAACTTTAACAATCAATAAATAATTGCATGTAAATATATATATAAATCAATAAATATATAAATGAATGAATAAACACCTACCTCACAACAAGGTTAAGTATTTTCCACCAACACCAAAACTGTTAAACAAGATCAAGTGTTACACGAAATGCAGTGTGTTCAAAGGTAGTTACCTAAGTGAGAGTGGAAATGATAACGACATGGCTTTATATATGTTACGTTGCATGTATAATCATTTTTTTTCTCACGCTTTGAACATTATCTTATCGTGCACGAGGACAGCTAACACCCAAGGTGGACACCTGTGCCAGATAAAATTTCACCTGAACTTGCATTTTGTCACGTACGAAGCAAACAGGATGTAACTTGTTTAGCGTACATGTCATCTCACACGTGTGTGCATGCATTTCGCACTCCCCTGCCACCACGATTGTCAGATTATTTCACCTTCAAGCGTCTTGGTAATTTTCCTTTGCATCTGTTGTCAAGTCAGATCAGCGCCTTCCAATAAGCTCAAATGACATTCACCTCCTGCTCGTCTGCTCCTCTGCAAGTTTGTTTTCTCTACTCGCTTCGACCAACATAGAACCAAGTTCTCATCACCGTTTACACGTTAAAGATCATCTTCGGGGGTAAAGTATAAGAAAAAACGCACCCTCGCTCTGTCATAAACCGACCCGTCGAAATAGCGATTGTTCTATTGAGCATAGCCACCGTGGTCAGCGACAGGTTCGTTGAAACACACACACCCAGCCGTATCGTCTCTCTCAACCACCACGCATAATGAACATTATAAACAGGTAAAGACATTTTTTTCAACATGTATGGCGTGAGGCCCTTTGTCAAAATGTCAAACATAGTTTCAAAAAGGGGGCGTTAGCCCGAGTCCTAGGACACTGCGTACACGTCTCTAGCGTTATGGGTTTGCGAGATAGAGCAAAAAGTCTAAAATCACGGTTTTACCCCCCAAAAAACATGTTTCCAGATTTTCACCTTTTCGACACCTACATTCCCGTAAAGAGCACAACGAGACGAAAAAAACGAATCCAAGCACGCCCTCCTAGCATGACTCCTTCCATTCCAAGGTCGCAGGGGCTCACAACTTGCTTTTGGAAGCAGAACCCCTGTCATCCCACTACTGTCAGGTTTTTATCTTAGAGACTTGAAATTTATTTTCATGGTAGAGGGCGTAGGGACCTTTCATTTATGTCAAATAAACTTTTGTGTATAATTCACAGTTTCCAATATATGGGATTTTCAAAATTACACTTTTTTTCAAAAAATGTAAAAAAATAAAAAAGTTTTATTACAAAAAATAAAGGTCATAGAGGAGCCTCCGTGGCTTAGACGGCAGCACGCCGGCCTCTCACCGCTGGGTCCGTCGTTCAAATCCCGGTCACTCCATGTGAGATCTGTGCTGGACAAAACGGAGGCAAACAGGTTTTTCTCCGGGTACTCCGGTTTTCCCTGTCAACATTTCATACCAGCAACACTCTCCACTATCATTTCATTTCATCTGTCATTCATTTAATCATTGCCCCAGAGGAGTGCGTCAGGCCTCGGCAGCCGGCACAGTTCATATCCTCGCCGCTAGATGGGGGCTTCATTCATTCCATTCCTGACCCGGTCGGAGACTGGAAGCAGGCTGTGGATTTTCATTCAAAGGTCATAAGGACAATTTGTTTGAGCCTTGGCACAGCGTTCTATCATGTTTGGTTTTCAAACTATCGCCTATTTTCGAAAACTAAAAATTTCAAAAAAAATTTGAAAAATATAATACATGGTCCATAGGAAAGAGGACGTCAGCTCGAGTCCAATGACACCTCATTTGTCAAAATCGGACCATGCGTTCGAGAGATATTAATTATTTAACATGGCTGAGGCTTAGTAGTGGGGCAAGGAGGGTTCTGGAGTGGGGCAGAAGCACCACTACTCCACTACTCATGTTGTTAACGAAACCGTGAAATGAACGAGGTAAAAAATCTTACGAAATAAGACTTTAGCTTGTGAGGACAGACTATCAGCAAATGAATTAGGCCCTCTGAAACCAGATCTGTGTATTAATCAAGTCTTTTAAGATAAAAAAACTGAACATATAACGGGATTTTCAATAAATCTGTATGAGAAATGGGATTGGATGTGTGCGTATCGGGTAGTACATTCATTTTTTGTTTTCCGTGCCTGTTATTTTGTGGCGATGACACATGGACCATGACTGGCATTAAAGATTTAAAACATTTGCCTGAAAAAAGTAAGAAACATTGTTTGTCAAAATGCCATATGAACAATGAAGTGAGCTTAGCACTGGATGATGGCTACAGGATGGCTGTTCGTAAACACAACGAACTAGTGGACAAGAATAGGTATATTATGTCGCGCATTCGATTAAGACCTTAATAATATTCACTGGATTTTTAGGAATTCGAAGTGTTCATGTTAATGTCTTTAATTAATGAATCCGTGAAAAGATTGAGTTTATTTAATCTACTTTAGGAATATCGGAAGGAAAAGTAAGAGTGCTTGTACTGATATGTGACCATTAACTTCTCGATCATAAACCACGGGACCTACTTTTTTCGTGGAATCCGAGCCACCAGACGTGATATTTCACCTCGGAATTCCCATAAGCATTAACCGCGAATCGAACCCGACCAGCCTTGGTGCGGGGCAAGCAGCTTAACCGCTGCACCATCACAGCCTGTAAAACCGCAGAGCAACGATTACTAAATGGCCGCCACAATTAAACCAATTGAGAGACATCGTTTTTCTTGTCCACTCATGGTACAGGCAACATGTATCATGGGCGTATGTTCTCTCAAATATGTGGTGGGGCCCACCCTTGTGAATGAGTACGAACCGCCACTGATTTATTTTACATGTTTGACGATGAAGATGGCCCATCACACAGTCACAGTCGGCAAGCTCGGAAATGCAGCGAAAGCGCGCTTTGTCACATCTTCTACCCCATGTCGCCAAAGTGCAGCACTTACTGAACTTTTCTGTACTAGGCACGGGGTACCCAGAAACGCGGGCCCCATAGCGTTTTCTATTTCTGTTATATGGCTGAGCTGGCCCTGTCCCGCGATATTATTAGCACCCCATCGAATGCTAGTTTGTTCGTTTCGAAGGAGTCCCTGATCTGTCAGATGGGAGTGGGACTCCTTCACTCCCATTGGTCCAAGGCTTGCTCAAGACATTTTTAGCAGGTTTAGAGTACAAGTGAAGGAGGTTGCTAGCCTTACTTACACAGGACCCCTGATTTTCACCTCAGGGAACAAACAAATGAGTTGGGTAGGCCTAACCGCCTTTGAACAAGGAGGGCCACGACTCAGAATATGTCCAAGATGCACACCCCTATTCCACAGTAACTTGTATCCCGACTGTCAGGACCATTTACTAAGCCACTCAGCCGCTACCCATGGTTCACAAAAAGGATGTTGCTACATTATGAACCATGTACAAGTTCTTCTCTTGTGAGCTTTCATATCATATTGTATGACTCGGCACTTTCTGTTGGCGACTGGTGCATTGAATGTACTGAATTTGTTGTGTGAAACCGTGATCTAATTGCATGTCCAGTGTGGCAGCCCATAATTGTGAGGATTCCTTAAATTAAACAATGGTTGCCTACTGGAACACTTTGTAAATAAACGAAAATTTTTATGCTAACAATTTACATACATTGTTTTAACTATCCTCTCTTAGTGTAACGTTTGAGAGGAAAGGCTACTTACGGTGTAATGGCTAACTCTTACAGCACCACGTTGTAATGGTCACTTGATCTAGACTCATCAATTGGGACAATAAGGTACGTACATTGGCTTGGAAAACACCAACTACCGGGTTATGGGCGCCAGTCACTGTATTAGTAACAGTTAATTTAGTTGTGGCACTTGATACTTCTTCCTTGAATACAATTCTTATCTCGGTGTAGGGCAATAAATCTTATTCATGAGAACTCTTTAAGTTAATTTGGAAACAAACTTCCGTACTGTAGTGAAATAGTGATTGTAATATTCTATTCTGTACTAATTCCTTATATAATGGGCTACGGGCTAGAAGATGTCAACATACCTTGCTTACCGGTATTTGATGGCTGGTCGAGGGCTGGACTAAAGTCCATTCTGCTTCCGTCTAACATCATCACATGTCTTAGCGATCTTGAACGACTGCTACACCTAATTGATGATTTAAGTACATAATCGTAACTTTTAAGACATGGTGAAATACAGAATGTTGTATTATACAATGTCCATACCTGCACCAATATTGTGATACAGAATGCGAAGATTGTGAAGTACAGAGTCACGTGCTCCACTGACTGAGTCATCTGACAATTCAGAATGATAACTGCTGAGTGAAGAATTAAGTGTCTGTACTAGTCCTGTCTGTAAGCGTGTCGCCTCCAAGTCCGCGTGCATATTCTGGCGCTCAAATATTCCTCCAGTCAACTTGTTGTATTTGGTCAGCTGCAAAATTCAAATTCTATCAAGTAGTTTTCTCGATCATTTCTTTCTCCTGATCCGAATTCTCCTATTATCTTCCTTTCTCTTCACTTTTCTACCACATCATTCCAATCGCCCGGGGAGCGTGATGGCGCGGTGGCTTAGCTGCTCGTCTTTCATCCGGACGGTCGGGGTTCGAATTCCGGTGACAGCGGGGTGGAATTTTCACTTGAAAAATCACGTGGCGTCAGGAAGGGCATCCGGTCTTAAATCCCCGGCTTAGATCAAAATGAGCCTGGTTGGCTCTGGCGACCCCAATTAATTGGGAAAAGTCGAGGAAAGTGGAAAGTCATCATTCCAATCGCCCATTACTATTGCATTTTCGTCACCCTTGACATACCTCCGAATTTCATCTATTTGTTCGTAGACCTTTTCAACTTCGTTTTCATCAGCTTGACTGATAGGCACATAGACTAGTACCACTGTAGTGCACGTAAGTATTATATCGATGTTTGGCTGCAGTACTGTATATTGCTCATAATATTCTACCCACGGTTCAAGTTTCCTAGTCAATATGAGACCTTTCCCCGCGTAGCCGTTGTTTGATTTGGTGCTAATGATTCTGTAGTCTCCTGATCAAATGTCCTGTTCTTCCTGCCAGCGTACGCCACTAATCCCATCAAAATCCAACCCTTCCATTTCCCTCTCTAAGCTCGCTAACCTTCACTGTCAATCAGACTTCTAACATTCCACGCTCTAATGCGTAGAATGTCAGATTTCCTCTTTGTCACTTCTGTGATATTAGCCGCCTCTCGAGTAGTCCTAGTACATACCATTTCATCTTCCGATGTTACTGGAATGTTTGGATGTTGAGTTAATCACCATGTACCAAAAGCTATTTAATTAACGGATACTTTTGCTATGGAAATTAGTCCTTAATGAAACTACTGTACTTGGTTGATTGGATTTGTGACAGTGTTCTGGCTGCTACTGAAGCTCCAGCTGGTCCTTTGTCATACCACTTGTGATACACGCTATGACACTTCCTGCTCTCCTAGTAATGAACATTTTGGCACACTACTGGTTATTTTCCCCCTCCGTTGAGATTGTGTATGACCCTGCTCTTATTACGTGGACAGCATCAATGAATATCGCAACAGACCCTGTCGATGTGTGACAAGGGGTCTGTATTTGAGACAGATCTACATAGTGTGCTATTTGTTTTGTCTGTTTACAGGCATTCTTCACGTTTATCTACATATACTTACTTTCCTGTGTTGGTGAACGGGTAGCATCATCGATGAAGCTGGAATTGTTTTCATCTATTTTGAAGCAGGATCTTGAGTTTTTCGACAGCCATAGAGCAGGTGACATAATAAGTAGGTCAGTAAAGGTTATGTTATTGATATATTTTGGTAGTTAGAACATCATCAGAGAGAATGAGGGCTACGACTTAAGCATGTTACTGGGAAATGTGAAATTAAATGATTTGGAAAGTTTCATTTGCTTAAGCAAAGTACTTATATTATTGAGGTTGTGCTGAGTTCTGGAAATTTGTGCACCAGGGGCCTGTTCCACGAATGAACTTTGCAACTTTTCACTTTGCACTTTTCAATTCTGGCAAAGTCTTTCTGTTCCACCATGATTTATGAATTACTTTTCAATTTCTTTGATAAGTGAAAAGTCTTTGCATAGGAATGGATCGATCATGTTTATTCCATGAACAAACTGCATATTTATTCCATGATTTAATGCTTTATTTTTCATGGTGAAACATGTCCCACTAATGACCACACAGTGATCTTAATTAATAAAAGTATTGATTAGACGGAACTTTTAACCTGTTTATACTAAAGTGAGGTTATGAAAATTCATCCTGTCTTTGTTCGTCTTCTTGTTGGATTCTTCATCACTATCCTCACTTGATGATAACAAAAGCTCCTGCGTAACATATTTATAACACTAAACCAAATTCTGCGCCGAGAAACTAGTGTAGACACTTGTTCATTAACAGCTGAAAAGGGAATCGTCACTTTGCAAAGATTTCTGAAAACTTTTCAATCATTCCTTTGTACTTTGCATTTCTGCACCAATGGAGGAACATAACAGTCTTCTAAAGTGAAAAGATTCCTAACTTTTCACTTTTCACTTTGCAAGACAAATCTGAAAAGTGATGAGGAACAACATGTGAACTGAAAAGTGTAAAGTGCAAAGTGAAAAGTTGCAAAGTTCATTCGTGGAACAGGCCCCAGGTGTTTCTTCTGCTGATAACCACCAATAAATGCTTTGACAAAATTTTACGATAAGTCCCCCATCAATTTTGTCAAGTAAGCAGCCTGAATCACTAAAGACCTCGTTGTAACAATACCCATTACTGCAACTCTTAGTCTTCCACTTGCTGGATTCCATTTTGTGGGATTCAGTGACCCTTTGACCTACGTACAAACTTAATTCCTTGTCCTCCTTATAGTCCCTCTGTGGTCAGGATTCGTTTTCTTCTGGTTTGAGGGTTGGAATGGCGTACACTCAGTATCGTGAGGCGGAACTGGAAAGAGGTCGGTTCGATTTCCAGCTCGATTATTCTAGAAGAAGTTTTCCGAGGTTTCCATCTTCTACTCCAGGAAGGGTCATGAAAAGGCCATGACTACTCCTTCCCAATCCTAGTTTCATTTACAAATACATCTGTGTGGCCCAGCCTCTGTATACTGGCCACGACTGTCTCCAGCCAACCTATTGTACTGGCCACGGCGGTCTCCCGCCACTCGTACGTAATGACTCATGTTCATGTTAGCTGTTGTGTATGCTAACCATGGTAGTCATTTGTCACTCCTTAATTGTCATTCTCTTTCTCATTTGTGGTCTTGCTTGTACTGGCCACGGCATACTCTTGCCACTTCTAACTAAAATCTTAATTGTCTAATATTTATCTTAATACGAAAATTGTTTATCATATTGTGTTTTGAACACAACATTCCAAGTTTAAATATTTATATAATTGTGCACACATTTCTAAAAAAAAGTCTTGTTTACCATCAATATTTACCACCTCTGGTGGCCTCTTAATATTGAATTTTTATGAGATTTTGTACTATGTGTTACTCCTTTTCATTTGATGAATAAATTTAGTCCATCCTATTTACCAATCTTTTCAATTCGCTCTTCCACACCTTTTCCCTGTTTTCACTTTTCATCTTCCCTGTTGGAGTATGTTGTGCCTGCCCAGTGAATATGTCTCTACTAGATTCAAAAATTGTATTATTTTGTTCCCCCTACTCTGACAATTAACCTGAAGCAATCTTAAAAGTCTTACCTCCGTGACGAAGTTTCTGCAATCGATTCTCCCGCTCGTGACGGCAACCTTCCTCCGGTCCAACTTCTCCTCACGAATGCTGGCAGGAGTCAATGACTCTCTCGTGAAGATTCCCCAGGTTGTAGGCGCCTCGTCGATTTAAATGTAGCCCATCTCGAGCGAAGTCACGGTCCCCGATCCATTAGTCAGCGTCCACATATGCGCACATCCAGTCCATGCGATCATTAACGTACTTAGCTCGCCATAGTGGGACACAATGCCACTCAACACAATTTTCACGTTCCTAAATATATTTTTGGCTCTCGTACTGTGCTCTTATATGTATATGAGCTTGGAAATATTCATCTCTTCAAAAGTTTTCTAAACTGTCCCATGATAAAATATAGCGACTCTGGAAACAAGCCACAGAACAGGTTTGTACCTCGCCGAGTTAGCCAGTTAACCGAGCCGGCCAATGAGAAAATTAGCAGTCACGTGGGTGACTTGGCACTAGACTGCACAGTTCTTAGCAGAAAGGAACTATGTTGCACGGAGATAATCGAGGACTCCCGAGGCGATCCGATTCCCGCACGCGCTGTAAGTGTGTCTCGAGCATGGTAGGGGAAGACTCGAGCAATACGCGTGTCGCCCAGCCAATGAGAAGCGACCTTACTGTAACGATTCGTGCAGTTGCCGTCGGCCGCCATACCTTTCTCCTCATGTCAAGTGGGCGGGGTGTATGGAGAGCCCTGGGCAGCCAATTAGGCCAAGGCTAATTAGGGTAGCCCCTCCCAAGGCCACCTCCAATACAATAGCGCTACGAATCAGGTAGACTATTGACGCAAGGCTTCCAGACTGTTCTACTTCTGGAAACTACTGGTTGCGACAAGAAGGTCCCGAACAAGTACTGGGAGGAGTTAAAGAGTTCTGGAAACCAACCACGAGGACTTACTCGATGCTACTGGAGGTAGCGACGCCCAGAACATTCTAGACCAGGAGCTCGACTGTTTATATACCAGTGATGTGCGACGAGCAGGAGTCAGTGTGAGTTCGGAGTCCTGTATGAGTCCGCGCTGACGGTGTGTGCCGTGCCGAGCGACCAGTGGGAATAAATAACGTGGACAGTGACTGTGAAAGACAAATAATGACTGTACAGTGACTGTGAAAGATAAATAGTGACTGTAAGAGGTACTTGCAGAGAACATTGTAAATAAATAGTGACTGTAGCTGTATAAAGTGAGATTGTGTATGCGTGTGTGCGAGTAAGTAGGCCTAATTTGTTTTAGTGTTAATTTGTGTAAATAATTTGATTTAGTGTTAACTAGTGTACATAACATTAGTGTAAATAAAGTATTAGTGCATTATAAGCCTGACCTATTTTCACGAACCCTAAAATCGTTACAATTGGTGTCAGATGTGAAGGTCAGGTTATACGTGAGTGCTTCTGTGTGAAACAGTGCGTTCTTTTGAAAAAGCCTACCTTAAGGAAGTGTTTAGTTGATTGCTAGTGACTGTCTTGTGTGCACCAACTAGAGGCCTAGTTCATTGTGTGCTGACTGTCCGTGTATCTTGTATTTTGAACTGTAAAATGGCGACAAGGAAAGTAAGTAAGACTTTCAGCACTGAAGGTTTCGGAATGGGATCTAAGTCGACGCTACAAGTGCGATTACGTCAGTTACTGCTGACACTGGCGAGGACCCTGATGTATTCCTGTTTGAGCTTCCCTGCGGGATTGACGTTTTATTTCAGATGGTGGAAATTTTGCAAAAGAAAATGGTGGACAATGCGGAAAATTTAGAAATGAAAATAGCAGAAAACTCCAAAATTCTGGAAAGGAATATAATGGAAAATACTGCCACTCTTGAGAGGAAACTTCGAGAAGTAACGCTCACTACGGAAACGAAGCTGAGGGAAGAATTTCAAGAGTCCCTGCGGAAGTTGGAGGACGAGCTTGTGACCGCCCTGCTTCAAAATAAGGACAAGCAACGAAACGAAACCATTGTCGCTGCTGGACCATCGGAAGGTAAGGAGAGTTTACCTGTTCCCGCCGCTGGGCGGACTGACCTGCCAATGGATCGTGCACCCGTTCCCGCAGTTGGGCGTTCTGACCTGCCAACATTCGATGGGAAGTCTGCTGGGGAAGAATACTTCACCTTGTTTGAGACCGCCGCCATGATTAATGGGTGGTCAGAGGCCACGAAAGCTGCAATGATGAGCTTGTCGCTGCGCGGAGAGGCCCTACGAGTCCTACAAGCTGTTACCTTATCGGAGAGAGAGAACTACGACGTTCTTGTCCAAAAACTGGAAATAAGGTTCGGACATCGACACATGGAGCAGCTATATCGCTCCCAGTTAAGAAATCGCTGCCAAAGACCTAACGAGAGCCTACAGTAGTTCGAAGCAGACATAGTCCGTATTGTTAGGAGCGCCTACCCAACAGTGCCCAGCGACGTTTACGAGAGTCTTGCTACCGAGAAGTTTCTCGACGGGCTCCGCGAGACCGAGACACAGCGGGCTGTGAAGCTGGCGCGCCCGAAAACGTTGAATGATGCTTTGACCCTAGCCCTTGATTTCGAGTCTGTTCAACAATCTGTGCGCAGCCAGGCGCGCATTCGAGCTCTGGAGGGAGACAAGGAGGTCCAACCTGTGCCTTCCATAGAAGAAATCGTGGAGAAAGTTCTTCAAGCCTTGCAGACCAAGAAGAAACGGACGAGGTGCTGCGGCTGCGGGGAGGTTGGGCACCTCAGAGATCGATGCTCTAAACTTACGAATAACAAGTACCAGCCGCAGGGAAACTAAAGAGGGTTGATGGAAAGGGGCGACTGTCAACCCGCGCCAACACCAGGAATGCCCCCACTTCTGCTATCGTCGCGTCTCTGGGTCGTCAAGCCAACTCAATTTTTGTTAGTGGCCATGTGGATGGAGAACCATGAGACCTACTCCTGGACATAGGGGCCACAATGACCATCATCCGACCAGGCATCGTGAGAAGAGCAATAACACCCACAAGATGGACACTGCGAACAGCAACGGGGGAACCAGCCAACGTTCGACGGGAGGCAGTCGTCGACTTCATCATCGGTGATACCCAGTTTCGCCATCGTGTCTCGATCGCTGAGGTGGAAGAGGACGTTATTCTCGGGATGGACATCATGACTAAGTACAAATTCGGACCAGACTTGTGAAGAGGAATTTTGAGAGTCGGAAACGAGGAGGTAGTGCTGCAGAAGAGGAACGCCTCGTCGGTACGGGTGATAGCAGCAGAAGACATGGTACTGCCAGGACGTAGTGAAGTAATGGTAGAAGGCAAGCTGGACGGTGAGATTCCCGAAGGTTGTGTCGTCATGGTAGGGCCTACGTTTGGCGAAGACGAAACTGAACATGGAATGCTCGTAGCCAAAGCTTTGGTTCGTGCAGGGGCGAAAATTCCTGTGCGGGTAATGAACTTTCATGATCGCCCAATAACCGTTCGGGAAGGAACCAGCCTGGGAATTTGTTCGTCTGTGTCCTCCGTCGCACGCCAAGTGCGAACAGCTGCCTCCTCATCCGGTATACCTTCAGTGTGACTTGACAGTCTTATCGAGGCAGCGTGTCAAGAGCTAAATCCTGAGAAGAGCCGAGAGGTAAGGGAACTTCTCAAATGTCATAAGGATGCCTTCCAGGATGGGACTGGTAATGGAAGAACGAACGTGGTGCAACATTTCATCGATACGGGTGACTCAAGACCTATTCGCCAGACGCCCAGAAGATTGCCACTAGCCAAGCGAGAAGAAGCCGAGCAAATAATGAATGATATGTCTCACGATGGGGTGATTGAACCTTCAAGCAGCCCCTGGCCCTCGCCAGTGGTTCTGGTGAAGAAGAAAGATGGATCTACGCGGTTTTGCGTAGACTACCGCCAGCTGAACAATGTGACGAAAAAGGACAGTTATCCTCTACCACGCATCGATGACACCCTGGAGACCTTGGGTGGGAGCACGATCTTCTCCACATTGGACCTCAAGTGTGGCTACTGGCAGGTCGGGTTGGACCCCAAAGACAAGGAGAAGACCGCCTTTACGATTGGTTCGGGGCTGTGGAACTTCACAGTTATGCCGTTCGGACTCTGTAACGCCCCTGCTACGTTTGAATGTTTGATGGAGCGAGTCTTAAAAGGGCTGTCTTGGGAAACCTGCTTGGTCTACATGGATGACATCATCGTTCTCGGAAGGACGTTTGAAGACCACCTAAAGAATTTGGAGCAGGTGTTCTTACGTCTAAAACAAGCCAACCTGAAGCTGAACCCCAAGAAGTGCTTCCTCTTTCGGAAAGAAGTTAATGATCTGGGCCACGTTGTTTCCGGAGAGGGGGTCGCTGCAGATCCGGAGAAGATAAACGCGGCGAAGGAATGGCCAATACCGAAGGATAAGTGCGAAGTCAGGAGTTTCCTCAGACTCTGCACCTATTACCGTCGATTCGTGCCAGGATTTGCTAACATCGCGAAGCCTCTGACTCGACTTACCGAAGAAGGTCGGAGTTTTGTGTGCGACACGACCTGTCAACAGGCTTTCGAACAACTGAAGGAGGTATTGACCAATGCTCCTATCCTGAGTTACCCACAACCGGAAGGACTGTTCGTTTTGGATACCGAAGCTAGCAATGTGGGCATCGGTAGCGTGCTCTCCCAACTGCAAAGTGGGCAGGAAAGAGTGATAGCTTACTTCAGCAAGGTTCTTTCTAAACCGGAGAGGAACTACTGCGTGACTAGAAGGGAATTGCTTGCTGTAGTGAAGTCGGTGGAGCATTTCCACAAGTACCTCTACGGGAGGAAGTTCGTTCTACGGACTGATCATGCAGCACTTACGTGGCTTCTGAGTTTAAAGAACTCGGAGGGACAGGTAGCCAGGTGGATCGAAAGGCTCGAGGAGTACGATTTCGACTCTGAACACAGGGCTGGTCTTAAACACCGAAATGCTGATGCTCTGTCTAGGAGACCGTGCGCGCAAGACTGCAAGCACTGCAAGCGGATAGAACACAACATTGCAGCGGTGAGAAGAAGTACTGTGACTGACGACCACTGGCAGGATGAGGAAATCCGTAAGGACCAACAAAACGATCCGGACTTAAAACACCTACTGCGTTGGAAGAAGTCTGAGGAACGGCCGACCTGGGAAGAGGTAGCTCCCTTCTCGCGCTCTGTAAAAGCCTAGGCTCAGTGGAATTCCGTGATTTTGGAAAACGGGGTGCTAAAGAGGGTACTGGAGAATGAGAATGGGACTCAGGAGAGGCTACAGCTTATTGTTCCACGAAACAGGGTATCCGAGATTGTGCAGTTGCTGCATGATGGAACGTCCGGAGGGCACCTTGGAGTTCGGAAAACCATAGAGAAAATCCGAGAGCGGTTTTACTTGTTCAATTGCTCCGCCGACGTTCGTGAATGGTGTAGAAAGTGCGTGGTTTTTGCCACTGCGAACGGGCCACAGATGAAGAGAAGAGCAGCGATGAGACAGTACAACGTTGGTGCACAGTTCGAACGGATCGCCATCGATGTAGCGGGCCCCTTCCCTACGACTGAGAGTGGAAATAAATACATCTTGGTAGCAATAGATTACATCAGCAAGTGGGTAGAGGCATATGCATTGCCCAATCAAGAGGCGGTGGTGGTTGCCGAGACGCTAGTAAGGGAGCTGGTGAGCCAATTTGGTGTACCTTTGCAATTGCATTCCGACCAGGGGCGAAATTTCGAGTCGTCGGTGTTTCAGGAAATGTGCCAGATTCTCGGGATCCGGAAAACGAGAACAACTGCCCTGCATCCACAGTCCGACGGCATGGTGGAGCGCATGAACGGAACAGTGGAGAAGTACCTGTCCAAGATTGTATCCGACCACCAGCGGGACTGGGACAGGTTTCTCCACTTGTTTCTACTGGCATACCGCTCTTCTATCCATGAAACCTCAGGCCAAACACCAGCCAATGTGCTGTTTGGCCGAGAGCTGCGGTTGCCGTATGACCTGACGTTCGGCTGCAAACCTAAATATGACGTTGTTGGCGAAGACTACATCTCCGACCTTCGTCGAAGGATGGATGACATTCACGACCAAGTTCGCGCAAACATCCAGAATGCCAGCGACCGGATGAAGGAGAGTTACGACCTAAGAGCCGAATCAGGAGGATACCAAGCAGGAGATCTAGTCTGGCTTTTCGACCCAAAAAGGCGGCGAGGGTTCTCTCCGAAGCTACAACGCCCCTGGGACGGACCATATGAGGTACAGAAGAGGATCAACGACGTCGTCTATCGTATCAGGAGGAGACTGAATAGCAAACCCCGAGTAGTCCATTTCAATCGGCTGGCACCGTTCCTGGGCGACAACCATGACGAGGGACACGTACAACACGCCCGTATCTGTCGATTGCCAGAAGCAGAACGATCCTTCGAAGAGTTCATGTTCAATGTGGTATTGGCCGAAGAGTTCGTTATGGCGTTACTACCGAGATTCGACAGGATTTATTCCAAACCGCCAGTGAGTATGCCTTGGCTCACTGTGTGGCTAAGGACCTGAGGATGAGCCAGGGAATCGCCCAGGTGTTCCGGCGGAAATACGGCGGGATTGAAGAGCTACAGCGCCAAGAGCCTCGTGTCGGGGACGTGTTGTCCTTACCCAGGAACGAGCGATCGCAGTTCTATCTGGTGACGAAAGAACTTTCCCATCTGAAGCCCTCCTATCGTGCCATCTGGGATATTCTACTTGCTATGCGGGAGCACCTACTGGAGTGAAGCATACCAAAATTAGCTGTACCCAAGTTGGGCTGTGGACTAAATGGATTGGACTGGAGAATTGTAAGAAGCATGCTAGAGGAAGTCTTTCGACGCACAGGGATTGAGATTCTGGTGTGCTGCTGGCCCCGAATAGACGTGGTGCCTCGGAAAACGATGGACTGTTACTTCTTCGTCAACTCACGATGCCGTGAAGGACCGAGCTGTTCCTACCGTCACCCTGTTGGAAGTGTCTGCTCCGAGACGGAACAGTGTTAAGGAGGGGGCAGTGTAACGATTCGTGCAGTTGCCGTCGGCCGCCACACCTTTCTCCTCAAGTCAAGTGGGCGGGGTGTATGGAGAGCGCTGGGCAGCCAATTAGGTCAAGGCTAATTAGGATAGCCCCTCCCAAGGCCACCTCCAATACAATAGCGCTACGAATCAGGTAGACTATTGACGCAAGGCTTCCAGACTGTTCTGCTTCTGGAAACTACTGGGTGCGACAAGAAGGTCCCGAACAAGTACTGGGAGGAGCTCAAGAGTTCTGGAAACCAACCACGAGGACTTAATCGATGCTACTGGAGGTAGCGACGCCCAGAACATTCTAGACCAGGAGCTCGACTGTTTATATACCAGTGATGTGTGACGAGCAGGAGTCAGTGTGAGTTCGGAGTCCTGTATGAGTCCGCGCTGACGGTGTGTGCCGTGCCGAGCGACCAGTGGAAATAAATAACGTGGACAGTGACTGTGAAAGACAAATAATGACTGTACAGTGACTGTGAAAGATAAATAGTGACTGTAAGAGGTACTTGCAGAGAACATTGTAAATAAATAGTGACTGTAGCTGTATAAAGTGAGACTGTGTGTGCGTGTGTGCGAGTAAGTAGGCCTAATTTGTTTTAGTGTTAATTTGTGTAAATAATTTGATTTAGTGTTAACTAGTGTACATAACATTAGTGTAAATAAAGTATTAGTGCATTATAAGCCTGACCTATTTTTACGAACCCTAAAAACGTTACATTACTTAGATAAGAGAAAACAATGTAATGATCATAGCTAATTACCAGCATGATTTTAACACATCGTAATATCATGAAGATATTAAATAATAAATAAGAACTATTTATTAACATTGCGGCTAATTATTTGTTTAATTAAGGATTATTACTATCATCGATAATAAGCAACCAATCAGATCCTTGTTCTGAAAAGGACGCTTACTTGAGCATTGACGAGGAGGATGAGAGAGAAGAATCTAGGCTTACTTACAACTTCATGAGAGAAGGACGTCTCAACGAAATACTCAACAACATAACAAAGCTGATGGAGATTACGATATTTCTGAAGAAGATATTAACGACCGAAGGCACATAGTTTGTGCAAATATATATCAAGTCGACATACAACGATATTTAAAAGTTTATTGAAATTAATCTACAGTTTTTACCATGTCGAAATTACTGAAGTTGAGGGAGGAATATATACGACTGAATCTACAGGAGTTATAATGACCAACTAAGATGTTAATGGGAAAAGAACTATGACGACAACGAGAGTATTCGAAATGACATAACATCAATCTCGTGGGGGAGATTAACATCTTGTCTCTCCCATGTAAAATATTCTACATCTACAATGTCATTTCACCAACAAAAATGACGATTACATATATCAGAACTTTGGCGAAAGAAGACAGAAGAATTCACGAACGAGGGCGGCTAGGGTTGATCCCAGTGCCATCAAGCGAGAAAGGGTATCCCATCTCACACAAGAAGATTCACCAGCAGAAAGGACGGCCACACGAAGGTAAAGGAGTTCGAATCCCGTACCTGACCACAAGGAGACTTCTGTAGGAGACCGTGGAAGCCCACACGACATCATGCAGTCTCGCGCTATTAGAAACAATCCGTTTCTGAAGGATAGCAAAGAAAGCCCACTTCTAGTCATCTATAACGCAACACAAGGTAGTCTAAGGACCAGCGATATATCCCATCTTGTAGAGTAATGAAGACACTTTTGAGAATATCTGGTAACTATTTATTAATGCAATTTTTCTACGTTTACATAATATTGCTATAGTTTTTGATGTTATATTTTCATAACTACGTCATGCGAATGTTTATTCACGATTTTCGTCGATTTTGACTATTTAGAATTGTTATTTGAATTTTTGGAATTTTGCGACTTTCGAAATTTGAATGAGGAGATTTTACGGTCTAGTTCAGAATATTTTTATGGTCAAGTTTAAATGTGTTTAGATCACTTTTAGTCAGTTTTTGAATTGTAAGATATCGTTCTTTGACAATGATGATAATAATGGAAATTTATTCCAAGAATGTTATACAGAAGTATATTTTAGAGAATGCGATTCTTAAAGATCTTATGTAGAGATCCATGTAAAGTCAAGATCTGATAACTTATAGACAGATTTGGTTATAAATATTTGGTGACAAACAAACATAAAGTATAAAAGTTTATGAGAAATATATTAAAGAAAGAATTTGTAAAAGAATATAATGTGAAGTAAGTAAATGCGAATTACAGCGTTTTGTTGAAGTAGTAAGATTTTGAAGAAAGAATTTAAAGGTAATATCACAACTAATAGGAAGCTTTATGGAAATGTGAGTGATATATTGAACCCATGTGCCATTGGTTCAATGGTCGAATCCATATTTTATTGGTAAAAGAAGAGAGGAAAAATACAGTCTTTAGAATGACTTAGAAATATTTTATGTAGAGGAATGTTACAACGTGGCGCAATGATAAGAGTCCACGAGTCATGAGGAAATGATATCATGCATGACGCACTGATAGGGAGCCGATCATGACTATTAATAGAACGATAAAAACTTTCCGCTGTGTGTAAGAGAGAGGAGGTTTCAGAAATTGATCTTACGCAGCAATAAAATGGCAACCTCGCAGTTGTGCCAGATGAGGAATAAGTAGATTTAAGCCATTTGCGAACATATAATTAACAGAAGAAATACATCATTGTGAATCATTTTGGAATATAAATTTTTGTGTGGGGAAAAAGGTTATAATAATTGCACAGGAAAGAAGTGCCGACGCAGCATGACGTCGTTAAAAGTTCCCCGAGACCAGAGGTGGTAGGGATAGAAAATAAACCGCAACACCCACGTATCTGAAGAGCAAAATTTATTTAATATCTTGGAATTGTGCGATCGATTTTCATGTTCAAAGAAGTCAGTTTACGTTTAGAACAAGAGCTTTCCAGAGATATAATTTTCAAAAGTATGCGACTATTACTTCAAAAGTTAGTGCTGAAGAAGATGAGGATTTTACCTTTTTGTCGCCGATTTGTATAAAAACCCTGGCAGAGCCAGGAAAATCATGCAGTTTAGTCCGTCTAGAGGACGTGACGCTACATCACATCGCTAATGCAGTTTACAACAGACCTCGTACGGAGGTGCTGCATCACAGCACATGCAGTTTCCGACAGCCCGAGGGCGTCGCTGTATCGACAACCATCCAGTTCCGTGAGCGCCTAGACGCTGCACGATGAAGCATCGAATACAAGACTAGTTAAAAGTGAACTCCTAGTACAGGAGAGAAGTATCAAGTACAGGCAGTCTTTACCAGACCTTGAGAGGTCGTGATACGCTGTATCACCAACGAGCACCCGTATGGGAGTGGCCGAGCAGTATCGTCATTAGTATCGCCGTGTGGAGATATAGTAAAATCCTAATACAGGATTAATCTCAGTAAGCGTCAGACTTTATCGTGAAAGTTCATTATTATAGTCAAAGTTAGGCTGTGACTTTGAAGAAATAACAGGCGATAGGTACTCGAATTATAGTTCAGTTAAAGACATAAAGCGTCATAAAGTTTCGAAGTACCAAAGGAAGTGAAACAAACAGTTCTATGAACGTTAAAGAACCCGATCAGGGTCGAACGAAATAAATAACGCCTAGTGTACCGGAAAGGTAGGGACTAGAGCGCAGAACAATAAGAATTGGGAATTAAATCCAAGGCTTTGTCTAAGGAGACAAACGAACAGTAAAAGCAATAAGCTATGAACTGAATAAATAGCAGTAAATGCTAGGGAATTATTAGGTCACCGATAAAGTATTCGAGAGACCGTAACCAGGACAGACTTTATCTAGACGAACTAACTAGTGTCTAGGAAGAAACGACATCGTGCTAGTAAAATATAGAAGCCGATAGTCAGAACCCGGACCTGAAGAGTAGCCGTTCCAGTGAGGTGTAGATCGATCGAGACTTTCCATCATCTTGCCAGATTAGGGAGCCGACGTTCTCAAAATGTCGCCCTTGGAAACGGGGAAGAAAGAAATCACGTGTGTAAGGCGAAAATTAACGCTGTGTAATGTAAATATAGTGAAATTTGTTTTAGTGTAATAATTTCAGTGAATTTATATTGTGTTAAGGTAAACGAATACAAAAATGGTATTCATTATGTTACAAGTGATTAAGGTAAATAATTTATGTGTTTATAAAGAAGTGTCATTGTGTGAAAGAGTATCCATGGAGATGGCTTAAAAATAGTGAGTGGGCAAAAATGAAACATCGCTGGAGGATTCGGTCACTGACCGTACAATCATGTGGGTAACCATTTCATTATGTTATGTGTTGGGAAAGATTTGCGTATAATCCACACGAGAAAGAAAGAATAGGGATGATTGAATAACAAATAAATGAATAATAGCGCGATCTGAACGATAACTTTGAGAAAATATACAATAAATATGTGTTGAAAAGGTAAATGAATCCCTTGGGGAATGTATTAAGTAAAATATCAGTGTAATTGATAAATGATTTAAATATGAGAAAGCAAGCGTAATAATAATAATAATTATATAAATGAATGAATATTATGATGAATTATATGAAAAGTAGTAGCTTCCGAGCTCCTTTAAATGAATTAATACATGTTATGAACACATGTTCTTATGGTAGAATGATTATTGTCAAGGGAGAAGAGTAATATAAAATTGAGATGTAGATCAAACGTTGATTTTGAATTTATCAGTTCTCTAAAGGCAACTTGGCTAATAAATGTATAAGCGCCGTGTAGCGCATTGAAGTAATTTGTCACGCTAGGAATGCGTTGAAGTACTCGGTAAAACTAATTATGAGGGGCAGTTGGTCGTGGTAATTGAACTATTTTAAGTCCCCAAAGTAGTGATGTGATCACGAGGCCGCGTGTGTGTTGTATGGTAAAAAAGGGTGCTAATTATGTTGTATTATGAGCGCTGGTATAAGGCAAAAAGGCCTGCCTTAAGTCGCTAATGTTATAAGTCCTCCAGTGTGGGATATTGCTCCCGAGGCATTTGAAAGGATCGAACTCAGTGTCGTCCATGTTTAAGCCCCTAAATATTTGTTGTATTATTGAATTATTCTTACCCGCCGATGAGGACACTTCATAATTAATAAATGCCGAAGTCAAGAGAATAGGTTTGTTGAACCTAAATATGTTGTTATAAAAAGTAGTATGAAAGCTTTGTCATTTAGGGAACTGCATTTAAGAACAGCTGTAGAAAAGCTGAGGGTAGCTCGTCTCTTGTGAAGCGAGACAGTGAAGTCGTTGCCTCCCTGCAATAAATCACGCTAAGTAGCCAAGGCCAGACCCTTACCATTGACGGAGTGTGGTAGGTCTGGGAACTGTCTGTTGAGTTATAGTACGCAGAAGTGTTTAGAGTTTGTTTTAACGACCCGGTCTCCGAACCGAGGTTCTTTTAGATGAATATTACCGCTTGCAGAGTTCAGATCGTTGCTTTCTTATGATTAATGGTCTTTTAAGACAAATAATGATAAATCCCTAATGTAATGATTATATGATTCAGTGATTCACGAGTTTTAGTGAAGACAATTAGATTCCGGGAGTGATCTTAATTTTTGACTTGTTCAAGTAGTCTTCTGTAGCTCGGGAGTACGCGATTTTTTCCCAATCACAGTAGTGAATTGTTGCCTTGAGAGAGGGATGGTAACATATGAGCGTTGTGGAAGCCCAAAATTAAGTAATGAGTAACAATACTTTGGTAAATTTTGATATTTTTGATTAAAAGATATACTCATGTAATAGGAAGTGGTGTGTATGAAATGGATAACACAATGTATATAAACATTAATGAGCCATTTGGAGCTCTTGATTTTATTTGAATTTTAAAAGGACCCTATATGGAAGTGAAA
This sequence comes from Meconema thalassinum, assembly GCA_946902985.2. NCBI lineage: Eukaryota > Metazoa > Arthropoda > Insecta > Orthoptera > Tettigoniidae > Meconema > Meconema thalassinum. The sequence goes on from OX336389.2 coordinate 1,515,995,610, forward strand.
CTTAATGGAAGTTGTTGGTTGATGGAAGACCATTCATTATGATTTAAATTTTGTTTAATATGAATTCCTTGTTCTACTGTGAACAAGTATGAATTGAAGGGTCAGTATTTTATTTGTTTAATTTTTGTAGCGCCATATATTTGAATAATTAAATATTTTTATAGTAGGAGTTTTTTTGGAAGTGTATCCTCTATTTAATCTAAAGTGTGTAAATCACAGAGTGGGAGAACATACCATGAACCCCGATACTCCTGATTGAGCGTTGCTGGCAAACTGTGATTTGCATATTTCATTGTGGAATGGGCACAATATAAAAGAAATAATATTGTTATTAGAAGACTAGTATTTTATCGTATTACCTGTTAAATTAATTCATCGATAGAACCAGTATTTTTATTACATATTTTTATTAAGGATGTTGAGACTACGAAAAGAATTTGTTAACGAGAAGTTAGTTCAGAATAATATGTTTTTGGAAGAAACTGCGAAGCATCTCTGAGAGAGAGATTTTATTTATTCCCGTAGCAGACGGAGGTATTTGTTGTATGACAATGAGCATTGTGAAGCCAATTGTTGAAGGAATGTCTGTAGTGACAGACTTGCGCATATTTTGATATTCAAATATGATGTTTTATGAAGAAGCAGTATTGTTGGTGTTAATATTGGAAGTTACTGCAATAGTCGCTTAGAGTTGAAACTCCTTGAAAGCATTAGGACAGCGGGTCCTAGAGGAAGTTGAATCTGAAAGAAATTATAGGATCAATGGATCTTTGTTGAAACTGAGAGTAAACTGAGCTCTATTTAAATGGTTCTTAATCAGATATTGAATTTACGGTAATTATTCAACGAATTGGAAGAACCGACAGTAGTGGCTATGCTGGCAAAAGTGCAGCATTAGGTCATGGGGCCAAGCTCTCTGCTGACTCGGTAGACGCGTGGGTTCGAGCCCCACCGTCCGCCGTCCTTGAAATGGTTTTCCGTGGTTTCCCATTTTCAACACCAGGCAAATGCTGGGACGGTACCTTCTGACAGGCCACGGCCGCTTCCTTCCACATCCTTGCCCAGTTTCATTCACCATCATTCATTTCATCTCTCATTAACTCCTCTCATGAGGTTGGCGTCAGGAAGGGCATCCGGCCGTAAAAAACCATCGCCACAAAGACTTCATCGCATCTCATCCCCGACCCCATTGGAAAAACGGGAATAATAAGGGGTAGACATACATTCAACGAATTGGAAGATTATATTTTTATTAAGTATTTATATGTTGATGACAGACCAGTTGTAGGAGGTCTATGAACTATGTCTTTACTTAATTGTATGGCTTATAGAATCCCGAATTGTAACAGTTTCACGAATAAGACATAGTATGGTGAAGGATAATTTTCTAAAGACCGTCGAAGAGTAGTGAAGAAATAGGAAGACAATTTATGTCTATATTGTCTGTAAAGAAGGCAGTTGGCTCGTTGTATATATTCTATTTTTAAATTGAGTAGTTGCTGAACTACAGCGTTAATATTTGTGTTGTATATAAATAATATTTAGAATTTAAAGAAAGGTTTATAGTTATATTTATGCGTATTCTAGTTTTTTAATTTGTAGTTTAAATATGAGTAGAGAATTTTTATCACTTCTATGAGAAGGATTTAAGTGTTAGGAGACGGGAGATAAATTGTATAGGATAATGAATAGCTTTTGTAATGACGGGGATCTACGTCAGGGGTAATTTCATTTTATTTGGGGATATATTTTTTAAAACTTTATAACATTTTATCTTGTTATAAAACTCCCGTTACCTAGTGCACAGCAGTTGTATGCTGCGATTTATTTCATTATTTTATTTGAGCTTATGAAAGCGTTTTAAAATAATTTTATCGGTTTCTAGAAGAAACAAACATGTATTTAATGTTACAAAGTAATGACATTTAGTCATTTGATCTAATTGAACGTTAATAATGCATATAATGATTGCTAGTGTTAGGAAACGTGTATTTGTTAATGCCAATAATTATGACAGGCGTGGTTTTACGATTCCCTGATCTTTTATAGAAATTTTGCTTTGCCTTTGTAGTTAAATGGTAGTGGAATGTGCTGTGGGGTGGAAGTTCCCGAGGGACCTGATCCGCATCCTTACGCCCGAGATTTTCGTGGATTCTCGTCTTTCCTGAGTAGATAGAGAACCCTACTGTTCTGTGGTTAGTTACTATAGCACATTCTGTTTGATAAAATCCTGTTCCTTATTCTGAGTGTTTCGCCAATTATCACTGTGTTGTTTTTAGCCGGGACTTCAAGATGCTACAATCCATTATTTTTTCCATCCTTGGATTTTGGTGGATCATCCAGAAATAGGGGTACAGTACTGTACCCGATTTCAGCAGAGTCGTGAATGCCACAATCCAAGATAACGGCGGATCAAATACTAACGGCAGTACCCCGGCTAATAATACTTACCGTAATATCCGGCATCACACACTCTGCAAATCGTGGACACATATCAGGCGATATTATCAACACGCAATGGAAAATCCTCCACAGGATCAGCGACAACACACACCTGAGCGCAAGACTCTCATTCACACGGGCGTAACAGGGACAAAGGAATGGATAAAAATGGTTCAAGCCGCTACAATAACCATTGCATGATCCTACCCTCCCACTATCTAAAAAATCATAACGCAAGAGTATATTGAAAATTGTATAAGCATAAGCAAATGCGTGCCCAAATTTTATTCAAAAAGGTAGACACCGCAACGATGGATATAAGCAAATCGAAGATCCATAACCAAATGTCATTACAATTCGTGTCTTATGGCACAAACTCTAACATAACGTCAGTTAAATTACATAAATAACGACTTAAAGATCAACAATAAATAAAATGGCAACATATCGCTATGCCTTTTCTATCAGGATCAATAACAATAAATTTATGAAAAAAAAGAATAAAAAGAAACAACCCCCTTAATAGAATTAAGTAGTGACGGACTCTCACTATTACAGTATCAATATTTTTACTCCATACATAGATCCTGAGTTTTATTCTTTATTGGATTATCGAAATACCTTTTAATTCAAAATACAAAATTTAAGAAATACCTAATATTATCATATACATGTCATTCTAGAACACTATCTACACCAATGTTCCTCCACTAATCTATATAGAGACCTTTGATTCATCAACACTCACTGACAGTGATCAACATCGAGGTTATCGGGCAAAATATGGTTTAGCATTCCGACCAATGAAGATGAGAGTGCTATCCACTGAACCCCTGTTTTTATCCAATCTTCAAAAACAATAACAATCATCATAAACTGAATTAATATCATCGTCCTGAATACTAAACTTTTGGAGCACCCGGTATCAACAACCCAGCTGATCTGCAAGAACGCGACAGCCTACCAGAATAGAAAGAAATACTGTCATCCAACACAGTAAAATAATCTAACAGCAGTCGAAATAAACTCCACAATCCCTAATACCTCAACGTTCCAACGAACGACAACCCCAGCTTAAAGCTCACTAACAAGACTGCAATCCTAAACACACACTAAACGCAGCCCCCTAAAAAAAACAACAACAACTATTGACAGAGGAAAGGTTCCCAGGACATAACATCCCTTACAGGGGTCGACCTTCGAAATACCAAAAAAAAAAAAAAAAACAATTGATATTATCGCACACCTCTTCAATGTAAACACCACCATCCATCACTATCAAAAATGACCATCTCTCCCTCAAGTTATAAGTAATTCAATAACGTTGATACTAATTTTAAATACGCTGTACAAGCGATATCAGTTACAAGTCGACTGACAATTTCCTAGTGCGTGTTAACCAAGCACGAAATATTTCTAACTATAATCCGATTCAAGTTACATTGATTGTGAGTGTCAACTCAAAAACATTTGCTACTGATGTGTGCACTATATTCATTAAACATTTAAATAAATAATTATGTACATAGACTGTGTCACTCTATAACAACAGTCGAGAACATCGCTCGAATCATCATTACATTTTATAATTCAAAATTGTTTTCGAAAGAACTCTTTGTCTGACCGATCAGAGTAGCAACTAACTTAAAATCAACAAGAAATTTTCTTAAAGTCAAAACTGTAAATTAATAATACTTCCAAAGGAAGATTTTTTTTGGAAAACTCAAGTCAATATTGAAGTCCCAAATTTCTCAAAATCCAAAATTAATCAGAATTCAGAAAATCCGAGGAAAGATTTAATTCAAATTCCAATGTCAAAATGGAAAAATTTTCAAAGTGAAAATTTCAAAATAAAAAAAAATAAAATTCAAAATTCAGAAAACGAATCAAATGGTAAAATCGGATAATTGTGCAAAATCACAATATGAAAAGGATCATCGAAGATCCAAAAATAGCTAAATCCAAAATTTCTAAATTCAAAATCTAAGAAAAACTGATTTGAGTAAGCAAATTTTCAAATACTAACTCTTCTGAGACTGCGAAGTGACAACAGCGCGAAATAAGAAAAAAAATGCAAAGAAGAAATTGCGCAAGAAACTGTTCATCTCGAAACACTCTTAAATACAAAAATAATTAATTGCGAAAACCCAAGAGGTCGAAAATTCAAATCTCAGAAACATCTTACAATGGTTAAATGCCAGCGGTAATCATCGAAGCGAGGACTCCAAAAACCCAGGCACGGTCAACAAGAAGTTAACTCGCCCGCAAAGATCCCCAAACATGCTGGAACTGAGGCTTACTAGCCTACTACAAGCACGCCGTGACTTGCTTCGATGAATAAAATCACTGACCACAAGGTCTAAACCATCTACATCACAAAATTTCTACTGAAATAAAATGATCACACTAAGCATCTACAAGAACACAGAACTAAAAACTGGGGCTACAAATATAGAATGACTGGTCTTACTTTCAGCTGAATCGAAGACGAACAACGTGAAGAGCCATACACGTTCAGAACAGGTGCTGGTTTCCATATCACTCGGCTGACATCTGGGTAGCCTCGCAACTGCTCGTTCCCTGCTATCGGCCATCCGAGTTCTTGAGAGGGTCTTGATTACCTCGGCGTTCGGTTCGCCCCCTGACAGACCCCTCGTTCAATCCCTGGTCTTCATCCCGGCGTTTTCTTCTTCTCGTCCCTCCGGAAAATCTTGTAGTCTCCTTCCATACATGTGTTGGCCACAATTCATAATGTTCTCTAGTAGATTGTGCATTTTTGAAGTAGCTGCGTGAACTTTGCTTTACCGCATATCGTTCTAAGTGACTCCACTCATAGGAATTCTCGCTTTCATGATGCAGGCCACATTTCCCTCAGCATAATTTAACAATATACCATGACTTCCTCTTACAAATCACATTTTCCTTCCGGCCACGTGTCCATAAGGTTCTCCATTTTATTGCTCACCACTTCCTCCTCGAACATATCGTTCCGAAGTAACGTGTCTCAAGGATTTTCCTTACAAACATACACTTACAGTACTTTTCACGAAGTATATTCACAATTCCCTTTTCTCCACGAATACGTTACACAATGCCGACTGACAATTCATCGTCTCCCCATGCCACCGGTCTTACCGTGGAATATTCCAGAACCCACTCAAAATCACACATAGACTTTCGTGCTTCGCAGTACATTAGCACATTTAGACACGATGTTTCACACGTTCATATCACTTCCTTAATCATCACACACGAACAACCACTCTCGTCACGCGTTTTACGCAGCGCTCTGCTCGCCTCTCTGTCTCAATTGACTCTCCTCGCGTCACCTCACACACTCACGTCATCCTTCTCTCACCTTCTCGAACCATCTGCTCCCTTCCTCAATGCTGCCAACCCACACTTGGACATGAATATCCTCATACAGGCTTCGGGCGTTCATATTCAAGGAAGACATTTCCTGATTATAACTTAATTAATTTCCTGAATGTATTTCCCATGGTCAATGCTTCCAAATGCATTAAATAGCCTACTAGTCAAGATAAAACATTCCATTTCTGACTTCGCTCACAGGATCTTCCAATCCCATTCTCTTTTTTCAAGTACCGGTTGTGGTCTATCTCGTAGGATGATCCAATCAAATCCGCCCTTTCTAGGAGGAAATTACCTTCAGCTAACAAGCTTCTTGTTGGGCAATACTTCATGACTATAAAGCTTGTGTAATAGACCTGTTCCAAAATTCATTATTCCAATAGTAATTAAATGCTCCCTTTTCTGAGGCTGCCTTTCATATCTGCTCATGGTATCTCTTTATACGAATTCGGGGACATTTCCCTCCTAACCAAGGTTGCAAAAGTTTGAAGAATACTTTTTGAACTTCAGTTTCAATAAACCAACATCTTGGACACGAATTTGTACTTTACTTTATCTTCGTGTAAAATCTCCTGAGGTTCTTTGCATTGAACTTCCCAATTAACTGCTCGTCCTCAATCTTGACAATACGATAACAGTTATTTCCATAGACAATGTCTACCTTAAATGGGCCTCGAAACAATCTGCTAAATTTCACATATATCTTCTTGGAAACATTCGCTTTGGTAGGACGTCTAATCAAGACGAGGTCTCCTCTTCGAAGTGGATTACTAAATGGTTTTCCTTTTGTCCTCTTCGTTCTCTTGTCCGCTGCTTTCTGCAGGTTTTCCCTCGTTCTCAGTAAAGCTTGCTATCTTCCTAGCATACAGACTCTTTTCCGCTTCGACTTCATTAATAATATATTCCAATATCATCTCTCGGCTTTCCTCATCTGGAATGTTTTCCTCTTCCTTCGTTCCGGGCTCTTCAGTATCAGTATTCCCATTGAACTTAATCATCCTGTTCTTCATATCGATGATGGCTCTCACTTTGACTATAAAGTCCATCCCGAGGATGGCGTCGAAATTTATCCTATCCATAATAATGAAAATGTGCTCATCTTAAATTCAATAAGAGCTTGTATTTTGCATCTGACTGATTTATCTTGGAAAATTCCCCTGACTTTCACAGCTGATACAGGCATCGAAGTAACTTCCTCACTATCTTTTATCTGATCATACGTCTGTGTCGACATGACCGAAGCAGACGCTCCCGTGTCCAATAAAGCTTTAAATTTCTTCTCCTCAATAGCAATCTCTACTATGGGTAATAATATAGCCATTCTCTTTTTACAATTCTCTTCCTCAAACAATAAGTCGTCGTCCATAGTTTGGTAGATTTCAATGATTATGTAGAGGTCAGTTGGTGCAGAATCCTTGTCTCCTACTTCCGTCGGTTCATTGGCGTTTTTGTTTTGTTCAGGGTGGCCTTCTCCTCTGCCCCCCTGTTGACTAGTACCAGGTTGCGAATCATCATTTCTGGGTCTATCTTCGTTTACTTCTCTTATTTCGTCCTTCCCCCGAAACCCTGTATGTACTCCTTCGATTTTCGATGCCTCTCCTCATAATCTGGTCTATAACTCCTATCGTTCCAATTCTTGTAACGATTATATCCCCTATGTTCTCTATTATCTCTCTGGAAGTTTCCATTGTTATTCCGTGGATACTGATCGTTTCTGTTGTAACGTCTCCTCTGATACGATTCATTATTCCCTTGGTATCGCCGATAGGTTCTATAATCTCCATATCCATTATCGTTTCTGTTGAAGTTTCGACGTTGATAATATCCGTCGCGAATAGGTCCTACATTCCCTTCCCTTCTTGATGAATTTTCTGTCTGTTGGACTTGATCAATCATGACGGCATTAACCTCTCTGTGTTCTCCGCGAGTGTTTCTTCCTGTCGGATTGATACTGTTACTCGTATGGTCTAGTTTTCTAAGAAGTTCATCCATATCCTTCAAATTACTAACTCCTGACGATGCCAAATATATACGTATATCGGCCGGAAGTTGTCTTGCTATCGTTTGCGCTAATTCTACCTCTGATAGAGGAGGTTGAAGATACTGCAATTTTGTGAGCTGTGTCGTAAAGTATGTCGAGTACCTCGTTGGATGAGTACTTGCATATTTATTCGAGTACGCCTCTGCCCTAAGACTTTGTTGATCCTCGATTGACCAGTATCGCCTTATCAATGCTTCAGCAAATTCTTCAAATGTTCTGAACGTCCACCTGAATGCTCTAAATCATTGTAAACAGTCATGGTCTAGGAACCTCTCAACTACTCGTAGTTGCCTCTCCTCCCCTATGTGGTTATCCAGAAAATATTCGGATACGTCGTTGATAAATTCTGTGGGCGTGAATTGGTTATTTCCCGAAAAGTGCCTAGGCTTTTGGTCAATATTTCGGATGATAATAACGTTCTGCCTATTGTTTCCTTCTGCTCTTACAAGTGGTCTTCCACTACTTGGAAAGAATTCCGGAGCGTCATATCTCACACGACTAGTTCGATCCTGAGGTATAGTTCGAATTGGTTCGTTTTTGGTATCCTCTTCTGTTCCTATCCCTCCAATAGGTTGAGTTTCTCTCAAGTTACCCCCTGCTTCCAATCGTTCCAGCGTGGATCGACATTAGCTCCTCTCTGCGGTAAAGATACCGGTTTCGTCCCTCGTAGTGTTTGTGTTCCCAGTTATAGTAACCTCTCGCAATTTAGTTTTAATAAGGTCTATCTCTAATTCTATTTTACCTTTATCGTTTACCATTTGATCCATTTTCCGCTCTAAACCAGAACTAGATTCGGCTATCTTCACTTGAAGATCTGAATTTAAGTTGTTAACCTGCGTTTGTAAGTCCGAGTTTACACTACTCATTTGCGACTGCAAATCCGATTTAATATTTTCCGTATTTAAATCGGCTTCCTTAAGTTTAGTTGCGACATCTGACAATTCGGATTCCGTTTTCTCCCTAATTTCCTCAATAACCTTAACATGATATGCTTGCATACTTTTAAATTGTTGATCATAATCCTCTTTAACATTGTTAATGTCTTTATTGAGACGATATTCCGCTAACACTAGCTTAATTGACAATGCTTTTGTAACGGATTCACATTGAGTTTTACCCTCACTAATTAATTCTACCTTTAAAACTTCTATGTTTTCCTTGACAACCTTACCAATGTCTATTTCAATCTCTCCTCTCACCAGCTCAGCTTTATTTCTTACCTCTACCTGCAGTGCTTTTACAGTAGCCTTTAACTGTTCCAATCTTTCATCATTGTCTGATTGGATTGTGTTAAATTGTTGCAACATTTCCTGTCTTAACTTAACAAACTCCTCCTTTGTGGCAACTGAGCTTGTTTGAAGTTCGGCTAACGTGTTACGTGTGGTATCTGAGCTTGTTTGAAGTTCGGCTAACGTGTTACGTGTGGTAGCTGCACTCTCTTGAAGTTCTCCTAAAGTGTGCTGAGTAAGAACATAGTTATCACGTGATGTATCTGCACTGGTTTGAAGTTCACCTATGGAAGCCTGCAATGTAGCAAGGGTATCCTGTGTTAACTTTAAAGTGTTTTGTGTTGTCTGCAACGTCTCCTTCATAGCAGCTGAACTCGTTCGTATTTCACCTAAAGTGTTTTGAGTACATATTGAATTATTTTGTAACACACTCAAATACTTATTTGTGTTATCATTACTATTCTTACAATCTTCCCTGACTTGGGCTATTTCTTTTCTTAATTCATTGGCATTTTTTTCGTATGTATTTCCAATGTTTTCTGATTTTGATGAGTTCCTTGGTGCAAGGCCTCAATATCCTTGTCCATTTTACTCTGTGTCTCCCTCAACACCTTAAACATTTCTCGGATTGAATCCAAGTCAGCAGACATCTTCTTCTTTTCTTGATAAATGTGGGGAAATGCAGAACTACATATGTCTATAAGAATACCTATTGTGATCATTTTATTTCAGAGTGATTTCCGATGAACAGTTTTCTTTTGCTTTATTAACACCCTATAATAGTTTACGAATGCTTATCCATTTTTAAATCTGGTCTAAAAATCCAGTTATCCCTACATGAACCGTTACTCTGTATGATAGTGGGTCTATCAGAACGCAACACCTCCGAAACATTAGTAAACAACACCCTATATTAATGAACGCTCTCCCAAAGTCGTTCAACCGGCTTCTAAACCTTGTTAGTCCAGTATCAACCATACATGGCTACACCTGTACTGGCTAACTTTCGTAGTCAGACGTCTCACAGTCAAATGAATCCTTTTCATAATTTTCCTAATTCATTTTCTTTATAAGTGTCGGTCGGCTAATCTTACATAATTCTTAGCCTTCCTGCACCCACATAATACAATTGTATCTTTGTGTCAACACCTCAGACTAGAACCTCATCAAATCAAAACAAAACGACACTACCATATTCGTCAGGCCTCAAATATGGTCGAAGTCATATTCCTACATAAACATGGCTTGAATACACATTTCCTCCATTGGGCAAATGTAATATACTCGGGCCCCACTAGTATGGGCTAGCCAAAAATATCCTTCCTATATGTACCCTATTTCAGCAGAGTCGTGAATGCCACAATCCAAGATAACAGCGGATCAAATACTAACGGCAGTACCCCGGCTAACAATACTTACCGTAATATCCGGCATCACACACTCTGCAAATCGTGGACACATATCAGGCGATATTATCAACACGCAATGGAAAATCCTCCACAGGATCAGCGACAACACACACCTGAGCGCAAGACTCTCATTCACACGGGCGTAACAGGGACAAAGGAATGGATAAAAATGGTTCAAGCCACTACAATAACCATTGCATGATCCTACCCTCCCACTATATAAAATCATAACGCAAGAGTATATTGAAAATGGTATAAGCATAAGCAAATGCGTGCCCAAATTTTATTCAAAAAGGTAGACACCGCAACGATGGATATAAGCAAATCGAAGATCCATAACCAAATGTCATTACAATTCGTGTCTTATGGCACAAACTCTAACATAACGTCAGTTAAATTACATAAATAACGACTTAAAGATCAACAATAAATAAAATGGCAACATATCGCTATGCCTTTTCTATCAGGATCAATAACAATAAATTTATGAAGAAAAAGAATAAAAAGAAACAACCCCCTTAATAGAATTAAGTAGTGACGGACTCTCACTATTACAGTATCAATATTTTTACTCCATACATAGATCCTGAGTTTTATTCTTTATTGGATTATCGAAATACCTTTTAATTCAAAATACAAAATTTAAGAAATACCTAATATTATCATATACATGTCATTCTAGAACACTATCTACACCAATGTTCCTCCACTAATCTATATAGAGACCTTTGATTCATCAACACTCACTGACAGTGATCAACATCGAGGTTATCGGGCAAAATATGGTTTAGCATTCCGACCAATGAAGATGAGAGTGCTATCCACTGAACCCCTGTTTTTATCCAATCTTCAAAAACAATAACAATCATCATAAACTGAATTAATATCATCGTCCTGAATACTAAACTTTTGGAGCACCCGGTATCAACAACCCAGCTGATCTGCAAGAACGCGACAGCCTACCAGAATAGAAAGAAATACTGTCATCCAACACAGTAAAATAATCTAACAGCAGTCGAAATAAACTCCACAATCCCTAATACCTCAACGTTCCAACGAACGACAACCCCAGCTTAAAGCTCACTAACAAGACTGCAATCCTAAACACACACTAAACGCAGCCCCCTAAAAAAAACAACAACAACTATTGACAGAGGAAAGGTTCCCAGGACATAACATCCCTTACAGGGGTCGACCTTCGAAATACCAAAAAAAAAAAAAAAAAAAAACAATTGATATTATCGCACACCTCTTCAATGTAAACACCACCATCCATCACTATCAAAAATGACCATCTCTCCCTCAAGTTATAAGTAATTCAATAACGTTGATACTAATTTTAAATACGCTGTACAAGCGATATCAGTTACAAGTCGACTGACAATTTCCTAGTGCGTGTTAACCAAGCACGAAATATTTCTAACTATAATCCGATTCAAGTTACATTGATTGTGAGTGTCAACTCAAAAACATTTGCTACTGATGTGTGCACTATATTCATTAAACATTTAAATAAATAATTATGTACATAGACTGTGTCACTCTATAACAACAGTCGAGAACATCGCTCGAATCATCATTACATTTTATAATTCAAAATTGTTTTCGAAAGAACTCTTTGTCTGACCGATCAGAGTAGCAACTAACTTAAAATCAACAAGAAATTTTCTTAAAGTCAAAACTGTAAATTAATAATACTTCCAAAGGAAGATTTTTTTTGGAAAACTCAAGTCAATATTGAAGTCCCAAATTTCTCAAAATCCAAAATTAATCAGAATTCAGAAAATCCGAGGAAAGATTTAATTCAAATTCCAATGTCAAAATGGAAAAATTTTCAAAGTGAAAATTTCAAAATAAAAAAAAATAAAATTCAAAATTCAGAAAACGAATCAAATGGTAAAATCGGATAATTGTGCAAAATCACAATATGAAAAGGATCATCGAAGATCCAAAAATAGCTAAATCCAAAATTTCTAAATTCAAAATCTAAGAAAAACTGATTTGAGTAAGCAAATTTTCAAATACTAACTCTTCTGAGACTGCGAAGTGACAACAGAGCGAAATAAGAAAAAAAAATGCAAAGAAGAAATTGTGCAAGAAACTGTTCATCTCGAAACACTCTTAAATACAAAAATAATTAATTGCGAAAACCCAAGAGGTCGAAAATTCAAATCTCAGAAACATCTTACAATGGTTAAATGCCAGCGGTAATCATCGAAGCGAGGACTCCAAAAACCCAGGCACGGTCAACAAGAAGTTAACTCGCCCGCAAAGATCCCCAAACATGCTGGAACTGAGGCTTACTAGCCTACTACAAGCACGCCGTGACTTGCTTCGATGAATAAAATCACTGACCACAAGGTCTAAACCATCTACATCACAAAATTTCTACTGAAATAAAATGATCACACTAAGCATCTACAAGAACACAGAACTAAAAACTGGGGCTACAAATATAGAATGACTGGTCTTACTTTCAGCTGAATCGAAGACGAACAACGTGAAGAGCCATACACGTTCAGAACAGGTGCTGGTTTCCATATCACTCGGCTGACATCTGGGTAGCCTCGCAACTGCTCGTTCCCTGCTATCGGCCATCCGAGTTCTTGAGAGGGTCTTGATTACCTCGGCGTTCGGTTCGCCCCCTGACAGACCCCTCGTTCAATCCCTGGTCTTCATCCCGGCGTTTTCTTCTTCTCGTCCCTCCGGAAAATCTTGTAGTCTCCTTCCATACATGTGTTGGCCACAATTCATAATGTTCTCTAGTAGATTGTGCATTTTTGAAGTAGCTGCGTGAACTTTGCTTTACCGCATATCGTTCTAAGTGACTCCACTCATAGGAATTCTCGCTTTCATGATGCAGGCCACATTTCCCTCAGCATAATTTAACAATATACCATGACTTCCTCTTACAAATCACATTTTCCTTCCGGCCACGTGTCCATAAGGTTCTCCATTTTATTGCTCACCACTTCCTCCTCGAACATATCGTTCCGAAGTAACGTGTCTCAAGGATTTTCCTTACAAACATACACTTACAGTACTTTTCACGAAGTATATTCACAATTCCCTTTTCTCCACGAATACGTTACACAATGCCGACTGACAATTCATCGTCTCCCCATGCCACCGGTCTTACCGTGGAATATTCCAGAACCCACTCAAAATCACACATAGACTTTCGTGCTTCGCAGTACATTAGCACATTTAGACACGATGTTTCACACGTTCATATCACTTCCTTAATCATCACACACGAACAACCACTCTCGTCACGCGTTTTACGCAGCGCTCTGCTCGCCTCTCTGTCTCAATTGACTCTCCTCGCGTCACCTCACACACTCACGTCATCCTTCTCTCACCTTCTCGAACCATCTGCTCCCTTCCTCAATGCTGCCAACCCACACTTGGACATGAATATCCTCATACAGGCTTCGGGCGTTCATATTCAAGGAAGACATTTCCTGATTATAACTTAATTAATTTCCTGAATGTATTTCCCATGGTCAATGCTTCCAAATGCATTAAATAGCCTACTAGTCAAGATAAAACATTCCATTTCTGACTTCGCTCACAGGATCTTCCAATCCCATTCTCTTTTTTCAAGTACCGGTTGTGGTCTATCTCGTAGGATGATCCAATCAAATCCGCCCTTTCTAGGAGGAAATTACCTTCAGCTAACAAGCTTCTTGTTGGGCAATACTTCATGACTATAAAGCTTGTGTAATAGACCTGTTCCAAAATTCATTATTCCAATAGTAATTAAATGCTCCCTTTTCTGAGGCTGCCTTTCATATCTGCTCATGGTATCTCTTTATACGAATTCGGGGACATTTCCCTCCTAACCAAGGTTGCAAAAGTTTGAAGAATACTTTTTGAACTTCAGTTTCAATAAACCAACATCTTGGACACGAATTTGTACTTTACTTTATCTTCGTGTAAAATCTCCTGAGGTTCTTTGCATTGAACTTCCCAATTAACTGCTCGTCCTCAATCTTGACAATACGATAACAGTTATTTCCATAGACAATGTCTACCTTAAATGGGCCTCGAAACAATCTGCTAAATTTCACATATATCTTCTTGGAAACATTCGCTTTGGTAGGACGTCTAATCAAGACGAGGTCTCCTCTTCGAAGTGGATTACTAAATGGTTTTCCTTTTGTCCTCTTCGTTCTCTTGTCCGCTGCTTTCTGCAGGTTTTCCCTCGTTCTCAGTAAAGCTTGCTATCTTCCTAGCATACAGACTCTTTTCCGCTTCGACTTCATTAATAATATATTCCAATATCATCTCTCGGCTTTCCTCATCTGGAATGTTTTCCTCTTCCTTCGTTCCGGGCTCTTCAGTATCAGTATTCCCATTGAACTTAATCATCCTGTTCTTCATATCGATGATGGCTCTCACTTTGACTATAAAGTCCATCCCGAGGATGGCGTCGAAATTTATCCTATCCATAATAATGAAAATGTGCTCATCTTAAATTCAATAAGAGCTTGTATTTTGCATCTGACTGATTTATCTTGGAAAATTCCCCTGACTTTCACAGCTGATACAGGCATCGAAGTAACTTCCTCACTATCTTTTATCTGATCATACGTCTGTGTCGACATGACCGAAGCAGACGCTCCCGTGTCCAATAAAGCTTTAAATTTCTTCTCCTCAATAGCAATCTCTACTATGGGTAATAATATAGCCATTCTCTTTTTACAATTCTCTTCCTCAAACAATAAGTCGTCGTCCATAGTTTGGTAGATTTCAATGATTATGTAGAGGTCAGTTGGTGCAGAATCCTTGTCTCCTACTTCCGTCGGTTCATTGGCGTTTTTGTTTTGTTCAGGGTGGCCTTCTCCTCTGCCCCCCTGTTGACTAGTACCAGGTTGCGAATCATCATTTCTGGGTCTATCTTCGTTTACTTCTCTTATTTCGTCCTTCCCCCGAAACCCTGTATGTACTCCTTCGATTTTCGATGCCTCTCCTCATAATCTGGTCTATAACTCCTATCGTTCCAATTCTTGTAACGATTATATCCCCTATGTTCTCTATTATCTCTCTGGAAGTTTCCATTGTTATTCCGTGGATACTGATCGTTTCTGTTGTAACGTCTCCTCTGATACGATTCATTATTCCCTTGGTATCGCCGATAGGTTCTATAATCTCCATATCCATTATCGTTTCTGTTGAAGTTTCGACGTTGATAATATCCGTCGCGAATAGGTCCTACATTCCCTTCCCTTCTTGATGAATTTTCTGTCTGTTGGACTTGATCAATCATGACGGCATTAACCTCTCTGTGTTCTCCGCGAGTGTTTCTTCCTGTCGGATTGATACTGTTACTCGTATGGTCTAGTTTTCTAAGAAGTTCATCCATATCCTTCAAATTACTAACTCCTGACGATGCCAAATATATACGTATATCGGCCGGAAGTTGTCTTGCTATCGTTTGCGCTAATTCTACCTCTGATAGAGGAGGTTGAAGATACTGCAATTTTGTGAGCTGTGTCGTAAAGTATGTCGAGTACCTCGTTGGATGAGTACTTGCATATTTATTCGAGTACGCCTCTGCCCTAAGACTTTGTTGATCCTCGATTGACCAGTATCGCCTTATCAATGCTTCAGCAAATTCTTCAAATGTTCTGAACGTCCACCTGAATGCTCTAAATCATTGTAAACAGTCATGGTCTAGGAACCTCTCAACTACTCGTAGTTGCCTCTCCTCCCCTATGTGGTTATCCAGAAAATATTCGGATACGTCGTTGATAAATTCTGTGGGCGTGAATTGGTTATTTCCCGAAAAGTGCCTAGGCTTTTGGTCAATATTTCGGATGATAATAACGTTCTGCCTATTGTTTCCTTCTGCTCTTACAAGTGGTCTTCCACTACTTGGAAAGAATTCCGGAGCGTCATATCTCACACGACTAGTTCGATCCTGAGGTATAGTTCGAATTGGTTCGTTTTTGGTATCCTCTTCTGTTCCTATCCCTCCAATAGGTTGAGTTTCTCTCAAGTTACCCCCTGCTTCCAATCGTTCCAGCGTGGATCGACATTAGCTCCTCTCTGCGGTAAAGATACCGGTTTCGTCCCTCGTAGTGTTTGTGTTCCCAGTTATAGTAACCTCTCGCAATTTAGTTTTAATAAGGTCTATCTCTAATTCTATTTTACCTTTATCGTTTACCATTTGATCCATTTTCCGCTCTAAACCAGAACTAGATTCGGCTATCTTCACTTGAAGATCTGAATTTAAGTTGTTAACCTGCGTTTGTAAGTCCGAGTTTACACTACTCATTTGCGACTGCAAATCCGATTTAATATTTTCCGTATTTAAATCGGCTTCCTTAAGTTTAGTTGCGACATCTGACAATTCGGATTCCGTTTTCTCCCTAATTTCCTCAATAACCTTAACATGATATGCTTGCATACTTTTAAATTGTTGATCATAATCCTCTTTAACATTGTTAATGTCTTTATTGAGACGATATTCCGCTAACACTAGCTTAATTGACAATGCTTTTGTAACGGATTCACATTGAGTTTTACCCTCACTAATTAATTCTACCTTTAAAACTTCTATGTTTTCCTTGACAACCTTACCAATGTCTATTTCAATCTCTCCTCTCACCAGCTCAGCTTTATTTCTTACCTCTACCTGCAGTGCTTTTACAGTAGCCTTTAACTGTTCCAATCTTTCATCATTGTCTGATTGGATTGTGTTAAATTGTTGCAACATTTCCTGTCTTAACTTAACAAACTCCTCCTTTGTGGCAACTGAGCTTGTTTGAAGTTCGGCTAACGTGTTACGTGTGGTATCTGAGCTTGTTTGAAGTTCGGCTAACGTGTTACGTGTGGTAGCTGCACTCTCTTGAAGTTCTCCTAAAGTGTGCTGAGTAAGAACATAGTTATCACGTGATGTATCTGCACTGGTTTGAAGTTCACCTATGGAAGCCTGCAATGTAGCAAGGGTATCCTGTGTTAACTTTAAAGTGTTTTGTGTTGTCTGCAACGTCTCCTTCATAGCAGCTGAACTCGTTCGTATTTCACCTAAAGTGTTTTGAGTACATATTGAATTATTTTGTAACACACTCAAATACTTATTTGTGTTATCATTACTATTCTTACAATCTTCCCTGACTTGGGCTATTTCTTTTCTTAATTCATTGGCATTTTTTTCGTATGTATTTCCAATGTTTTCTGATTTTGATGAGTTCCTTGGTGCAAGGCCTCAATATCCTTGTCCATTTTACTCTGTGTCTCCCTCAACACCTTAAACATTTCTCGGATTGAATCCAAGTCAGCAGACATCTTCTTCTTTTCTTGATAAATGTGGGGAAATGCAGAACTACATATGTCTATAAGAATACCTATTGTGATCATTTTATTTCAGAGTGATTTCCGATGAACAGTTTTCTTTTGCTTTATTAACACCCTATAATAGTTTACGAATGCTTATCCATTTTTAAATCTGGTCTAAAAATCCAGTTATCCCTACATGAACCGTTACTCTGTATGATAGTGGGTCTATCAGAACGCAACACCTCCGAAACATTAGTAAACAACACCCTATATTAATGAACGCTCTCCCAAAGTCGTTCAACCGGCTTCTAAACCTTGTTAGTCCAGTATCAACCATACATGGCTACACCTGTACTGGCTAACTTTCGTAGTCAGACGTCTCACAGTCAAATGAATCCTTTTCATAATTTTCCTAATTCATTTTCTTTATAAGTGTCGGTCGGCTAATCTTACATAATTCTTAGCCTTCCTGCACCCACATAATACAATTGTATCTTTGTGTCAACACCTCAGACTAGAACCTCATCAAATCAAAACAAAACGACACTACCATATTCGTCAGGCCTCAAATATGGTCGAAGTCATATTCCTACATAAACATGGCTTGAATACACATTTCCTCCATTGGGCAAATGTAATATACTCGGGCCCCACTAGTATGGGCTAGCCAAAAATATCCTTCCTATATGTACCCTATTTCAGCAGAGTCGTGAATGCCACAATCCAAGATAACAGCGGATCAAATACTAACGGCAGTACCCCGGCTAACAATACTTACCGTAATATCCGGCATCACACACTCTGCAAATCGTGGACACATATCAGGCGATATTATCAACACGCAATGGAAAATCCTCCACAGGATCAGCGACAACACACACCTGAGCGCAAGACTCTCATTCACACGGGCGTAACAGGGACAAAGGAATGGATAAAAATGGTTCAAGCCACTACAATAACCATTGCATGATCCTACCCTCCCACTATATAAAATCATAACGCAAGAGTATATTGAAAATGGTATAAGCATAAGCAAATGCGTGCCCAAATTTTATTCAAAAAGGTAGACACCGCAACGATGGATATAAGCAAATCGAAGATCCATAACCAAATGTCATTACAATTCGTGTCTTATGGCACAAACTCTAACATAACGTCAGTTAAATTACATAAATAACGACTTAAAGATCAACAATAAATAAAATGGCAACATATCGCTATGCCTTTTCTATCAGGATCAATAACAATAAATTTATGAAGAAAAAGAATAAAAAGAAACAACCCCCTTAATAGAATTAAGTAGTGACGGACTCTCACTATTACAGTATCAATATTTTTACTCCATACATAGATCCTGAGTTTTATTCTTTATTGGATTATCGAAATACCTTTTAATTCAAAATACAAAATTTAAGAAATACCTAATATTATCATATACATGTCATTCTAGAACACTATCTACACCAATGTTCCTCCACTAATCTATATAGAGACCTTTGATTCATCAACACTCACTGACAGTGATCAACATCGAGGTTATCGGGCAAAATATGGTTTAGCATTCCGACCAATGAAGATGAGAGTGCTATCCACTGAACCCCTGTTTTTATCCAATCTTCAAAAACAATAACAATCATCATAAACTGAATTAATATCATCGTCCTGAATACTAAACTTTTGGAGCACCCGGTATCAACAACCCAGCTGATCTGCAAGAACGCGACAGCCTACCAGAATAGAAAGAAATACTGTCATCCAACACAGTAAAATAATCTAACAGCAGTCGAAATAAACTCCACAATCCCTAATACCTCAACGTTCCAACGAACGACAACCCCAGCTTAAAGCTCACTAACAAGACTGCAATCCTAAACACACACTAAACGCAGCCCCCTAAAAAAAACAACAACAACTATTGACAGAGGAAAGGTTCCCAGGACATAACATCCCTTACAGGGGTCGACCTTCGAAATACCAAAAAAAAAAAAAAAAAAAACAATTGATATTATCGCACACCTCTTCAATGTAAACACCACCATCCATCACTATCAAAAATGACCATCTCTCCCTCAAGTTATAAGTAATTCAATAACGTTGATACTAATTTTAAATACGCTGTACAAGCGATATCAGTTACAAGTCGACTGACAATTTCCTAGTGCGTGTTAACCAAGCACGAAATATTTCTAACTATAATCCGATTCAAGTTACATTGATTGTGAGTGTCAACTCAAAAACATTTGCTACTGATGTGTGCACTATATTCATTAAACATTTAAATAAATAATTATGTACATAGACTGTGTCACTCTATAACAACAGTCGAGAACATCGCTCGAATCATCATTACATTTTATAATTCAAAATTGTTTTCGAAAGAACTCTTTGTCTGACCGATCAGAGTAGCAACTAACTTAAAATCAACAAGAAATTTTCTTAAAGTCAAAACTGTAAATTAATAATACTTCCAAAGGAAGATTTTTTTTGGAAAACTCAAGTCAATATTGAAGTCCCAAATTTCTCAAAATCCAAAATTAATCAGAATTCAGAAAATCCGAGGAAAGATTTAATTCAAATTCCAATGTCAAAATGGAAAAATTTTCAAAGTGAAAATTTCAAAATAAAAAAAAATAAAATTCAAAATTCAGAAAACGAATCAAATGGTAAAATCGGATAATTGTGCAAAATCACAATATGAAAAGGATCATCGAAGATCCAAAAATAGCTAAATCCAAAATTTCTAAATTCAAAATCTAAGAAAAACTGATTTGCGAAAGCAAATTTTCAAAAACTAACTCCTCTGAGACTGCGAAGTGGCAACAGCGCGAAATAATAAAAAAAAATGCAAAGACGAAATTGCGCAAGAAACTGTTCATCTCGAAACACTCTTAAATCCAAAAATAATTAATTGCGAAAACCCAAGAGGTCAAAAATTCAAATCTGAGAAACATCTTACAATGGTTAAATGCCAGCGGTAATCATCGAAGCGAGGACTCCACAAACCCAGGCACGGTCAACAAGAAGTTAACTCGCCCGCAAAGATCCCCAAACATGCTGGAACTGAGGCTTACTAGCCTACTACAAGCATGCCGTGACTTGCTTCGATGAATAAAATCACTGACCACAAGGTCTAAACCATCTACATCACAAAATTTCTACTGAAATAAAATGATCACACTAAGCATCTACAAGAACACAGAACTAAAAACTGGGGCTACAAATATAGAATGACTGGTCTTACTTTCAGCTGAATCGGAGACGAACAACGTGAAGAGCCATACACGTTCAGAACAGGTGCTGGTTTCCATATCACTCGGCTGACATCTGGGTAGCCTCGCAACTGCTCGTTCCCTGCTATCGGCCATCCGAGTTCTTGAGATGGTCTTGATTACCTCGGCGTTCGGTTCGCCCCCTGATAGTCCCCTCGTTCGATCCCTAGTCTTAATCCCGGCGTTTTCTTCTTCTCATCCCTCCGGAAAACCTTGTAGTCTCCTTCCATACATGTGTTGGCCACAATTCATAATGTTCTCTAGTAGATTGTGCATTTTTGAAGTGGCTGCGTGAACTTTACTTTTCCGCATATCGTTCTAAGTGACTCCACTCATAGGAATTCTTGCTTTCATGATGCAGGCCACATTTCCCTCAGCATAATTTAACAATATACCATGACTTCCTCTGACAAATCACATTTTCCTTCCGGCCACGTGTCCATGATGTTCTCCATTTTATTGCTCACCACTTCCTCCTCGAACATATCGTTCCGAAGTAACGTGTCTCAAGGATTTTCCTTACAAACATACACTTACAGTACTTTTCACGAAGTATATTCACAATTCCCTTTTCTCCACGAATACGTTACACAATGCTGACTGACAATTCATCGTCTCCCCATGCCACCGGTCTTACCGTGGAATATTCCAGAACCCACTCAAAATCACACATAGACTTTCGTGCTTCGCAGTACATTAGCACATTTAGACACGATGTTTCACACGTTCATATCACTTCCTTAATCATCACACACGAACAACCACTCCCGTCACGCGTTTTACGCAGCGCTCTGCTCGCCTCTCTGTCTCAATTGACTCTCCTCGCGTCACCTCACACACTCACGGCATCCTTCTCTCACCTTCTCGAACCATCTGCTCCCTTCCTCAATGCTTCCAACCCACACTCGGACATGAATATCCTCATACTGGCTTCGGGCGTTAATATCCAAAGAAGACATTTCCTAATTATAACTTAATTAATTTCCTGAATTTATTTCCCATGGTCAATGCTTCCAAATGCATTAAATAGCCTACTAGTCAAGATAAAACATTCCATTTCTGACTTCACTCACCGGATCTTCCAATCCCATTCTCTTTTTTCAAGTACCGGTTGTGGTCTATCTCGTAGGATGATCCAATCAAATCCGCCCTCTCTAGGAGGAAATTACATTCAGCTAACAAGCTTCTTGTTGGGCAACACTTCATGACTATAAAGCTTGTGTAATAGACCTGTTCCAAAATTCATTATTCCAATAGTAATTAAATGCTCCCTTTTCTGAGGCTGCCTTTCATATCTGCTCCTGGTATCTCTTAATACGAATTCGGGGACAGTACCTAACTCGTAAAGCAGGCCCAAAATAAAATCAGCTGTTGCCTTTTTCTTTAAGTCATTAGTCGCACCATGGAGAAGCAGTACTTTTACTGTGTCAAATTCTTCTGTTGGCACTTCTTCAATTGATGGGCGAGCTGGTCAATTTTTATTCCCGGATAGCTTTTCACTCTCTTACATGTTTTCTCCGATATATCCCCGCTCCACCTAATTATTGAATCACTCATTATGAGTACGTCATTATGTACAGTTTTCTCCTGCTTGCTTTCAGCCGCAAGCCATTCTGTCACATCCTTCACTGTTTCTCCTATTCATGAAGCTTCATTCTAAGTTCCTGTATTATTAGATTCCTTGATATGCATCCTCAAACAGTCCGGCGTGTCACATACTTTAAAAAACCAATTACCGACATCACAATCCTTCTTCTTGACTTTAATACAGCCGAAGTGATACCATTTCTCACATAGTCCACACTCAGTACTATTGTTCAATGTTTTACTGCACGAAGAACACTTGACAGCTGCCACTGAATCATTTGCCTGATTCACATTTGGAGTAACAGGGCCTGGATTCACTTCCACTCCACCAATAACTAGCAACGCAGCTATCACTAGGGCTATAAACCACAAGTTACTAGGCCCCGTGCGCACACACAAACACGGGAGATTCCAACTTTCCTGCGCATACTACAGTCCGATCTTTGCGCGATAAACCTTCAGAGACAACCCATTTCCGACACTTGTGAGTTCGGAAAAAAACACGTCCTTTCACACTGACTGCCAACTGAGCCTCTGTAAACACATGTACGACAACAACCATGGTTTCACCAAAATAGAAACAGACCTAAACATTTTAAACCACGAAGCAAAGGGCATAGTTCTCGACATTAAAAATTCCATAGATTCAAAGATAATCAAGTGAATCTGAACGAACACATGTTTCTTGAAGGCTCCCCACTGTTCGCGCTGCCAAACAACGTAAGTCCAACACATTTAATGATTAGATGAGGCATGAATATCATATGGGAAGGATTAATTAAGAAAAGGAGGATGCACCAAGCAGGCAGTTCTGTAGAGTCCTACCTAAATCAACTTCAAGTCCGATGGCAAGCATATGCGCATCGTATATGTGGCCTACATTAGTAATGCGTTATTAGTAATTAGTAATGAGAAGATTTCCAGAATCCACAACATACACTACTTTGTAAAGTCATTCCAGTCTCATATACATTTAAATCAGGAGAAGTTACTACTTCCGACAACAGATATCGGTTATCGTACGCAAGGTCAGGCGGATGCCCTCAGCAGGTGAGAGCGAGCTCTTAGTGAACAAATGGAGAATCGTCCGGGCTGGAAATAGGACTTCTCAAACAGATAAATACTCATGTACATAGTAGAATTCAGTGTGCATGATTTAAATTTGATGTCTTGTGTTTTGTTAAATACATATTTAAGTGTGCCTAATATTCGTACTGCGCCCGTTTCTGGAAACATATGTGCGATGACCCGTCTAAAATGCATTGCACAGCGTTCCAGAAAGGGAGATTGCGAATAAAAATAATTTAATAATTTTAGTTATGAATAAAAATTAGCTCGTGTGGCACGACACAGTGAGTCTCCGGGTCGTTATGGGATGGGATAAAAGGGCGTCGTCAAACTAGAATTCACGAAACAAACACTCTTCTGGTGAAGCCGGACACTACAGAAAAAGAAATAATAAGAAACAACAGACCGACAAATGAATAAAAAGAAAGTCAATTTCCAATATTGTTGCATATCATTCATGAAAACCTGCCTGTGATCCTGTAGGCGAACTAAACCCTACTTTATGATGCAAGAGTCCTTTTTCATTCATTCTTTCATTCATTCATTCATTCATTTATTTGCAATTGGGGGTGTGTCCCCCGGTGGCAAATTGGGTATACATAACAAATACATACAGTAATTAAACATAACACTTCAATAACAATTAACAATTAAACTGGAGTATTTACACAAATCGTCAGTCTTTTCTTAAACACACCTATATGTTTTGGAAAAGGCTCTAAGACTGCGGCAGGTGGAGTGTTCCAATTATCAATGGCACGGTTTACGAAAGAATATTTACCATAATTTGCACGCTGTGGTCGGCCCTTAACTTTGAAAGGATGATCGCTCCTACCTATGTAAGTGGGAGTTCCCATTCGTTTGCCAAGCTCGCCCCATGCTGGTTGATTTGTATACGTGTTGTACATAGCGCAGAGTCTAGATTTCATCCTCCTAGCCTCAAGTGATTCCCACCCAAGTTTCTTTAACATACGGCTCACACTGCTCCTGGGATTAAAGTCACTGAGCACAAATTTGGCGGCCTTTCTTTGTACCATTTCCAACTCAATGATGAGCCCTACTTGATATGGATCCCAAACCGCCGAGGCGTATTCTAGAATAGGTCTTACAAGTGACAAATATCCTAATTCTTTAGCAGAGGTACTACTTCCTTTTAAAATGCGAGGGAGCCGTGTCCGTAGATTTACTGGCACGTTAAAGATCCCCTTCGGGGCAAAATTCCGGCACCCCGGCGTCTCTAAAAGCCGCAGTTGTTAAAAGGAACGTAAAACCAATAATATTATTATCATTATTATTACTTCCTTTTAATACCCTCATTACAAAATGCAGGGATTTGTAAGCTTTAGAAACTACACATCCTACATGAGTACTCCATTTCATATCATTCCTTACGTTAACGCCCCAATATTTGCAAGAATCTTCTTCTACAAGTATTTCCGAGCCAATATTATATTGAAAATCTTGCCTTCGCCCTTTCCCTATTTTTATGAGACTACATTTTCTAGTGTTTATTTTCATTTTATTTTCAATCGCCCTCTTATAGACCAGGTTCAGGTCGTCTTGAAGTACTTCGTTGTGTTGTGAGTCATGTATAATTCGATATATTACAAAATCATCCGCAAACAATCGACAATCACTGCGAATTCCATTTGGTAGGTCATTTATAAACGCCAAAAATAACAAAGTTCCGATAACGCTGCCATGAGGGATACCCGACGTTACATTGATTTCATCCGAGAATAGGTCTTCTACTTTTACTTTCTGGGAACGACCCGTCAAAAATTCTTGGATCCACAAAATTACTCTTCTACCAATCTTCGCTGAAGCTAATTTATGGAGTAGCATGTCGTGTGGTACGACATCAAATGCCTTCGCAAAGTCTATAACTACGACGTCGACTGAAACTCCATTGTCTAACGATTCGCTAATATCTTGAAAAAGTGATAACATCTGACTCTCGCATGAGTAACCTTGAAAAACCTTGCCCAATCGGCCAATCGGATCATCTACTGATATTTTATTATCGTTTGATATCACTTCACTAACTCTTGAGTGACCTAACTGTATTTGATTTCACAGGGATTAACAAAATCCTTAAACCCGTTTCCATACAAATTTTGCCCTGCGATATGTAAGCTCTTCTAAACAAAATGTAGACACACACAAATATATATATATACAGTTTATTACCTGGAATTAATTTCATAAAATTATATTACATCCAAGCTCGTGTAAATTAAATCGTTCCTGCAAAATATCTACAGTATATGTCCTTTTACTATTTCACAAATCGAACAATCATTTCGACAAACGTTTGTGGTTTCAAAGACAAGCTCAAATGTTGATTCAAGCAAAGCTTATACATTCAATTGAATTCATCAATCACTCGTTGAAGTTATGTTTGTAATAATGAAAAGAATCTATTAATTCTCAATGTGAACGTAGTTTAACACTACAACTATAAGTTTATAAGATAAATCGTTCATTGATCAACCTCTTTAATTGTGGTTATACAACATTACTAATGCTCCTTCCTACATGCGAGTAAAATATTTCTATCAACTTAGTTTCCACTATGAGGATTTGACTAAAATTTGCATTTCTCTAACCTCACTTCAAACAACAAATTCCTCAAAGCACAAATTATTAATTTAATACAACACATGTCTCCATTTGATCATGACCTATCATTTTATTATTACATATAGGAACGTTGACCGTTTCTGTACAAATCATATTCATTAAACCTATTCTTTCTCACCAAATAATGTGGCAAAGGCTTCACACAGGGTGTCTAGCGACCTTGAAAACCTGAAAAAAAAAACCTTGAATGAAAACAACCCTTGAAAGAACCTTGAATCGCCCCGAAAAACCTGGTAAAGGTCATTTCAATCTTTAGCAGACACGCGTGACTTGGTCAGCCAGCAATGTGGAGACTGTACTGTTTATTAGTTGGTTTGGTTTTAAGCGCTGTTCGATACAAGACTTGACTGCGGTTGCGCAAGAGACTCCTATTCGTCTACAGCGCGCGGTATTTATATTCGCGCAGAGTAGCTGGCTTAATGTTCTATAGCCCCTGCGCTAGTAGTCGGTGAAAAATTCGAAGCTCGTGCGGCGAAGGTAAGCGGAAGTGTTGCCAGATTTCGCAACTTAATCAAAAACCGCGTGGAAAAGCGGCTTGGAAGGAAGGGAAAGGGGGCTTCGCAGCGGCCGTGCCTTGGCGAGTTATTTAAATTCAGCTTTTCTTAATTGTACATGGGTCATTGATTTAAGGGAGGAGTTAGTAAAGTCTTTGAAGACCGTTGATGGTCTGAAAATGGTTTCCCAATTCTCTATGGACGGACCTCATGTTAATCATTAAGTGTTTCGAGAATTAGATGCCGAAGTGAAAGAATCGTGCGGAGTTGAATTGCTCGATATTGGAAGCTGCGGGCTTCATGTTGTACTCTTGGCTTTTAAAGTAGCCATGATGTCTACTGGCTGGGATTTAGCATCCATTTTGTATTGTATGTATGACTTATAGAAAGACGCGCCAGCACGGTGGAGTCTTTACGTTCAGTATACCGGCTGTACCTTGTTTCCGTTGCGATTTTGTGGAACACGTTGGGTTGAAAACAAAATGGTTGCTGATCGGGCGATAGAAATTCTTCCCAATCAAAGAAAGTTTGTCATTACAGCTGAAAAGGAAAATACCGCTCCTATTTCACGCAATTTTGAGAAAGTCTCGTCGGCTGTTATAGACGAATTATTGGGAACTAAACTCGCATTTTTTGGCTCAATCGCCGGCTTAATAGAACCATTTCTGAAAGAGTTCCAGACAGATGCTCCTATGGCGCCATTCTTGTAAGAGGAATTTTTCTCCCGCCTTGATACATTTATGAAATGGATTGTTAAGCCTGATGTTATGCTGACAAGTTCTAAGTTGCAAACCCTTGAGTTAAGCTCAAATAATTCGATACATGCCATAAAGTTTGACATTGGGTTCGCTGCTAAAGACGAGTTGTCCATGGTTAAAAACGTGCAGGAATTAGATATTCTTCGCTTGAAGGAAAGCATGCTCGGTAATCTAGTTAAGCTTGTGGAAAAATTGCGGGAGCGGTCGCCCCTGAAGTATCAATTTGCGAGATTTATTTCTTGCTCAGATCCTGCAGTTGGTTTGAACGAAACGCTTGGCTTGAAACGCGTTGACAAGTGTTTAGAAACCCCTGTGGCGAAAAAGCGCCTCCCCGGGTCGAAAGCAGACCAAATCAAAATGGAATATGTGGAAGTGTGTAGAAAAGCTCAGGTTCAAGAGCGTTTTAAAGCTTATAAGAGGAGTGAAACTACAGTAGATTAGATGAGTTATGGCTGGAAATCATGAAGCTTTCACAAAAGTCCACTTCTAATCAGCTGTCCCACGGAAACACCACGCTCGAACGTATCGTTGAGAACCAGATGGAGCATAGTTTAGTAGCCCAGCGCCGTGTTCATGACGTTATCTTCGACGCAGGTGGTGTAGAAAACGTTAATACACCAAAATCTCTCATTTTGTCAATGCGAAACGCGCACTCGTGGTACCAAGATCATTTAAGCGAGCAAAAAGCAAAAAATGAGACCTTAGCCAAAGCTGAAACTGATAAAAAACGGAAGGCAGAAATGATCAAAGAACTAAACGCAAAGAAGGCAGCTTTGCTAACTGATGCTGCTGCTAAGCGAGCAGCACAAATTGATGACCAAGTAAAGGAACTGAAAGATTCGAACGTGCTGTAGTCTTGGTATGCCAAAATCTAGTTATTACGGTGAATCACCAGTATTTGTAATGCTAATTTAAGTATGTACTTACCTAATAATGTGATTTACGTTGCCAGAAAGCCATATTTTTTGTCGTCTTGTTCTGTTTGTAGAATGTAAGGAATTTAGTTCTCAAATGAGTTTACTTTAAGTTTGCGTTCGTACCAAAATGTAAAAGAGATTTATTTTTTCATTTCTTTTAATTGTTGTGTATCTATGAAAGGCTGATTATATTTTCTTTCTGGAAATATAACTGATTTTTTTACCTAACAGCTTACTTCTATCTCTTACTCACCAAGCTAACTCACAGCACCAAGCAAGAAATCACTTGAAACCCGCTTTTAACGAACTTTGCATAGAAGTGATTCTTCACTAAATGGAATTAGCAACAGCTATTAAGAAATGCGCATGATGCTGTTTTAAAAAATCTTGCCGAGAATCCCTTTTTTTCTAGGAAAATATGCATTTAGTTGTGTTGTAAGAGTCCCTTGATTATTCTGTGTTTTGCTTAGCAAAATATATTTTATTCTCTTCAATTTACATTTGATTGGTCTACTATTACAATAATAGTTTTTTTAGCCTCCACATCGCGAAATTCACTTACAATAGTCTATTCTTCTTCTTTTTTATTTTTTTTTTAAAGAAGGGAAAAAACTTGAAAATCGTGTTTCTTGACCCTTGAAAACCTTGAAAAACCTTGAATTGAAAATCCTATTTTGGCTGGACACCCTGGTTCACATTGTTATTTGTGCGACACAAGAAATGCATAGACCAAATGTCTAATTCCACTATTAACATCAACTAATCCACATACCAACATCGTGGTAAACTCATGTAACTCATTCATCGTTCACTTATTATTCAGCAATAATTTATGTTTAATAATCAAGAAGGTCTTTCAATATCCTTCCTCAAATTTGTACAGAGGGGTCCAGAAAAATGTAGACACTCTTTGATTGGTAATATCTACGGAACAAAATGACATACTGTTACAATTTTTGCACGGGGGAGGGGGGGGGGGGGGGAGGTTATTTCATGTGTTCAAAGTGACCTCCATTAGCAGCCAAACAACGTAGATACCACTGAACTGCTGACCGAACTACGGCTGTCAGTGTTGTCGGTGTGATAGTCGCACAAGACGACTCGATGGTTTCTCGTAGCTCGTTCAGTGTAGCTGGCTTCTGTTGATTAAACTTCTTCAAGGTCCCCCATAGTTAGAAGTCGAGAGGTGTAAGGTCTGGAGACCGTGGTGGGAACTTAAAGGCTCCTCTCCGACCTATCCATCGTTCAGGTAGATTTTCATCCAAGTAGGCTCTGAC
Organism: Meconema thalassinum; assembly: GCA_946902985.2. Taxonomy (NCBI): domain Eukaryota; kingdom Metazoa; phylum Arthropoda; class Insecta; order Orthoptera; family Tettigoniidae; genus Meconema; species Meconema thalassinum. Next base: position 1,516,025,403 of record OX336389.2, read on the forward strand.
ATCTCTGTGGTAGTGAGGCGGAGCGCCATCTTGTTGTAGGTAAAATCTTTCATTTCCAAACACTTCTCGGATGGCAGGTAAAATCGATGTTTGCAGCATATGAAGATACACCTCACCAATTATGGTACTTTCAAAGAAGAATGCGCCAATCAAACCGCGCGATGACAGACCACACCACACCACACATTAACACCCGGTAGATTATCATGTTTGTCCACGTGAACGTGAGGATTTTCAGGAGCCCAGTACACGCAGTTTTGGCGGTTCAGTTTGAACTGCGCCTCGTCAGGCCAGATAACCATCCCTGCAAACTGTTCATCCTCGCGAAGCATGCCACCAAATCACTCAATCCTTCGTCCTCGTTCATAGCGTGCAGCGATCTTGGAATGTACACTTTCCACTTTGCAGCTTTTAGAATTCGTCGTACTCTTGATCGGCTTACCCCGCTTTCGCGTGCACCCTAATTCACAGATTTCTTGCAACACAGCAGCGCTGGAAGATGGACTGGTTGATATTTTGGTCGGCCAGACCTTTCCTTATGCACATCCTGAACAGTACCGTCGGCTTCAAATTTATCCGGAATACGATAAATTGTTGTACGTGTTGGTGGCTGAGTTCCGAACACATTACGCAATTGCCGTTGTACCTCCATCATGTTTTCGTACTTCCAGTACTACTTCAATGCGGCCTTGCGTTACTCAAACGACAATCTTACTTAATTCATTGCTGCACTGTCATGTGCTGGAAAACGCCCTAAGATATTGTCGCGCCACTCATGTGACCTCGTTCAACTGTTGAGAAAACAATGGAAAACAATGGGCTGTGCTACTGCGCAAGAATTGTAACGGTATGACTTTTCGTTCCAAAGATATTAATTATCAATGAGTGTCTACATTTTTGGACCCCTCTTGGGTTATATTATTAAATCATGTAATTGACATTGTAATTCTTTCGGAACTTAATTTAATAGTAGGGCCTACGTCATTATTTTACTTCAATAAAATTGTTTAATTAAAATATTGACTGTCTTATTTGTCATACTCCATTAGTAATTAGTGGTGGTTGTTATCTCACTCACGTATCACATTATAATGCTTCTCTTTAAACTCAGATATGACTGTACTATAGCAATAGACTTAAATCTTCTATTTCATTTCTAAAATCCTTGGACTGAGTAGGCCTATGTCTACAACGGAAAAAATATGCCTGTACTATACTTCTATCAGATTATTATTTATTATTATTATTATTATTATTATTATTATTATTATGCAACCAACCATAGAACAAACCCATGTGGTTTAAAATCCCTATTATCGATCCATTAGACTCTTCACCTAATAATGCAAATACGTGTGAAATATACTCATATCCAAACACGCAGAAAGTGTGCAAATATATGTTCAAAAATTCTGAATGTGTGCAGATTATACTGTATCCTTGAAAGAAGCGGTGTTTACTAGATCCTCTCTCCGGGTTCGCGTTCAGTTCTGGGTTTGATCGTTAGATATATCTCAATATAAATCAACTTGCTTCATTATTCTCAAGGACCATAGGGAGAACATAATGAGTGAAACAGGGTAAAATAACAACTATTTAATGACTGAAGAAAATAAAACATGAAATAACAAATAAGAAATAAACTCCTCCCTGCGTTTTAACCCAAAATGACAGAATTAAAGAGAAAATAGTCCACTACTCTGATAAAAATTGTGGATCTCAAAAATATATCCACTAGTCTGATTAACTATATGAGGACGTTGACGCGAATTCGCTCGCAACTGGATCAGCCAGATGGTCGCGAATTCCCGTTCTGCAAATCGCTATAATGGCTCATGGGACAATACAATAAACACTACTGACATATGCCACCCTTAATAAACTACTCCAAGATCCAATAGATCACACCAGTGCATGAGGACTGAATCAAACAAAACAAAACAAAATAGTGGTCGCCAACATAGGCCAAGGTGCTCTCAAAAGCTAAACTTACGTACGACGTGACGTGACAACAAATTGGGACGGCCGTGGCCTCCGGAATCTGAATGCAAATAGCTTTAAAAGCAACAACAACAACAACATGCCTCAAATCGGCTAATATATTACAGTTAAACAAAAAAAAAGCAATATCAAGTTAACACTTGCAAACATAACGTCAAAACGTGGACAACTCCCATGTACTTCAACAATTTATTTACAATCAATCAGGCTTTATTTAACTGCAATTCATTACTACTGAAAGTGGGACCACCCTTCACACTAATGAGGCGAACATTGTAATCTCTGATCTCAAAAGTCCGGCCGGCAAGGCGCTCCCCTCTCTCTCTCTCAACACCTGTTATGACAGTCCTCGAACCCATGTCTATAAATAACTGGGTGACCTGGACTGGATATGGTCCCGTTCTTTGGTCCAACTGAAATCGCGTATAAGACACACATATCATCTCGACAATTCCTTTGAATTTCAAGACACAACAATATGCAGACTAACATCCCGCAGGATATGTTAGCTGAACGTGGATTTGTGGCAGACAGAGTACGAAATCACAATCGTTTAAACTCCCGCAGACAACATCCAGTAACAACGTAGATTGACATGGCTCGGACTGTAACTTCGACGAATCTCGCCCACGCTCGGTACTTTTGATCGGAGTTCACAAATTCAGTGTTCACAAGAACACTCCAACAATTTATATTCACGAAATAAACTCACATCGAGCAAGCGGAAAGCTTCGCGCACAAATTATTATTATTATTATTATTATTATTATTATTATTGCAACCTGGGCCATTTAATTATCTCATCACTAGCCTGAGTGACCACAAATACTAAATAAAAGAATATTATGCTCCCATACTGCATTTTATCTAATTTAATTCTGTTCCACTTCTTGTCAAGACGTTAATTTGCGCGTCGCGTTACTTGACTGCATTTCGCGGGCGCTCACGCACATCGAGTACGTGGAGCCTCGTGCACTTGACATCAAACATCACACAAAAATATTTATATTTACAAAATACATCACGCTGCCCGTACATTATCATTATATGTCAGTAAAACCAAAGAAAAAATAAGATTCTAACTTTAAAATCACACAAATGAAATATTTACAAAAATTATCGCATGAAACCATTTTTACGACTTGTCTAATTAAATATAATTTAATTTCGTACTCAACCTTCTACATCAGCCATCAGTTAATGTCACCTGACATTCTCTCCACTATATGGCCTTAGCCCATAGTCGACTACTTCATAGTGATGCGATGCTGGACCAGTCCTTTGAACACGCTCTCGCCGTTCATCTTGAGGCTTCTAAAATAGAATGTTTATTAGTTCAGTCGCTCAATGCTCCTAACTAATTTTGCAGATCGGTTACTACTTTCACCAATAGTTTCCTGAGCAAAATATCACGTCGAACTGTTCCTATAATATGTAGTCAACACACAGATTTTACGTTATAACAAACTGAAATGCACGCATAATGCATATTAACATAAATGGCTCAAAATGTTAAGAGTCTTACTTGTGCCTCACGACACTTCAAATGTAATACAAGTGCCTCTCTCGACACCTAGATATGCAATAACATGTGTCCGCCACGACACCTCAAATTTGAATAATTCATCAGGACGCAGATCACTCATTTAAACGATTCTGGCTGAAGTCATGGTGGTGGGAGATTTCGGAAAGCTATCTCCTAAAGTAATACTCTCACCAGCATGCAAAATATATCTTTGAGACCGTCTTCTCTTGAATCTCTCAATGGTTCCAGTCCGCTTGAGATCCGATCGTAATATAATTTATGAATCCACTCCCGCGCAATCTACATGCTGGGCTTGCCCACGCTGCGTTGCCGCTGAAAAGATGCATTATTTTCTCATCTGCCCATATCACAGTATAGACCGTGGTTTTTAAGAGTAGAACCTCGCAAAGGGCGTAGCCAATTCCTCGTCTCCTCTCTACATTTTAATTTCTGTCTTTCTCACTCAGCTCCAAGACAAAGCAACTTAGCAGCATGATGAGTCACCCAGGTTATTATTTCTGACCATCGAACACCTGCTTGTATGATTCACATGTCTGTAGAAATAGACCTTTCCTTTGTGCACCAAAATATCTCGCTCTTACCTCTTGACGCTAGTTATTGCCACATTATTTCATCACATCTGCCTGGCTCTCTGTACTGGACTACAAGTTCTTCTTTAATAATTTCAATAAAACTTAGAAAGATTTATACAGACAGTGTATGAAGGGTTCAATACCCTCATGTGCTCATCAAAATCAAAACTCGAAATTGGGAACCATGTTGATAGATAATCTGGTGTTGCAATTACCTTACGTTGTCTTCTGAATGCTTAGTATTCTACCTTTGTCGGCTTCTTCCACTCTCGTATCGGCCCCTAGTCTTCCTACGATGTCCTGTTGAAAATAATGATGCCTCTATTTGCGAAGATTGCCGCTGCATTCTTTTCGATAGAAGTTTCCCCCTGGTTGAAATTCCATTCCCCCCTCATGTCTCCCATTGTGTTTAATGTCCCATGGTTTAAGTGGTAGTATTGGACATCTGATGTCTCTCCTCCTTCGTGGAAATAATGTTCAGTTCACATTTGAATGACCCCATTATAATGTCTGGTCGGCACGCCACTGCTGTTTCAAAATGTTGTGTTCAAAATAAATGTTTTAATGTTCAACTGAGCAGACCCGCAATATATATGTGCAAAGTTATGGAAATAGTTTAGTCAACTTTTGGAACTCACTGTACTTGCATTGCGTGATATTACTGTCCGTAGAGGAATGTAATGTCTCCACCGCTGTAAATAAACATGTTTTCACTGCAGGTTTAATAATGTTTGAATGCAGATCTTATAATGTTTGTTTTTTCTGTAGTATGAATTGGTAGACTACTGCCCAAGTGTACCGTTAAATTTGACGTAAATTTCCCGTAGCATTGTTCAGTACTTGGAAAACATAAGTGTATATCACACTCTGTGTGTAAAGTTGAATAGTCACACATTACAACTGTGACATCTGTTTCTACTCACATGCGCTGAACTGGTTGAATGTTTCATCTCCTCGTGGCATAAGATGCATATTCACGCACTCGCGTCTGGTCATAAAATCGTAATACCGACACAGTATTGTCTCCCGTCCTATTAGAATCACGAAGAAGACGACGTATATGAATACCACGGTCGCGCTGGGTGTAAAATGGCATCACTTATTAACAACTTAATATTTGTGCGTGTTTGACAACTGCGAACATCAGTCACTCGTTAACACTAGAATACGTAAACTACAATGCACTGTATAAATCAATCTCACGACCAGCAATGAACTTTCTCATCTTGCTGTTAGAACAATCTCTTCTTGCCCGAACTTAGAAACAAAAGAATTGAACTGTAACTGTTCCTATTCACGCACACCTGTTAGGGTCACTCTCCTATTGGAGGATAGGGGATGTCCACGTGATCTTCTCCCTCTACTGTCACCAGGCAAAGAATACTGCACAAGCTCCGCAATACAAACTCTTCTCCTTCGTGGAAATAAAACATGCCTATAATTCATCCTTGTTTAACACAAGTGTGTGGCTCTTAATACTGTTCATATCATATCAGAGTAATTCACATAGCTCGTTCATCAACGGACTACCTTCAACGTAAAACAAATAAGCGAAACATTTCTCATCAGTCTGTGACATATACACGCTCTATCAAATAACCATATGAGCTCCCGTGACGTAACATATACTGCTCTAGCTGGATCACTGTCAAGGTAGTTTAGGAGTTCAATTCCGATCGAGTACATCTCTCTCCTACCTCGCAAAAATGTTATGCCAAGCAAATAAGCTTGCATTATTTTAACCAAAGCACATGCATACAGTCTCAAAAATTCATGTACGCCATGTTGAAGCTTTTCCCATTGTACATTCTTCACTTATGCAGTGGCAGACTGGTATTCCCTCATACTTGCTGCGTTAAACTTCCCGATCATTTATCCTGTGTCCATTTTCACAACCTTATAGCTGTTGTTATTGTATGATTTCTTGATATTAAATGGACCAGCGTAAAGGGGAGCAAATTTGCGATATACTCTCATTGGTAAGCTTGATGATATCGGCTTGCGAATTAAGACAGCATCTCCCTCTTTGAACGGTTTACAATATCTCCATTTCTTCTTGCAGGTTTATCCGCTTGGCTTAACAATCTTCTCTCGCCAGTTCAATTCTGCGGTCTTGAGTCGGTTCTTAGATCTGGATGTGCGTATAATATTCCATTTCATGGTCTCTCAGGTTTAATTCCCAGAAGCAACTGATATGGTATCTGTCTTGTGCTTTCGTGTACCGTTGAATTCAAAGATTTTACAATGATCGGAACAAATTCCATCCACTTATTATGATCCTGGAATGTATAATCTGCAGGACTTGTTTATCTCTGTTATAATCCTCTCAGTAGGATTTCCTTCTGGATATGTGACGGAATTATAAATGTGTTTAATCTCCAGTCTTTCCATAGCATCTTGAAATTCCTTTCTAGTAAATTGTGAACCATGATCACTCAATAAAAATTCTGGCTTCCCAGCTGTTGGAATTACGCTGTTCTCTATGCGCTTTATGACACATGGACATAGCTTTCTGTACCGGACAAATTGACAAGAATTTCAAAAAGTCGTCAATTGTGTCCAGTATGAACTGATATCCCCTTGTTGAACAAGTATTAGTGACCTCCCGGTCAGTTTTTCCCATCTTGTTCCACGTAAATGTTTCTTTTACTATGGCTAGCGTTTTATCTACACCCGCATGTGTTAGCCATATGATCTTATTGATAAGGTTCGGTGGAACAACAATCCTTAATTTCGTGTGATCCCGATAAATTTCTCCCACGCTGTGGTAGTCTCTCGCTTGATGTTTGATGGCTACATAATTTGGATCGGTATTGCCAATTCATTTCTTTAGAAAACGATATAGCTGGTGTAAAGGTGTATGACGTTTCTGGGTGATTGTAATAAACTTTATCTTCTCCAGAGTGTTTTCATCTTCCTGGATCAAATTGATTTGGTTATTCGTAACATCTTCACATGGATTACGGCTTAGAATATCGACTAACAAATTCAATTTGCCTGGTCTATGGCTTATATCAGCGTCAAATTGTTGAACAAAAAGAACCAACCAACCAACCTGTAGAGCTTTATGATCGGTAATGATGGTAAATTTGTGGCCAAATAAAATTCTTCCACATCTGAAGTGAATAAATAACGGCTAGGGCTTCCAATTCGGTAGTGTAATAATTTCTTTCATGTTCACGGAGTTTCGGCTAGTAAAGGCGGTAATTCGGTTATTCTTTTCTTCATCCAGCTGATACAAAATTCCATTGATGCCTACTTTGGATGCGTCGATTTCCACATAAATCATCTTCGCAAAGTCTGGGCATTTCAATTTTACATTGTTACTAACACTAGCTTTGCTTCTCGAAATTCCTTATCACACCCTTCATCCCATTTCCAACGATTACTTTTCCGCAATAAATCCTGTAGAGGTGCCATTGTAACAGCATACATCGGACAATGAATCGAGAAGAACTGACACATTCCAAGGAACTGTCTCACGTCCTTAATATTCCTAGGCTTAGGGAATTCCGATATAGCTGTTATCTTCTTTGGGTTGGGCTGATAACCTGATCCATCAATCTTGTGTCCAAGGAATTCAATCCCTTTATATAAAACTGACATTTCTCGTAATTCACCTTACAATTGCTCTTTTTTAAATTCTCGAACAACATTCGGGGATGTTTAATATGTTCTTCAGCCATTTCCGATGCTATTACCAGGTCGTCTATATAACTCAAGACATTTTCTTTCACTTCATCTCACAAAATTACTGGCTAGGGCTCTAATCAATACGGGTCCACTGTGTTTGATTCCAAACGGTTAGCGATTGAAGACAAATGATTTTAGATTAAAGAGGAAGCCGGTATACTGCTTGCACTCCTCTGCTATCTCAACATGATAATAAAAACTAGTCAAGTCAATGGTCGAAAAATAGCTCTTTCCACTGAATCTTCGAAGTAGATCTCGAATAATTGGCGGTCTATCGTGTTTGGGAAATATCCTTTCATTCAAAACTCTGGCATCGAGACATATTTCTAATTTTCCGCTCAGCGTTTTGACAGCGTTAATCTTAGTTTCAACTCCTGCTCGCCATTTGTTTGGTATTGGGTGTAAGTTATTGTAATAAGGCTTCTCATCAGTTAGATTGATATTGTATGAGAAGTTTGCTATTAGTCCCGGTTTAGCATTGAAAATATCTCTATTGTCTTCAGTGGTCTGGTCAAATTCTTTCTGACGCACTGAATCCAAATCATCTCTCACTCCCATGCGATGTGTATCTAATTTCTCGACTGCGGATATTATTTTCTCTAATATGTCATCTCCGCAAAGAATTACTTCAGATTCCTGTTGATCTCCATTAGATTCCTTGTCAAAATACATCAATCTTCGGTGTGTATGGATTTTCAAACCATTTTCACTAATGAAATCTACTCCCAGTATCATTTCAAACTGAAGATTGGCAAGTACCAAAAACATGTGCTCATATTTTCTGGAACCAACCGTAATATCAAGTAGATCTTGGCTCCTTCATTTTATGCTACGATCTGGAATAACTCCGTGGATTCTGCTAGTCGAAGCGGGCAACATCTTAATCTCACCCATCTCTCTAAGATCATTCAGGCAATTGAGCGACATCACACTAACCATGGCGTCAGTAACAACCAGTGTCTTTATTTTTCTGCTGAATACATCCACGTATATTACTGGCAATTCCTGTCTATTTCCTCGGTGCATTATTTCTTCCTCATGGATTAGGTCATCGTCCTCTACTAGGTATAACTCATGTATCTTAATTATTTCGAAATGATTGTTGACTTGATCACTTATGAAATCGGCGTTTTATCTTTTGATCCTGTGCCATCGGATTTCTGAACTAACCCTTCTGGGGGTACAGTTGGACGGTGCTCGTTACAAAGCTGTCGTAAATATTCTTGGCTCTCCACATTCCTAGCATTTAACTCCTCACGACTTCGCCCTGGTTTATTAAATCCCTGATGAAATCTACCGTTTTCGCGATCATATCTTCCTCGCTGGTGATTATTGTGCCAATCTCTTCCATGATATCGCGATCTTCTGTTATCATAATATGGAGCCTATCTCTTCGATGATCATTGTAGTATGATTTAATGTCTAGTCTCTGATTATCCCGGTACCTAGGATATGTATCGGCATTATTCCTGAATTTCTTTGGGTCCCACGGTGTTACCCTTTAGGTTTGCACGGCATTATCTATTACGACGTTATTGACTCCTCGATTTTCTTTATGATCAGTTCTAGGATTTCGTAAAATTGACTGTGCCCTCGTGTAGTGTAGCTTTCTTAAAATCTCATCGTAATGTTCAAGCGTCTCAGCCCCTGATGCAATAAGTGAACGCTGGACTTCAATCGGTTACTGGCGTGCTAAGGCCTGAATTAATTCCTTTCGGCAATGGAGGTGTCAGAAATTGCAATTTTGCGAGTCGGGATGTGAAATAAATTGCGTATCGTGATGGAGTTGATGTGGAATACCTCTTTGAGTACATTTCCGCCCTTATGTTGAGCTGATCTTCCATGCTCCAGAATCGGCGTAATAAGGCGACTACAAACTCATCCAAATTCATGAAACTGTACCGAAACGCACGAAACCAGGTTAATGCAGGTCCTTCCAGAGAACGTTCAACTACTCTATGTTCCCGGTCTTTAGAAATCCTATTTTCATTCAAATAATCTCTGATATTTCTAACAAATTCACTCGGAGTCGTACTAGTAATTAACGAAAATCGTCGAGGGTTATCATCAACGCACTTAATGATTGTTACGTTTCCCATTTAACGATCGCTGATTGTGGGTGTTTCCATAATTCGGTTCGGACTTCCTGAAAAAATATGTGTTTCTACAGACTTCATGTTTTCCCTCAGAGTTGTTTCTTGAAAATGGAGACTATTTATTTCCGTTTCTGACTTATCTAAGCGTTCTCGTTGCTGTTACTGTTGAAACCTCAATTTTGCCTCCATGTTGTCTATAGTTACAACCGTACTCGTCCCAGTGCTAGATTCAGTATTCACTTTTAACTCATTAAATTTATCATCATATTCAATTTTGACTGTCTCAACTGTAGTTTGGACTCCTTTAATCAAATCTTGCATTTCATCCCTGATCTCATCAGCTTTCTTAAATGATTACTTACTTATATCCTCCATATCTTCACTAAGTTTAGTCTCTAGAGCTTCCATATCTCCAAGAAGTTTAGTTTCTAACACTTTAATAGTTCCAGCTAAGTTCACTTTAGCTATATCGGCGTTTTCTTCTATTCTTGTTTCCACTCTGGTCTTAAATAATTTGAAAAACTTCTCCACTATTTCATCTATGTCATCTAACCTGTTGTCGATGCTTGAGTGTAATGCATCTATATTACTCTGCAATCAATCTTCCAAAGATTTTAGAGTTGTGTTGGCTGTATACAAAATGTTGGCTTTCACAGAGTCTAATTATGATTCGAGTCCTGCAATATTACTGTTCAAATTTGACTCGTGAGTATTCAAATTTCTTCCTAGAGTTGCTATATTTAATCCTAAACTAGTTCCTGAAGTAGTCACACTTGACTCAATGTTAGATATATCAGCTCCTAACGTAGTTGCATTTGATTCAGTGTTCGATGCATCAGCTCCTAACGTGGTAACATTTGATTCAATATTGGATATATTAGCTTCAAAATTAGTCACCTTGGCTCCCATACTAGTTACCTCTGTCGGAGCATAGGTCATATTTGACTCTACTTTAGTCAAATTATCCCGCAACCGAGCAAACCAACTCGTCATGCCATCTTCATTCATATTTAACATGATTATATTCACAGAGACAAGACAAAGGAATTTCACCTCGATCCCAGTACGAGTTATGTGCAAAATAAATACAGTTCATCAAGACATAACAACACTCTAAATTAACTTAAGATGTAACTCCAAAATAAACTATATCGATATCTGTGTATTTGTTATTTAAAAAAATTCTCAGTCATTTCAGCAGGTACGAATTTTTTTTGGTCGATGCCTCGTGTTGAAATACACCACGAATCACCTACAAATCACAAATTAAATCGGCCCACAAGTTGCATTGCCACGTTTCCCTTCTGCGCCTGTTTCCAGAAACATATATGCGATGTCCCGGCTAAGAATGCATCGCACATCGTTCCAGAAAGGGGTAGTGGGAATAAGAATAATTTAAAAACAAAGAGTGTAGTTGAATTTTCCTGTAGTTTGGAATAAATATAGCTCGGGTGGCTTGAGACAGAATATTACAATCGCTGTATATCGCGGTGATCCACTCTTCAATAATAAGGACTTCAAATTGATCAAGTCCTACAATTTTATCATACTGTAATTATCACTGTTTAAACGTGGATGTCAAATTTTTCTATCACACTTATACTATTAAACTGGTGGACATGCGGTCGACTATGTCCGTGGTTCTCAAACTGACATGTGCCAACTGGGTAAAAACCACATATTTTCAATTTACTGTTCGTGTCCACTGATAAATGAATATTCACTGCTCAAAAGTGAACAGGAATATACAGGGTCTTTCATATACAATAAGAACGGCAAGCGGCAGGTTTGTTATTCGCTGCTGCGGTGGCCTTGGCCGAGCTTGTGGCGCGCCATGGCCCCCTGCTTTAAGTGTGTGTACAATCCAATATGAAATATTACCTTATAAAAGATGCTGGAGGTGTCGTCCTTCCTGGGTTATACAGGCATTGTATCTGGTAACCACATTCTGGCTGACGCGAGTGAGTTCTGCCACTGTCATGTTTCTGATTTTTAATTTTATGCGTTTTATTGAGAACTGAGTCAGTAGTGTCAAACTTATTTAAAATTACTTGAATCTGTGATAGTGAATTTCATCAGGACATTGCTGAACAAATGCATCACCTACCCGCCGAGCCGACTCGTACTTGAAATGAGTTTTACATACAATAATACGATGTTGTAATGATAACTGTCTCATATTAACATCTGAGGTTCAGACTGGCGACTGAAGCACGTTTATTGCAAGGTCGAGTATATTATATACTATACGCGCGCTTTCAATACTACAGCAGGGGGCCGTGGCACGCCACAAGCTCGGCCAAGGTCACTGCAGCAGTGGATAACAAAGCCGCCGCTCACCGTTCTTATTGTATATGAAAGACCCTGTACTCGATTCACTTACAATTAATCAGACACTATTCTGATACTTCCAAATCCCAAATTTGCACGCAGTAATACAGCGCACGTCTTCTCCACACGAGAATAGACAGTAGTAGTGTTGAATGTAGAAGACTGCGGAACTCAGGCGATCACGACTTTAAAAATCACTATTTGCATATCCGCGATGTTATCCATTGTTTTAATAATTTAAAAATTTCAAAATAAGTATTCGTAATATTCCAGTTCTTCCAAATATCTACAAAATATGACAAAAATGATAAATTCCAAACAATGAATTTCCGGCCAAACCAAATCAAGCATGTGCTCATCAAAGGGATTACATTACATTTCCGAGCTCAGAAAATGTGATATCGCTAAGCTCAGCGCTGTTCCGGCGCAAATCCTGACCAGTCGATCTCAATGCCCATCCATCGTTAAATCGAACACGCGCTATCGGGCGCAATGCATAATATTTTATTCTTCGTGACAAGTGGTCCAGCGATGAACCAACACTATGGAATAGAAGAGGGCATCGTGCACATACCCTGAGTCATGGCCCTCCTTGTGCTCTGGCGTCTACCGTAGGACTACCCAACTCACTTGTTTGTTCCCTGAGATGTAACTCATGGGGTTCTGTGTAAGCCTTATCTTGAGCAAGCCTCGGACATATGGGAGTGATGGGAGTCCCACTGTCACCTTGGAAACGATCTGGTAATCAGACTGGTATTTGGAGGGGTGGTTCTAATATCGAGAAGTGGTATGGAAGGATGAAAGTAGAGCAAGCAGAGTCAGGACGTATGATGGAATTTGATATTAGAGGGATCAGTGACGATGAGATAAAGATAGAACAGGTAGTAGGAAATGACAAGTTATACCTATCAGGTGTAAAACAACGCAGGAACAAGTCGGGAGTAGGGCTGTGGGTCAAGAGAACCTTAGAATGTAACCTAGTTTCTTTGAGATACGGAAATTAACGATTAATATGGATAGATTTGGAAATGTCACAAAATCGAGCCAAGATGGTTTCAGTTTATGGTGCATGTGAAGAGGCGGAACAGGACGTAGTAGACAGATTTTATGAGGCACAGAGTGCTAAGGTAGTGAGAGTTAATAAAGGTAGTGTAGTCTTGACGGGGGATTTCAATGCTAGGATAGGAAATAGGACTTGGGGGTATGAGAATCTAATGGGTAAGTGTGGTGAGGATAGGGAAGCGAACACCAGTGGGAAATGTATACTGGTCTTCTGTGCTAGAATGGGGTTATCTGTTGCGAACTCATTCTCAAAGCATAAGGAGATTCGCCAATACACAATGAAGGGTAGTTGACCCAGGTCAATAATAAAATATATCACTGTCATTCAATTTAGGAAATTCGTAAGGAATGCAGGGTATTCAGAGGCTTTGTTGAACAGACCACAAACTGATCTTATGTGAATTAAGTATAGTTGGACCTAAAGTGCAGATGTGAGGTCTGTTCGCAGATGGATGAAGGTAAAAAATATCCAGTATAATGAAGTTACGGCAGAAATATATTGTTCCCGTTAAAGGTTGGTGCATATTTGAGGACGTGACGTCGGAACTACTGAATCACTTATTTCAACTTACGAGATCAGATATCAACGAGGGTATGAAGCAAGAACACAGAGAATAGATTCCTGATAACACAACCCTGCAGTGCACTCGCGTTGAAGAAACACAGTAGACTTATATGGGAGGAGATTTTGATTTATTTTAAAAATCCTGTTATATTATTTCAGAAAATTTACAACGATTGAGATTTTTTATAAGTGATTAATATCAACGTTTAGAATATTCTCCGTTGTCGTGTGATTTGATTGTTGGAGAACGAGGCTGAAGAAGCAGGAAGTCTGGCATTATGAGAGTACTTCCGCTTATCATAGTGGACACACCATCTATGAAAGTCTGCGTGAAAATCGTGTTCGCAAAGAATTATAGAATTGTGAGTGAATCCTGTGAAAGGTACATTTGTCAATAGTTAAACGTTAATACTGAAATATTGTGGACGTTATAGTGAATCTATGGTAATTGAGTGGCTTCATACACTCGCTGATATCTGATCTCCGAGTGTGGAGAGAGAAAGTGCTTAGTGGAAAGTATTAATTTATTGATTGTGCAGCAACCAACTTATCAGTGATATTAGTGAAGGCAGTAGTGGATGACCATATTTGAATGACTGCTGAATTTAGAAGCAGTGTTATTTTAGCGAACGACATCGAAGGAATGGGCACACAATACACCAGTATATCCGTGTTAAACGAGTGATGTAGGGAAGGGAATGAGAGGAGCGGATTGACGTTTTGAAGGAAGAGTCAGACTCTGGAGGGTTGAGCGATGCTCGAAATGGCAATATGTAAGATTATGAGCAGCCGACGCAAAGTACGGAACACGTGAACTTTTCTATATTATAATTGATGACCAGGCATTTATTTAATTTATTTTTAGTGGTCTGAACTGGGCAGGAATTATTATTGGGCAAATTTACTTTATTTAATTCATGTTACGTGTAGAATATCTATTCAGAAGAAGCAGACTGAATGTTACAATTCTCTGGGTGGCGGGAAAAGGCACACAAGTCAAAAAGTGCAACTTTTCAGTGGAGACATTTTTCTTAAGCCTACAGTGAATGCACACTAAAAAGGTACACAAATGACGTATTACTCTTCTTCAGGTACACCAAATTTATTTAAACACATGATCAGGAAGGAAATTTGTGTTTTACAAAGAAATTGGTGACATAAGTGATTTTGTGCAGAAGTTCGCACTGACTTATGTTATTGTTCCCTCACTATAGTTCAAGTTTATCAACACTGAAAATCAACTCAGAAGTGTTTACAAAGTAACATCACTCTCGAATAACTCACCATTCTAATCACTAAATTCCATCAGGTCAGGGTCAGTATCCTCTTTTTTGCTGCAAGTTGGAAGTTCATGGTAGAACTGGTGGAACACAGTGGGTATGAGAGGGAGGAGAGAAATTAGATCTTTTTTCTTGTCTGCGTTAATAACATACTTATCTGTGATTTGCTTCACGCAAATCTCACTTGTACTGGTTCTACGACATTTCAGTGACAGCGTTTCAAAATGATCTTCCTCTTCAAGTGTCGTCTTGAATATTACTTCTCAACAATTAGGTTCGAAACGGAACGACTTAGCCTTTTGCCATTTGAATGTATTTCCTTTTTCATCTTTGTTTCGCAACACAAGCGGACCTTTGTGAAGTGCTGAAAACTCCAGAAAATCCTCTTGTTTCACCTCTACGACAGTGACCCTTGTACTGCTTGACCGAACCAGCTGGTACCAGTCATTTGGATGGTACACTTGTTGATCTGTTTTCTTCTTCTCAATTACAGAATGGTCTGAATCTACCTCCATGTGGCTGTGTCCAGGTACCATAAATTTGTGGTCAATAGTGACGATGCTTGGTACTTCTTGCAATACTTTGGTAAACATTGCTGTTACGTGCGAATTTTTATTCTGTCCTCCACACGTATCAGAATAAAAGATCGCATGTGATACATGAGCCTCCGTGGCTTAGGCGGCAGCACGCCGGCCTCTCACCGCTGGGTCCGTGGTTCAAATCCCGGTCACTCCATGTGAGATCTGTGCTGGACAAAACGGAGGCAGACAGGTTTTTCTCCGGGTACTCCGGTTTTCCCTGTCAAAATTTCATTCCAGCAACACTCTCCACTATCATTTCATTTCATCTGTCATTCATTTAATCATTGCCCCCAGAGGAGTGCGTCAGGCCTCGGCAGCCGGCACAGTCCATATTCTCGCCGCTAGATGGGGGCTTCATTCATTCCATTTTGACCCGGTCGGAGACTGGAAGCAGGCTGTGGATTTTCATTTTCATGTGATACATGCGAAGGAAGTCCTTTAAGATGTTTATATAAACAAGAGGCAACCTGATTGGCACCTTGACCTGCAACAGCTTCGTGCCACATATAATATGTACTTTCTCCAGTAACATTGTCATGACAGTCGCTCCAGATGAACTCACAGCGGGTGTTGGAAGACTCTGTTGCAGATCAAACGAAAAACACTTCATATTATTGTTTTCTGCTGCTTTTAACTTATCCTTTTTCTTTTCATCATCTGCTTTTTGTTGTTCAAGGTGGTGCTGATCGCTTTCTTGAACTGCTGCAAGGGCTTTCTCTGGATCATCAGATACTTTTATCACCATTTGCAACGTATCACACCTGTGACATGTATCTAAATGGGGTTTCTTGAACCTCAGTTTCATTTTATGGAACTCTTTTGCATAATGCTTCTTAGAAACTGGGGTCACTGTTACGTCTTGATAGAGTTTGTACATTTTTTCTAGGGTAAGGTGAGATGGCAGATAGAGATGATCATTTTCTTGTCGTTTGTAGTGACTTTGGTATGCAGGAAATGGCCGCAAGTGTTTCCTAACTTCCTCGAGTTTCTCTTCAGACCACTTATTTGATGGTGTCTTGTTTTCCTCGCGAGTCTAAAGAAGCAATCCCACACATGGAGGAACGTTTCTTCAAGCCAACTGTCTTAATGAAGTTATCAGTTTCGTCAAGAGTATTCAGAAAACACTGCCTACACACTGAAATTATTTGACCATTGACTTCAAAACAGTATTTGTGTGTGACCATCCTGTACTTTTGCTTATCAGGCGAGTTTAATCGAGTCCTGGAAGTGGCTTTTTCGACTACTGTCATCATGGAAGAAACATAAGCACACCGTCTGTCATAAGACCCCAAGTTCCAGTATTCTTCAAAGACGTTTAGACGAGCTTCTTCGTCAATTCTTGTTTTGCATTTACTTCTATAGTTGGGAAGTTCCTTCAAACGTCTTGCCTTGATTGTTTTCCCCTTGTCCGTTGTGTACATTTGTCCAAGGTTTCTAAATTCTTGTCTCATTTCTTTTTTTGGAACGACTCTTCTTTGGGCTGTTCCTGCAATTTAAAGTCGCAGTGTATGGTGCACCTTCATCGATAGTATTGTTCCCTAACATGCCGTTAGTACTGCGATTTAAAGTCGCAGTGTATGGTGCACCTTCATCAATAGTATTGTTCCCTAACGTACCGTTAGTACTGCGATTTAAAGTCGCAGTGTATGGTGCACCTTCATCGATAGTATTGTTCCCTAACGTACCGTTAGTACTGCATAACCCTTTGTTGGATAATAGTTGCTTGTCCGGTGACTCTTGTGTACGTTTCATAGAAACAGATGTTCTCAATAAACTGGACTTGCGTGGACTGTACTTGGCATGTTGATCAGATGACAGAATCTGGGATCCATTATCTAAAACAGAAAGAAGTTACATCACCAAATGCTTACAATACCGGCATAAAAAAATAGTAGTATTTAGCTGTAGTAGTTCACCAACTCTAAAATTATAAAGAAATAATTGTGGGTTTACAAGCAAAACACATTAAGTCAGCTGACATTATCCCAGTAACCTATGCCATATTTTCGTCTATACACTCTGGTATTATCCATTAAGTCGTACGAGGCAATTTTTGCTACTTAATTATTTAATTATCATTTTCATGCTAAGATTCAAGAGAGGAATTTCATTTCGGTGAAATATATTAATACTTCTACCTATTCTAGACACTCAAACGAGCTCATTGCATAATTTTAAAGTGAAATATTCTTGTTCTGAGGGCAGATATTGGGAATGAAAGAGAGGCTGTGAATACCCAGAAACCTCCATTTATTAGAAGAGAGATGTGTTTTGCTTGAAAACCCACAATATTGTTCTTGCATATTAAAAATGTCAATTACAATCAAAAAACCCAGGTGATCTCCGCTGTATTAAACATCCTTAACGTCTACTTACCATTGATGTATATATTGTAACCTTCATGTTCGCCAGAAATCTCTTCAATTTCGATATCACCATCAGACGTGTTATTTTCCGGCTCCAATACACCATCTACAAAATAATAAATAGTACTAGTAACTTGTTTACATAAATAATTCAATGCAAATTGTGGTCTATTATCACGTATTATTTCAATTAATATCTCATTTTGTAGATTACCTAGTCGGACGCTGTAGATTCCTGTGAAAATGGGTATTTTCTTGCTCCAGGTTAGTAGTTGTAGGACAACTATGTATACTATTCTCACTTCCTAACACTTGGTTATGGTGCTTAGAGTCCTCGACAAATTGTGACTTTCTGGTCTCCTGGACACCTGTATAGAAAGCACGTAAATAAATTCATTGCCTAGCAATATAAATACATTATAACTACATTTTGCAAGTAAATAATGACCAGTATTTTGAATCTGCATGACATTGCCTGACGAGAAGCACCTCATTCATTTCCTTAAATTCTTTCCTCCAATAGATATCTCATTCCGACTGTGTGACACAATAAAAATAATAATGTACCCTATATAAAACTATATTACTGCTTAAATTCACAAGTAAATAAGTTTTCAAGGTATTTTGATTAGAATTTAGCTCCATAGTTTAAGGTTATATTGTAACATGAGTAGCAAATATTATTATTCTACCACTAGTGGGAAATAAAAACCTGTACCTATCTCCCACACATTCATTCTGATTATCTTCTTTCAGCTTATCTAAAGCTAGTTCCACCAGTATAATGCCTCTTGAACACATTGTGTGAGCTGCTGCTTACAAAGATAGAATCACACTAAGGAAAAACGTTAATTTGGCGGGAAGAAAACTGAATGATTTATTTTATCATTGACATTATTTACTCTGTAAAATATGCATATAAAATGATATTTTTGGGGATAATTCAGTAATTTCAGCCTAAATAATAATATTATAAAGTAGTGTAGTTTATAAACAAATGAGGAAAATCACTTAAGTCACACAAGACTGGAGAAAGAGGGAAGCAAAAGTACACAATTTGACTTAAGTGATTTTTCAAGTAGCAAGACAGGCTCAAGGCAATGAGCACAATAACATAAGTTGACTTAAGTGGTTCTTCCTCTATCATATCTGTACAGCTGTGAAATAGGCGATTGTGTTTTTCAATGATATCTTTTTAAAGAAGGCAGACTGACAAATGTGCTTTTACCACAATGTGAGTTCAGCTCTATAGATGACATAGGTGAAATAAACAAAAAATGAGAATTTTTGACTTAAGTGCTTTTTCCCGCCACCCAGAGATTTTAAAGTATGCGTGCAGATGAGAGCAAGCTCAGCATTGTGACCGATCGTACTTTGTTTTCACATTGAGAAGGCTACAGCATTTTATATAGTGAGATGATGGCATGGCCAAATAACAAGTGTGTTATAAAGAATGTTTGGAATGAGATTGAGACAGGGACATTACACTACTTTGACATTTAGGTAGCGGTCTTTATATAGACACGTGATGCAGTTCAACAAGTAGCACAGATATTCAATAGTTTTATGCTAGAGAGATGAGAGGAGAATTATTGTAATACTTTATTAACAGAAATACCAATGAGTAATACACCTTAGTTTCGGCCACATTGTTGCCCTCCATTATAATTGCGAGCAAAGTTGATTATTATACTTGGATTTTTACCTTTGAAAAATTAATAAAAATATGCTGTATCAAAATTATTAAAAAATCAGATCTTTAACAATTATGGGCCTTATGTTAGAGAATATTTTAAAGAATGTCATATGGCCATGCTTATTTAATTCAGTTTTAGCTTGAGGAATTGTTAAACGACATTTATGTTATTTATAGAAGTTACAGTAGAGTGCACATGAAATTACAGGAGGAAATTAAGTCGGTTAATGCTGAGGTTCATTTGAGAGTTTGGGGAGGAACTTAGGTCATTAAACCCTCAGGTGAAAAGAGTTGAAATAATAATTGAAGTAGTTGTTTGAAATGTTGTGGGAATCGAAGCCACTAACATAATGTGATTGAGATAATATGTAACGTTTTTCTCTCGTATGACACCTTGCTGTGGTGGCATTACTAACGCATCTGAGCTGTTTCGCAAATAACAACATTGGTCCGCTGATGGACGACATATACTGTACTTGGTGACCCTATGGGTGCCATTCACTAAATTTTAGTGGACAGATATATCATTTAGCCGCGGCCTTCTTCTTCCTATTGAGCAAAACTCTTTACCCTGGTGTGGGTAATTAAGCTTAGACATGACAACTCTTGTCATTGCCTGTACTGTCGTGGAGAATAAAACAATAGAATGTATTGACTCTTAAATGAAAGAATAATATATGATCGTTAAATTAATTGATTGATTCATTCCCTCGTACGTAGAGCGTTACGCATGTCGTCCGGCGCCAGGCGCATTGCGTAACATGAGCGGCGTATTGTCCGACAGTTCTGCTACGGTAGTGAGCGAGTGAAATGGCGCGGCATCTGGAAACATACTCCAAAGTGGAATTACGTAGTACCGTACGATTCTTGTGGGCGAAACGGCTGAATTGCACAGAGATTCTCCGTGAAAGTTTGGCGGTGTGTGGACCAAATGCAATGTCGCGGTCAGCAATTGTGGAATGGTGTTAACAATTTAAGCACGGCTGGATGGATGTGTGTGATGCCGTGCTGGAAGGAAGGCCATCAACATCGATCACAGAAAACAATATTCGGCGGGTCGATCATCAATCGCAGAGTGTGTATCCCAGAAATTGCACAGCAGTTCGGCTTCGCCATAGGCAGTGCTCATGCCATCGTGCGAGACCATCTGCTGTATCGGAAATTGAGCTCACGTTGGATGCAGCGCTCTCTGACACCCGCACACAAAGACGCACGATTCCTGGCGTCGTTGGCCTTCCTTCAGCGTTCCGCTGTTCAAGGCAACGAGTTCCTAAGCCGCATCATTACAGGTGATGGGAGATGGATGCATCATTTCACACCGGAAACAAAGAGGGCGTCTATGGAATGGAGATACACATCCTCGCCGTTACGCCATCGGCCGGGAAGGTCATGGCCACTGTGTTCTTTGGTTGTGAAGGCGTTGTGTACACCGAGTTTATGCGGAAGGGCATCACCATTACAGCCGATGCTTATTGTCAAATATTGACGTCGCTGTGCAATGCTGTAAAAATATAAGAGACGTGGGAAGCTAAGCCGAGACATTGTTCTCTTGCACAACAATGCTACATCGCACACAGCGCGCGCAACACAGGCTTTGCTGCATCCACCATACAGACTGGATCTGGCACCATGCGGCAAGCTGGAGTACCAGCTGAACAGGTCCAAATAGCGGATCAAGGAGCGGACTTCTGTTGTCAAGGTATTGAATGATTAGCAGACGGTGCCGACCGTTGTTTACAGAGACTTGGTGACTATGTGCAAAAATAGTGTGATGTATCTGTGTCCCTTTGCGCTATAGTGTGTCATTCAATAAACGGTACTTAGTCTGCCAATCTAATGTGTAACTAACGTTTTGAATACCCCTCGTATAATATCCACATCTGTGTAGAGACTTAAGCTATTTACAATGTTATTTATATTACTGCACTACCTAAATGCAAGGACTTGCTGACGAGGGTAGGTTACCTGGTTCGGAGATCTGCTGTAGTGATAACGTGCTGGTGTCCCGGTCTCGGTGCGTACATAACTCCCGTTATGTCTTTAAGGCTGTCTGGCTGGCATCAGTCCCGATCTTCTTCCAATTGCCGATATAAACATTGTAGCTGTGTCGGATCAGGTTTAAGATTGCACGTGTTAGAGTGACCAAATATCTCGTACCTGACTGACGAATGTTGTTAATTGCTGTTCTTCCCCAATTACTTTCCGCAGGAAACAGTATGATTGCTACTGCATGACCACAACGTACTGCGTATAGGAAGTACCTTAATAGCAGGGCGACTTGCTCTTAACTGATGGTTGCAACCGGAGTACTGGGAACTTAGCGCGTGCGTACATAGTGATTGAGTGTTGATAGTCTTCAAGATCATCCAGTCTATAAATTGAGACCGGAGTTTAATTTTTAAGACATTAAAACTGTAAACAAAGTACCTTACCGCTGGGGGAACGAGCAGCGGGATTCTTAACGCACTCCGTGACGTCAGTGGGACTCTTTCCGTTCCACAAGGTCGGTCGGTGGACATGTTTTTTCAGATAGTTGTAACTTGCCAGATGAGTCCGCGCTTCGAAAAGTTAAATTCAGAATATAAAAGGGATTGTGTTAATTGTGCTCGGTTGTAAGCGAAGTGATATTCGAACTTTTAATTACGGGTAGAGCACTAGTTATGTGATTGGACAGTGAAAGATTGAAATTTTCTGTAAACGAAAATCTACACGTGAAAGAACGTGTGCAGAAGTACTGTACCCATGTGAGTAATCTCCATGGACAACATGCTTCTGCCTCCAGCTAGCTTCAGTTCTCAGGCGTGTACCGTCTCCCCACTGAGCAGTTGCATATTTTGATCTGAGACTAAAAGGTATCAACTCTACAATGATAAAGCACAACTCTATTCTAAAGACTTTAATTCAGCATTAAATCATGGCTTCAAACACATAAAAACACAATCCCAACAAATATAATACAAAACAAAGCTATTACTTCCACAATCCACTAATTATTCACATTTTATCCTATTAAATTCATATAATTATTCAATCATTTACCCTGAGATTGACTTCAACATTCGCTCACAAAAACTGTACTTTTACTCTTATGTCACCTGGTGTGACTTCTTTAATTTCACAAAATTAATTGTTTCTCACAACACATCTTACTTTCCATTATGTCCTCACAACGCATCTTACTTTGCATTATGTGTACCGTTTGTGTTTTGTTTCTCTCTTCCCACCAAATGCTTTATCATGCATTAGCCAATTCATGGGTTGCACAACAAATCTACTTGCAACTCCACAATTATGTAAATCTACCCCTACAGTTCCCCCTTTTTATAGTTCCACTGCATGCCGTTGTGATTTCCGTTATCGCTGTGTCGGATGGTAAGTTATGTTACCCTTGCGCGGGCATAGCCTGTGGCATCTAGTGCCGAGCTCCAGAGCTAAGCAATACTGTCAGTAAAAATGCAACTTCCAACCATTCATAAGTTTGCTAAATATTAAATCATCAGGCTGATCTTTAATTATCAATGTGTTTCAAACCACACAATTATATTACACATTACAACAATGACTCTTTCATTAACGACAGGGTTTCAAAGTCTGTCCCTTTTAAATGGCAGCTTTCAAGGGTCGTATAACGTCTCCCCCTGGCTTCTTCATGCATAATGGGCTGTGGCGGTCGGTAACGAGAGCCCTCGCTCCGTCCTCCCCTAGCTCTGTCTCGCTTTCACTCTCTCTTTTATCTCAAAGCAGTAATTTGTAACTTTCAATACAATAGTGTAGTCACAATGACCCACATGTCCCATATGATTTAAACTGAATGGTATGCAATTTAGGTTCTGGTCGAGTTTAAACATTTATTCCTAACCTTAGGATATTGATAACTGGCCTCAATAGGTCCATTTCATTATATGAAGGCACGAGATTCATAAAACACTGGTCGAACTGGCTAGGCGGTATCTTTAACTACTATGGTAAGGCACAAGCTGCCGCCAATATAGATTCGCTTCTCAGGAGCTGAATCATTCAATAACAAGTTCTCGGTCGATCAGGTATGACTGCAGAGGTTACCATTGTTCTCCACTCATATACCACAGGATTCGAACCCGGAACATTCTATATCCATCCTCAGAGGTAGGGTACAACACTAAATACACTCTGGCACAAAATACATATCTCTGTACGCCCTAGGCTATACGAGATTTCACACGTGGAACAGATTACCTGGCTCCATGACCCCATGCTATGATCTCGTCCTTTGATTAGTAAGAGAAATCTATCAATTACTCTACAAGCTTATTCACAAACTGCAAACTCAATTCACTATTAAACTCTTCCATTTCCCAGATTCTTGCATAAATATATTCCCATTAACACAATATACTCTGATATTAACTGCTTTTCTCAGCCCTTAATGTATTATCTTACTGCTTGGATGGATAAATATTCCAATGAACATAAATATTTGCTTACAACAACATTTTCCTGATGTATTCGTTTATTCCTTTTGTTATTATTATTATTATTATTATTATTATTACTGACATTAATTACCATAACCCGATACAACGTAACCATTTTTAATAATCGAACATCCGTGTTCGTTACGTTAAGTTTTTACATTACTGATTTGCCATTTTATAATAGTGGTAACGATTGATCCACTGACTGATGTATAAAAACATCTCAACTCTACTAAAATCAAAACAACAATAAACACTTGAGGGTCTACCTCCTACTACTGATTCTTACTGGCACATTTTATAATTTTGAAATCACATTACATACAGTGGGCTATAACTTCTATGAAATCATGGTTTTTGGGTACTTACATAGGCTATCCCGGTGGCTCCAACCACTCAATCCTTCCAGTAACGCCTGCCATTTGCATAATTAGCGAGGCATTCTCACACTGATAATACACATCTTATATAACCTTTGCCTCACAAAACACACGCCACTTTTCATTTCCATATTGAAGCTATCGCTTCCTTACACATAACACTTTATAGCACTTGTTATAATATTAATTTTAAAGATATTTCACAGATCATCAGTACAAAACACACGTCACTATTTACATTTCTTACTGGTTGAATTTTCCTGGCAAGATATCAGAACTGCAGGCGTTGACGGACTCTTCCTCGCTCCTACCCGCATCCTGATTGAAAGTCTCGATTATCTGCCTACGGATTCCTATCGATTCGCCAACTGTCTATCAATTATCCTTCGATAAACTTCCTGATTTGGCATGAATATGCTTACATATCGTCCTGAACATTAATTATTTGTATTCTTATGACATTTCACCAATCGCATCATAAAGTTTATCCCTGCGCAGTCCGGCATACTAAGATATGTCCACTCACTATTTTACATACTGCGCTCAACCATTTACAAGTTATTACTCTCAATAGTTCTACCTAGCATATCACACGGTATATTTCCTATGTGCACACTAACAATCGCTCGTACTGTCCTTAATAAAAAGTATTATAAATGTTTTACTGCACGGCTTCCCATACTGAAGTCCGAGCATCCCTTCTCGACTTCGGTAAGGCGCATTTCGCATAATAAAGTTTATTGATTACAGTACTTATTATTACTTGTTCTTAATTTGTGCATTACACTGCACGGCGAATATACTGATTAACACTAAAATGTTCAAGTCTTTGTGCGCGCGTTCTTTTCCTGGACCCGGGCGACATACGCTCCGCGCTCGAGTCTGTTACAACTGACCTCTTCTAACAAGGGTCCATGCCTTATATTCGTTTCACAAGAAAAAGTAGACCGAGAATTCCC
Organism: Meconema thalassinum; assembly: GCA_946902985.2. Lineage (NCBI taxonomy): Eukaryota > Metazoa > Arthropoda > Insecta > Orthoptera > Tettigoniidae > Meconema > Meconema thalassinum. The sequence goes on from OX336389.2 coordinate 1,516,050,985, forward strand.
TCGCAGTATCATCTTCTCTCCCAGGATGATTCTGGTCTTGAAATACTGCTCATATGATTCCTTTTTCCTCGCTGGTCACATATCTGAATGCGTGCTCGAGGGTCGATCGGCCAATTAATTAATATTAATTGCCTTTTCCATGGCGTGGGGATGCCGCGTTACTTCAAAATCCCCGGCGACCTAGTCAGATCACGCCGCTAACACCAAAAGTAATGTGTCCTTGCGCATTCCATTAAATATGCCTCGATTTCACTGTCTAATGGCTTGATAATTAGCCTCCTGGCTAAACATTTACATGTGTGCAACCCTCATGTCACTGCGTTGCTCCAATCACGAGTAATCATTAATTTTCCCTGGTATCTTCCCACTCCACTCTCCTTTCTTTTCTGAAAAGGGGAAGAACTTGGTCAATATTTAACCCCCTGACCTGCTCCAGACGACTTAAGTAGGTCAGCAAGAGTGACAAGGCTCCAAGGATCTCCTCCCACAATTCTGGAGTCATTAGTTAAACGTCAAACTCTCCAACTTCTGTGCTCAAGTCCAGCATAGCCTACTTCATACAGCCCAATAATGCTGTATTCCACTCATATCCCCTGCATTATTAATAAATAATGTCAGCCTCAGTTGATATCACAACAGTGATTTAATATGTACTTTCCTCTAGGGTTTTTTACAACTAAAACTCCCTCAAAAGATCTCGGGTTCGTTCCTTGGTGGAACCTTCATTCTGAGCTCAACTTATCTCTGAGATCCACGTTCGATACCAGTCAGCCTAACCCCTTTGGGTTCAGTACCACAATATCGATTGGTCTGAATATTAGAACGAACATAATTTGTGGACCACTCAATCCACAGACAGTACATTTTTCAACTTGGTTTACTGATTTATTTTGCATAAATCACGAGAGAACGTGTAATTTTTTTCTACACGGCGAAGTTGGCAGTAATTTTTGCATCCGAGTGCTAAAAAGCACCCATTTGAATCTGTGCCAGGTCATTTTACTAAAGGATATGCCAAGTTTAGAAGCAGTGACGTCTATTTTGAGAGAACACATTTTATTTAAATTCTGTGCTTCGTTATTACATCCAGTACCTCTTACAAACCATAAGGAGTGCTACAAGCTGATCTGTATCCTTCCTAAGGGAAGGAATATGCCTTAAACCATTCACTGAAGGAGGAAGGATGGACGAAACCTATAACCGCAGACCGTATGATGGAACCCCAAACTGCTAGGAAGTAGGCCTGACATGCGAGTCTATGCCATGGACATGTCGGATTTAGTTATACGGAGCCCAAATAGATACAGGGCGCCTGAGAATGTTCTCCGCAGTGGGTACGTGCAGCGGTGAGTGGTTGAGTCATGAGTTTTAGTTGGCTGCACTGCATTGTGTACTTCAAAGCGGGACTTCCCCGTGTGAGCTGTCGATGTGTATCGCGATAAGCGCGCGAGCCTGCAGCGTGTATTACAGTCAGCGAGCGTTCGGATAGATTATTATTGGAAGAGTGCAACAGAATACAGGCGGTAATGTTTACTACTGAAGAGAGAGTTTTTTTTTGGTGGAATACGTTTTTCCTGAAGGCGATTGGTTTACAGAAAATGTAAAATGAAGATTTCAGGCGCTGTTTCCTAACTCAAAGTGTCCAAACCGTGATACCATTCGGGATTTGGTAAGTAAATTTCGTGTGACTGGCTCAGTTCACGATGTACCGGGAACAGGCAGGCCTACGCTTTTATCAGACGAAAAACTTGATGAAATCTCCGATATAATGCTGCGAAGCCCAAGTAAATCGACCAGGTTCGATTCCCGGTCAATGCATGTGAGATTTTCGATGTGAAATGCCTTGTCATGTCGTTCGGATTCCACGTTAAAAGGAGGTCCCGTGGCTCATGATCTCAAGATTAACGGTCACGTTAAACTACAAGCTTCCTTCCCAAGTAAATCAACACGAAAATCAGCTCAACAAACAGGAATCTCCAAGTCGACAGCACATAAAGCTGTAAGAGACGAGCTTCAGTTGTTCCCTTATAGTGGGCGATGTATTGAAGATAGACATATGCTCTCGCGGACTTTTTTGTAGAACTTTTCATGCTGAACAATGTACACAGCAGTTCGGCATCTCCACAGGCAGTGCTCATGCCATTGTGCGAGACCATCTGCTGTATCGGAAATTGAGCTCACGTTGGGTGCAGCGCTCTCTGACACCCGCACGATTCCTGGCGTCGTTGGCCTTCCTTCAGCGTTCCGCTGTTCAAGGCAACGAGTATTTAGATATTTTTAACGGTTTGCTCAGCGTAAGCTTACAAAGCGCTCGGACGCCAGTTTTTTTTATCGACTATTCCACTAAAATCGTTACTGCTCGGCTTCCTTTGATCATAAATAAATTATTTTCTACAGAAATCATACTAGATATATCCTTTACAGAATGGTGAAAACCGCATCAAAATCCATCCAGTGGTTCTTGAGTTTACCAGTAACATCCCAGAAACGGGGACTTCGTTTTATACTAAGTAGAGATGAAGCAAGCGGCAGCCGTGCTACCAACGTAACTGCTGTAGCTAGCTCTCGCAGACGCATGTAGGCGCTACGGAGAATATTCCCGGACTCACTGTATTAAACCATGACATTATAGGCAGGATTCCTAAATTTATTTCTTTGTTATGACATGTCTTAGAACATTTACGAGTGCCAGAAGGCACGTTTCATTTTTCTTAATGGCAGTGAGGTTACAAGCAGAAACATGCTAACACTAACAGGGTGAATAAAATATAGTTTGGTTGAGCATTTAATACTAGTACGTGACCTTGGAGACAACAAAGTTATTTGAAAGGGGAACTCTCAAGGAGTATTCAGAGACTATAAACAGAAATAAATTCATAATAACGAGTACATCCTTCTGGCGGAGAACATTTTTAATGTACATTTTATTTTTTATGTTGACAAAATTGAATGTAGGATGGAATAGAACGTAATTATGAGTTGTTTAATAGCTCAGTGGAAACCTTGTTACAATTAGAAAGGCCAGTGAGAGCCAGTATGCCATTTTGAGGTGTTGATTATATTGTTTAGACATCCTGGTAGAAGGATTCTTGTGGTATTTAGCATAAGTTAAGTGGAGTAATAAAATGATGAATTACGTTGTTGAATATGCGTAGCGTCATTGGACAGAAGTCATGACGGCCAATTTTGGAATAATCCTTGTAGAAGGTTAGTAATGAAGTGATAAGTCACGTGGCCAAGTGGTATGTGAGCGACGGATAACTTAGACGGAGATGTAAGTTGATTTTAGATGTTGTAATTGATAATGGATTGTCTAGTATATACTCATAATAATTCATACAAGGGGTAAATTTGCGAAAATAATAAATACATTTAATAATAACGTGACAAAAAGGTTACCTCCACACCACCCACTTAAATAAGAAAGTTTTTTTAATTTTAAGTAATAATAATGATTTCTAATTATTTGTCTTCTATAAGCAACCGCGATTTTTATGTACTCGACTTCATTAGATGTTGTAATTGATAATGGATTGTCTAGTAGTTACTCATAATAATTCATACAAGGGGTAAATTTGCGAAAATAATAAATACATTTAATAATACGTGACAAAAAAGGTTACCTCCACACCACCCACTTAAATAAGAAAGTTTTTTTTAATTTTAAGTAATAATAATGATTTCTAATTATTTGTCTTTTTATAAGCAACCGCGATTTTTATGTACTCGACTTCATTAATTTTTGAGATCGAACGTACTCGACTTTGATATATTTTATTTTCACCCACGTAGATGACCGTGTAATCACTAAGAGTGATACACTAGTGTTCGCAAGGCTCGAATGGAGCAACACTAGGAGTGACTAATGTTTAATTTGTGTGATATTTTGTTGTTGTTTCCCAGCCTGTGTAAATATTATGTCTATATTTTTTTTAAATGTCATTGATTTCCTTTAGATTTGTTTTTGCTCTCTTCGACTTGAATCCAAGGTGGATGTTTAATTGGAACTTAATTCTTGTAACGTAAATTAGGACTCGATTTATTACAGTAACAATAAATGTGGTACGCGGCACCTTTGTATCTTAGGTATTATTATCGTTGCTATTTAATTAAATGTAACTTGGAATTATTGTCAAAGGATGAACCTGGCGCAGTCAGCTGGCATTTGAGGGTGCGCAAATGCGAGGGAGCCCTGTCAGTACATTTACTGGCACGTTAAAGATCCCCTTCGGGGCAAAATTCTGGCACCCCGGCGTCTCTAAATGCCAGGGTAGTTAAAAGGGACGTAAAACCAATAACATTATTATAGATTTGCCAGTAGGATCAAAATGTGGTTATTATTCTCATTCTTACGGGAACTTTATGTTTGTGTTGGGATGACTTCACGTGTCGCGTACCTAGTTTGATTGTTGTTTGTTTTGTTGATAGGACTTCGTTAGAGGATATTGTTCCGACCTGAAATGGGGTAGCTTGAACAAGGGTGTAAATGTGGGAATTTAAAGGGTGTGGTCCAAATGGTGTGAGTTTCCGCGAAGGTGCGGAAACTCCGAGTAAGAGTATGTGAAAGAGGGTTGGGGGAATGTGGTGAGCTCTGTTAAAATGGGGAGCGTTATCTAAGGGGTGCACGATCGAGAAGGGGATATTGATTTACAGGGTAAGCGCTGTATATGAGCTATTCACCAATCGCTGAGCGCGCGCGTTACGCTCGGCAGTCTGAGCACTTCAAGGTTACTACAATGCGAATTGCATGCACAGCAATTCTGTAACTAATGATGGACACTGGCAATTCAGGATGTCAGGTGGGGAAGTGAGCGGTGAAACAAAGTGTAATAATAATTGTCTGCAATGGTTTGTGATCAATGTAGATTCTGGTTTATTGGTACCAGAGTGTTAGAGTTTGTTCCTCTAATTTAGGAACGTGTAGACAATGTTAGAAATACAGTCAGTGTTTAGGTGTTAAGTTGGGAAGGAGATGTAAATTACAAGTTTAGGATTCTGAGTCACACTTACCACTGGCAGGACGTCACGGTGTAGATGGGCGAGGCCTTCGGCAAACAACAGACCCTTGGTCCGGTGGGGATGTCCTTCTTATCCTTTTGGAAGTGCTGAGTCGGTGTTTCTTTATTTGTGTTGATGTCCCAGTTAGTTTCAGTGTAGCTGTATGTAAATGACGCAAGCCTTAAGCAAGAGCTGAGGTTTCTACTCTGCCGGCTGTGTGTAATTGATGTGTGAGCCGTTTGTTGTTGTTGTTGTTGTCCCCGGATTGAGGGTAGATTTGGGGTAGAAGAGGGTGTGAGATGTTGGGATTGAAGCGTAGTTGTGTTAATTGGATTTGTAGTTGGATGCGTAGTTGTGTAGCCGTTTGCAGGTTGAGGGGCGTGTGGCCATATCTCTCTTATGGGGTGTAAGGTCCTAAGGGTGTAGGGACCCTGGGGCCTTAACAAGGGGTTGCCCTATTTGAGTTCGGGTCCTCACGAACTGGAATGAGAGATAAGAGTAGGCGTCTCTTCTTCTTCTTCCTTCTCCTGGTCTTCCTCTTCTTCTTTTACCTCCTCTTCTTCTTGTGGCGTGGATGCGGTGTTCGGTGTAGTCGTGTGTGTCTTCTCGGTGTGTCGGGGTAGTGTGTACTCAGAAAGGGTGGGGTTTAAGGGTTGGAACAATGTTTGCCATGTAAAAAGTGATGAATATCCATAGATAACCCAAAAATATAAGTAAGATCATATCTGCAACTTGCCGATGCAGGAAGGAAAAACATCTGTTTGGCGGGTGGTTGTGCTGTCAGTGCAGCTTGATGAAAAAATTGCTTCCTGCATGTACATTTGGTATAACAATTAAGTATAAATGTATGAAAGAGTGAAGATGAAAGAAAAACAGGTGCCCTGAGGTGTAATCATAGGGTATGTATCAAAATGAGTTTGTGTTGGGAGAAATAGGACACCTTTACAAATTATCGTTAAAAGGAAGAAAGGAAAGAAAAACAAATGTATTCAATGTGTTTGTGTGTTCAATGAAATTGGTCGATGTTTAATATAGTGTAACTGTGGTAACATGTTTAAGAAAATACCAGTAGTCACTTGACAAAAATGGTGACACTCATAATAATGACGATAATGATATCCATTGCAATGATGACCATAAAAATAATAAGCATAATTACCCTGATAACAATACTGATACTAGTGATAGTGTTGATACTCATGATACCGATAGTCATAATCATACCTCTGTTACAATTTACATTACAATTTTGATGGAGCTCTTTATCTGGCTATTTCGCCGTACCTGTCGCTTATGCGCGCTAATATCTATACTCTAATACCGTATTTGCTATCTGGCCATTATTCTATTGTTGTTTAGTGGCTAGGCCGCTAATATACCTTTATCCTGTGGATCATTTTCTGTGGGCGAATGAATCCACACTTGACAGTGAAAGTCGCCGCCACAAATTGGTTACGGCTCTCAGTGTCGTATCTTACGTCACATCCTTGACGTTATATTCTGTATCTGTCAGTAGGCCTGGTACCGCACAGGTATCAACCCTTACTGTGTAGATTTACATTGTCTCGGAGTGTTATTGTAAAATAAGGTGATGAGTGTGTCACATTGTGTTAAGGTGTATACAAAATAATGAGCGAAGGTAGTGTATTGTGCTAGAATGAAAAAAAAACACGTTGCTGCTGTATGGCAGTGAAATCATTTTCACCAGTGTCATGTACTTGGTGTCGCCATGTGTAAAGTGGAGAAGAAAAAAATAAAAATACATACATTTGTTAGTGTAATTTTCTTATCGCCTCTTGTGTCTGCATACTTGCTTGCTGAAATCAAAATCGAAGGTGTTATCGTCTGTCAATATGCACTCGTCAGTCGTCATTGACGTGCGTCCGCTTTATTCTCTGTCTGGCGCCTTCTTATCTTATCTTATTCTTTCTTATGCCGGCTAGAAACTTATGCTATCCATCGGCTTACATCTATTATGTTTTGTGTATTTGTGGCTGTGTTCATTATTAGTGTATAGCGAAGTGTATATTCGTGTTCACAGTGGTGCACATTACCTGTTGATCATGATCATTTGGTTTCCACTCGTTGGTGCAGTGGTGGAGCTCTTTCTGAAATACAAATACATTATTAGATATGCCCTTTGCCAAATATATTATCGCACACATTGCGCGCAACGTGCAGCGCTATTTTAGGGGTCGGCTGGCTTTGGTGCCACCGCCCTTGGTGCGCCTATCGCTTTCTTCCTTCGTGTGCCGTTTTGTTGGCTTTACTGCGCGCATCGTGCAGCGCTAATTTAGGGGTCGGCTGGCTTCATTGCCACCGCCCTTGGTGGGCCTATCGCTGTTTTTCGCTTGTATAGCGTGTTGTCGGACTTACCCCTTTAACGTGACAGTTTTCGGGTGCCGAACACGCTATGTGGCGTTCGTGTCGCCTAGAATTTTCATTATTATTGGGCTTACCCTACCAACTTTAGTGGATTTATGGTGCCGAGCGCGCTATGTATTACCGGGCTTAACTCTGCCATCTCTAATGGTCTTACTGGTGCCGTACTCACTATGTATTGCCGGGCTTACATCTGCCATCATTAATGGTCTTACTGGTGCCGTGAATTTGTACCTTATATCTAATTACGTACTAATCAATATCTAGAAAAAAATCCGAAATGGTTACTTAATCTATTGCCGAAATACCCCTTGTAAGTTACTGTTTTGAAACAGTGGTTTACTGAATTTGCTTATGTCTAAGTTGCTCCCGAAATATGCAACTATATCTCATATACTAAATTTCAAACGAGGAATATCTCCCGTTATCGGGGGTTCCGTGCGTGCAAATTCTGTTGGCACAGGAAGCCCGCAGGACAGCCAGACCGAAGTCCTTGTACACTTTCCTCCTTATGTACTATTTCCCCCCTTAATAACTAAATGTGTGTGTGTGTATAGTGTATAGGCCTCTGCGCATATTTAATGCTATAAAAGCAGACGTTCGCTCTGGTGGTATCACCTCGTATATTATTTCATCGGGTGTCTCCAGGGAATCGTATATATTCATTTTTCTTTTCTTGGGAGCCCAAACCCCTCTGGTGGTCGCTACCTACCTTTTATAAACTTACGGTACGTTTCAACCGACTTTTAGACTCGCGGTTCGTTACCCGACATTTGTGGGCTGTACGGAATGTAGTCATGTGTGTATTATTCCGTAGAATTCATTTATTCCTTTAGATCATTTACGAGTGCCAGAAGGCACGTTTCATTTTTCTTAATGGCAGTGAGGTTACAAGCAGAAACATGCTCACACTAACAGGGTGAACAAAATATAGTTTGGTTGAGCATTTCCTACTAGTACGTGATCTTGGAGACAACAACCTTATTTGAAAGGGGAACTCTCAAGGAGTATTCAGAGACTATAAACAGAAATAAATTCATAATAACGAGTACATCCTTCTGGCGGAGGACATTTTTTATGTACATTTTATTTTTATGTTGACAAAATTGAATGTAGGATGGAATAGAACGTAATTATGAGTTGTTTAATAGCTCAGTGGAAACCTTGTTACAATTAGAAAGGCCAGTGAGAGCCAGTATGCCATTTTGAGGTGTTGATTATATTGTTTAGACATCCTTGTAGAAGGATTCTTGTGGTATTTAGCATAAGTTAAGTGGAGTAATAAAATGATTAAATTACGTTGTTGAATATGCGTAGCGTCATTGGGCAGAAGTCATGACGGCTAATTTTGGAATAAGCCTTGTAGAAGGTTAGTAATGAAGTGATAAGTCACGTGGCCAAGTGGTATGTGAGCGACGGATAACTTAGACGGAGATGTAAGTTGATTTTAGATGTTGTAATTGATAATGGATTGTCTAGTAGATACTCATAATAATTCATACAAGGGGTAAATTTGCGAAAATAATAAATACATTTAATAATAACGTGACAAAAAAGGTTACCTCCACACCACCCACTTAAATGAAAATGAAAATCCACAGCCTGCTTCCAGTCTCCGACCGGGTCAGGAATGGAATGAATGAAGCCCCTATCTAGCGGCGAGGATATGAACTGTGCCGGCTGCCGAGGCCTGACGCACTCCTCTGGGGCAATGATTAAATGAATGACAGATGAAATGAAATGATAGTGGAGAGTGTTGCTGGAATGAAATTTTGACAGGGAAAACCGGAGTACCCGGAGAAAAACCTGTCTGCCTCCGTTCTGTCCAGCACAGATCTCACATGGAGTGACCGGGATTTGAACCACGGACTCAGCGGTGAGAGGCCGGCGTGCTGCCGCCTAAGCCACGGAGGCTCACACCACCCACTTAAATAAGAAAGTTTTTTTTAATTTTAAGTAATAATAATGATTTCTAATTATTTGTCTTTTTATAAGCAACCGCGATTTTTATGTACTCGACTTCATTAGTTTTTGAGATCGAACGTACTCGACTTTGATATATTTTATTTTCACCCACGTAGATGACCGTGTAATCACTAAGAGTGATACACTAGTGTTCGCAAGGCTCGAATGGAGCAACACTAGGAGTGACTAATGTTTAATTTGTGTGATATTTTGTTGTTGTTTCCCAGCCTGTGTAAATATTATGTCTATATTTTTTTAAATGTCATTGATTTCCTTTAGATTTGTTTTTGCTCTCTTCGACTTGAATCCAAGGTGGATGTTTAATTGGAACTTAATTCTTGTAACGTAAATTAGGACTCGATTTATTACAGTAACAATAAATGTGGTACGCGGCACCTTTGTATCTTAGGTATTATTATCGTTGCTATTTAATTAAATGTAACTTGGAATTATTGTCAAAGGATGAAGTTTGATTTGCCAGTAGGATCAAAATGTGGTTATTATTCTTATTCTTAAGGGGAGTTTAAGTTTGTGTAGGGATGACTTCACGTGTCGCGTACCTAGTTTGATTGTTGTTTGTTTTGTTGATAGGACTTCGTTATAGGATATTTTTATAGGGACTTAGTTAAGGGATATTATTTCTTATTGATCTAGATTAACAATGGATTAGCCAGGGGAAACCTCTTTCGAGTAGGATAGGGATCTGAATTTCGAAATAAATTTATAGGAAATGTTATATAAGCCTGGATTATTTAGTAGCTTTGTGTTTTCTTGTGGATGTGCATATTGGGCTAGTTTGAGGTAGTGCCTCCTTTTGAAAACCCCCGGAAACGGCCCGAGAGAAATTTTCTTGTGCGGAGCTAGTCTAGATGCACATCTGGACCTCTCCCTGTATGAATCGTTTGGAAAGGAGTCTCATGGCGGCTGAAGTGGCTCCCAGTCTCATGGAACTTCGGACTAAAGGGGCTCAATATTATAATGTGAGGCGAGACGCTCTGCAACCAAGGATCGTTCTAAATGATTCACTCACGGGCTCGAATTCTGGTAACCTGGGCACGCCGCCAAGCTCACGCGGTCCGTATGGAATTGCCTACTCACACTCCTGGATTCAAGCCACACGCATAAAAGGCGAACTTTTATTTTACTTAATTAATCGCCTGCTCTTCTACCTTGCGGTGTTCTGGTTTTCACGAAGGAATGCCAGTTCTATCCTGAGATAACATCATGGCTTGTCGCAGGTTACAGGCCGGACGTTTGTTTTAGACGAGTGAAAAATCTTAATGGAAGCCTGGAGGCGAGTTACTACAGTACCTGTGTCCTTATAGGCTGCCCCAAGCGGTCCGATGATTGACAAAGCTGTTTCACACTACTGCTGAAGTACAGTCATTGGCAACTATAATGCCGTTCTGTTCTTAACTACGTAACGTGTACTTCCGCGTCACACATTACTTTGACGTGGACTGTACTGTCTACTCAAGTCTGGAATCCCATTACATCAGATCGGTGGTGACAAGTGTGAAGCAATAGGGTGAGAGAGTGAGTGTGTTTAGGCTCACCCGTAAGCTTCAAGGTGAAGGGCAATCGTCTAAAACAAACGTCCGGCCTGCACTGCTGCGGGCTTTGATTGCCTCATCAATGTTACCTCGCCACCTGACACGAGGCCTTGCTGCCTATTCGCTCCTCCCACACCTGCCGTGGCATCGCGCTGTCAGCCATTCGGTTGACGTGGCCAAACCATCGTAGTTGCCCCAGTTCGATGGTAGTTCTCAGTGGCCGGATCTGCAAGTTCTGCCTGATGGTCACATTTCGTACCTGGTCTCGCCTCTTCTTCTCGATCTTCCGCATGTACCTCATTTCCATCGCTTGTAGCTGGCTCTGGTGTCGGGAGATGAGTGCCCACGATTCGCTGCTGTAGGTAAGCGTTGGGATGTACGTCGATCGATAGACTGCCATCTTGGTCTTTTTTGGTGACTTCTGCTTTGGTGAGGAATCCGCGGTTGATCGTAAAGTAGAGTCTTCCAGCAGCAGCTAGCCTCTGGTTGATCTCGGGGCCCATTCTTCCCTCTTCGTTGATCGTGGCACCCAGGTACTTGAAGTCTCCTACTTGTTCAAGCTTTTGGCCTTTCAGTTGGATGTTGTGTTTCTTGTTGTTCCTGGAGATCACCATGGTCTTGGTCTTTGCCACATTGATGGTCATTTCTCTTTTCTCCATTTCTCTATTCCACAAGCTTAGGTTGTGTTGGAGTTGAGAGGCAGTCCTGGCAAGGAGAGCGACATCATCAGCGAACGCCATTTCTTAAATTTGGACAGGCTGCATTTTCCAGTTGCCAGCAATGATTTTCTTGGAGTTTCGTATTATGTCTTTGATGACATCATCCATGAGCAAGATGAAGAGGTAGGGTGAGAGGCTGTCTCCTTGTCTTACTCCTGCGCTGCTGGTGAATTCCTTAGATTCCTCCCGTGCTGTCCTCTCGTAATTCCTGCAGGTGCTGTAGAAGCTTTGGATAGCCTGGACCAGGTTGTTTTTGACTCCACGCGCTTTCAGCATCTTCCATAATTCCTTCCATTGGACTTGGTCGAATGCTTACTCCAGGTCAATGTATGCTAGATCTACCTCGTTGCCGTACTCAATCGTCTTCTCGGCCACTTGCCTCAGTGTGAATATGAGATCCTGCGTGCTCCTATTAGGTCTAAAACCGCATTTGGGTTCCTCCATCTGTCCTTCGCCTTGCGCTATAAGTCTCATTTCAAGTATCCTGGAGTACAGCTTGCCTGGGATGTTGACAAGGGGAGGATACGTTGCATGGGTCACCGATTCGAACCATCTTTAGTACACGTCTACGGCATGACCAGGTGTATATCAGGTGCAAGTAGTAAGGTGCGCTTCTCAGCCATTTCCGAGAAATTAATTAATTAATTGCAATTACAGTGCGGTGTCTCTGTGCGGTTGTGCGCTAGCAAGAAGCCAACGAGCGCGTGGTGCAGTGGTAAAAGCCCTGCTTCGTAAGCGCGGGTTCACTGGATCGAATCCCACCGGTGAGCTTTTACAGTGTGTTGTGTTTCTTTTTTTTAATTTCTTTTGTAAACATTGGCAATTCGTACAACTGGAGGTGTCGTGAATAATGTTTATTTTGCAGTCAATTGTAATAATATGTTATGTCAGCGGGAAAAGAGATTCCGTAATCATCGTATGGTGAACGTTTGTGACATTACATAATGAACAGTATCGGCATTGCAAATACATTGGTATTATTCTATGCACGGTCAGGTGAATTATATTATATGTATACATTTATACATTGAAGGCCCAGTCTGTTCCGTTCATTGCGCGTCTGTGAACCATCAGACCATCCCGTACCCCGCAATTAGTGACTCATGCTATGGGTATTGGTTGGAAATTGCCAATGGTTACAAAAGAGAAACACACTGCAAAGGCTCACCAGTGGGATTCGATCCAGCGATCCCGCGCTTACCAAGAAGGGCTCTTACCGCTGCACCACGCGCTTATTGATTTTTTGCTAGTGTACAACGCACAAAGAAACCGCTCTGTAATTGCAATTTATTAATTTCTCGGATACGGCTGAGAAGCGCACCTTACTACTTGCACCTGGTATACGACTGGTCATGCCCTACACGTGTACTATAGATGGTTGGAATCGGTGACCCAGGCATCGTGTCTGCCCTTGTGAGCAGCGATATCCCTCGGTGATTTCGGCACTCTCTGTTGTCACGCTTCTTGAAGATCGGCACAATGGCAGCAACTTCCCAGTCCTTGGAGATGGTCTTTGTCCGCCAAGCAAGCTGTAGGACTCGGTCTCGCATGTGCCGGTTCATCTCAGCCGTGATCTTGTCGTGCCCCGGAGCTTTTCCCAACTTCATCTTCTTAATGACGAGGCTCAGCTCAGCCCTCGTAATCTGATCCTCTTGATTCTCTACCGTGATTCAATGATCTTCCTGGCTTGCTATTTGAGTGGGATTCAGAAGTTGAGAGAAGTGCTCTTTCCAGCGTTCCATTATTTCGATGCTTTTTGTGTGCTGTTGGCCATTATTGTTTTTCCGGAATTTGATGGGACATGGCTTCTCCTTCTGCATGCTCTTGATCACCCGGTAGAACAGCTTCCGGTTGTCTTCGAAATTAGTTTACAACTTTATGCCGAAGTCCTCCCAGACTTGGCGTTGGCACGCTTGGCCACTTCCTTCAGTTGGGCTCGCTGTTCTTCGCAGACGTTGTAATCAGTCCCGCTGTTCAGGTACCTCGCCCAGAGCTGCTGCTTCCTCTTCACCTCTGCCTGTACTTCATCCGTCCACCACACAGTGCTCTTTTTTGCTGCCCCTATTCTTCTTCACACCGCATACTTCTTCAGCGCCTTGGAGTATCGTGGTTTTGAAGCGCTGCCAGCAATCTTCGAGACTATGTCCATTTAGGTCTTCATCAGTGATATCTCGGTTGATCCTTTCCTGGAACTGGCACTTTGTCTCCTTTTCTTGAAGTTTGTGTTGACTGACTGAAAAGCACCAAACTTTTGTTTACTTAGGCAACACTGAAAAATGGCTTCAAACCCCACAATGATTATTATCAGTAAATAGAGTAGGATATTTCAGAAATAAACTTCAACATCTAAAGTTTACTATGATAAATAAAATATCGACATAAACTTGCTACTAGACTTGTTATGTTTGATAGTATAATGAGAGAGAAGATTTGGCATGCCATGAAAGAGTTTGGGATTCCAAAGGAAATAATAAATATTACTCAAGAAATGTATGAGAATTACACCTGTCAAGTTTTCATCAGGGGATGTTGTCGGAGCCCATTCCAGTAAATACGGAGGTTAAACAAGGATGTGTGCTGTCTCGAATACTGTTTCTCATGGTGCTGGATCTCATCATGAAGAATGCAATGCATCGCCGGAGTGGTATCCAGTGGGGACTAACAGACAGGTTGGAGGACCAAGATTTTGAAGACGATCTGCGCTTGCTAGCCAGCAGTTACAAAGATATTCATTCATTCATTCATTTATTTGCAATTGGGGGTGTGTCCCCCGGTGGCAAATTGGATATACATAACAAATAAATAACTATACATAACAATTCAATAACAATTAAATAACAATTAAACTGGAGTATTTACACAAATAGTCAGTCTTTTCTTAAACACACCTATATGTTTGGCAGGTAGAGAATTCCAATTATCAATGGCACGGTTTACGAAAGAAAATTTACCATAATTTGTTCGCTGTGGTCGGCCCTTAACTTTGAAAGGTTGATCGCTCCTACCCATGTAAGTGGGCTTTCCCATTCGTTTGCTAAGCTCACCCCATGCTGGTTGATTTGTATACGTGTTGTACATAGCGCAGAGTCTAGATTTCATCCTCCTAGCCTCCTGTGGTTCCCACCCAAGTTTCTTTAACATACGGCTCACACTGCTCCTGGGATTAAAGTCACTGAGCACAAATCTTGCTGCCTTTCTTTGTACCATTTCCAACTCATTGATGAGCCCTACTTGATATGGATCCCAAACCGCCGAGGCATATTCCAGAATAGGTCTTACAAGTGACAAATAGCCTAATTCTTTAGCAGAGGTACTACTTCCTTTTAATACCCTCATTACAAAGTGCAGGGATTTGTAAGCTTTAGAAACTACACATCCTACATGACTACTCCATTTCATATCATTCCTTACGTGAACGCCCAAATATTTGCAAGAATCTTCTTCTACAAGTATTTCCGAGCCAATGTTATATTGAAAATCCTTCCTTCGCACTTTCACTATTTTTAAGAGACTACATTTTCTTGTGTTTATTTCCATTTTATTTACAATCGCCCACTTATAGACCAGGTTCAGGTCCTCTTGAAGCACTGCGTTGTCTTGTGAGTCATGTATCTTTCGATATATTACACAATCATCCGCAAACAATCGACAGTCACTGCGAATCCCATTTGGTAAGTCATTTATAAACGCCAAAAATAACAAAGTTCCGATTACGCTGCCCTGAGGGATACCCGACGTTACGGTAATTTCATCCGAGAATATGCCTTCGGCTTGCACTTTCTGGGAACGACCCGTCAAAAATTCTTGGATCCATAAAATTACTCTTCTATCAATCTTAGTCGAAGCTAATTTATAGAGTAGCATGTCATGCGGCACGACATCAAATGCCTTCGCAAAATCTATAACTACGGCGTCGACTGAAACTCCATGATCTAACGATTCGCTAATGTCTTGAAAAAGTGTTAGCATCTGGCTCTCGCATGAGTAACCTTTCCGAAATCCATGTTGCCTATCATTAAACCATGATAATGTTTCCCATTGTTCCCTCAAGTAGTCGCAAATGAGATGTCCCATCTGTTTACAAACGATGGTCGTAAGGCTAACCGGCCTGTAGTTGCCCTATTCAAGTCTGCTCCCTCCCTTAAATATTGGGACTACCGTAGCTCTTTTCCAGTCATCTGGGATTTGCGCATTGTTTATGGACACATTAAACATCACCTCCAAGTATCGTGCCACGGCCCTACCTCCTAGTTTAAGTACTTCACTTACAATATTATCAGGACCCTTCGATATATTGTAACGTAATTTTTGTATTAGCTTTACAATTGCTGACTGGTTTATATGGAACAGGGGAGCCCCTGATTCGTCGTTAAGGTCCAACACACAGCTATTGGATTTATTGAACACACTACCGTGAAAGACATTTAATTCATTAGCAATGGCCTGTTTCTCAGTAATTAATTTACCGTCACCGGACATTATCATCGACAAATTATTTGAATTTCCCTTTCTTCTCCTAACATAACTGTAAATTTTTTTCCACCCATCACCTCCCGAACCAAGTAAACCTTGCATATAACTGTCATGAGCAGCCCTCTTTTTTAAGAGGAGCTCTCTTGATAAGGACTTAAATTTCAACATATACTTGTCACTATCATGTCTTTTATTGTATAATTTCCTAATTATCCGTTTTAGACTCCTAATTTCTCGTGTGTAATACTCAGGATCTGGGTTTTGTTTCAGCAATTTAAATGGGACAAATTTATCAACAGCGCAATTTAAAATTTTCAAAAAGTTAGTCCACAGGATATTAATGTGATTTCCTTCCGATGCCCATCGTACAAATAGCTCATTCAAATACACCTTAAACTTGCCATGATACGCCCTTCGATACTGGAATATGATCTTCTTTTGCTACATCAGAGTCTAATTTTGTAATGTCACCATATGTAATATTTAATTCAACCCCAGAATGGTCACAAAGCAAAGCTGAATGATTTAAGAACTGAAGCATCTGAGGTGGGATTGAAGATCAATGGAAGGAAAACCAAGGAGATGCGCCATAATAACCGAAATAAGGCACCATTATTTTTAGGGAATCAAGAGATCGATCACGTCAAGCAGTTTTGCTACCTGGGAAATATGTTCGCAACTGAGGGAGGTACTAGGGAGGATATAGGAAATAAACTAAATAAGGCTAAAGGAGCATTCGCAATGTTGAGACCAATTTGGAAAGCAAGGGATCTTAACACCTATACCAAACTTCGCATCTTCAATTCAAATGTCAAGTCAATATTTCTCTATGGGTGTGAAACGTGTAAGACCAACAAACAACTGATTAACAGACTCCAAATATTTGTGAATAGATGCTTGAGGAATATCCTGAGGATATGGTGGACACAAGTTATCTCCAATAAAGAGCTATGGTGAAGAACACAGCGAACACCCATTTATATTGAGATGCGTCGCAGGAAATGGAAATGGATTGGGCATACATTACGACGAGATGGAGACAACATAGCAAGACAAGCCGTGGAATGGAATCCACAATGTAGTAGGCGAAGAGGCAGACCAAGGAACACCTGGAGGAGGAGTGTAATAACAGAAGGAATGGAAAAAGGAAGCTTAGAGTTTAACGTGACCCTTAACCTTGAGATCATGAGCCACGGGACCTCCTTTTAACGTGGAATCCGAACCATAGGACATGGCATTTCACATCGAAAATCTCACATGCATTGACCGGGAATCGAACCCGGTCCACCTTGGTGAGAGGCCAACAGCTTGACCGCTGCGCCATCACGCCCCAGAAGGAATGGAGAAGGTGGGAAGACCTGGAACGAGATTAGGAGGATGGCGGAAATTCATCGATGCCCTATGCTCCACTTAGGAGAAAAAGGAAATAAGTAAGTACTAGACTTGTTATCTAAAGGCGAGACTAATGGATTGTGAGACTAAGTTTTTGACATTTTTCCTGAGAGACTTCGATGAAACCATCGATCAGTTATTATGACTGGAGATGACGAGAGGCCTTTCTTGGGATGATTTTCCTTGTAAATAATGACTACTAATTGAAGTCCATTGTCCATTGGATATGTTGTTTGTTTTCTCAAATTTGGGAATGTGAGCTAGCGATGTAGGAAACGATATTACTGAAAAATCATACTTGTTTTCCAGGTCCTGGTATTTACTAATGCGTTGAGCATCCTTTTAAACAGTTTTGTTAAAATGGCGTACATAAAACACTTTTCATTTTTCAAGTTTTGGGGATTAATGCAGGTTTATTTTTTGCTTTT
The DNA here is from genome assembly GCA_946902985.2 of Meconema thalassinum. Taxonomy (NCBI): domain Eukaryota; kingdom Metazoa; phylum Arthropoda; class Insecta; order Orthoptera; family Tettigoniidae; genus Meconema; species Meconema thalassinum. The sequence continues at coordinate 1,516,068,895 of OX336389.2, forward strand.
ACAGCCGCTGTTAATGGAATATATGTGCTTCCACGCATGGGATTATATTTATTTATTTTCAATTGTACTCCTTCCACTTCTAACAAAGCCCAATTACTGCCTTTTAGCTGAGATTCTTCGATTCCTGTAGTTAACTTTGTAAATTGCGTTTTCAAAAAACTACTTAAACCTGTTTCCATAATTATGGCCTGATTACCTGTTTTAAAATCACGATCTATAATTTCATTGGTAAACATATGAATGAATCTACATTCAGCCACTAGATTAACATTTATTGACTTGTGTTTCGCTAGGTCTTTCTGTATAGCTTTTGTTATTTGCTGTTTGGACTCTTTAAGGTATGAATTTCAATCCTTACACGTATGACAACGTATAAAATAGGATTTAAGACGACCTTGAAAATACGTTTTATATTAAGTAAGTCCATTATTATCAGGAACCATAGAGAGCAGGTAATGTTTTTTAGGCTCTATTTTCTGTGTTTTAGCTGCTGACAACATTACAACATTCTTCATGACGACGTCCGTTATAGGCATTGTTGAATTGACTGCCACAAGTTTTACACTCATGAAATTCACTACACGATACTTCATGACGCTTTTTATGATAGTCTCGAATAAAACGTTTTTCCACACTCTTTGCACCTATAGCTAGACATAGTTTCTTCCATCATGGATGTTGATTTCTGCCAACAGCTGCTTACTGTGTATCACAAGGCTCGACGCTGGTCGGTGAGTCGGTCTTTCACGATGTGAACACTGTAAAAGGTAGTGGTCAACTGATTGTATTGTTGCTAAGGGTTCTCTTAATATACCCTATTCAAGGCCAACACCTACTTACCACTTAGTACAAGGCTGTACAATGGTCGGTGAGACGGCCTTTCACGATGTGAACACTGTCAAGGTAGTAGTCAACTGAAAATATTCTTATACCCTACTCAAGGTACTTACTGCATATGACAAGGCTGTACACTCGTGGGTTAGGCAGTTTTTCTTGCTAAGGGTCTCCTATATACCCTAAACAAGGCTATACATGTTGGTTCTGAACACTAAGGTGATAATTGTACAGTAAATGTATATACACAGCTTATACAAGCACGTTTTGCACGCGGTCAAACTTTACCAATTAGTCACATGCAACACGCAAAGTATGTTTCCGCTACCTAGCGGTGAATATGAACACTACCTGGACGAACAGCATGGTACTTAGCGCTCCATACGAACACTCACTAAACGACCAACATAAAACCTAGCGGTCGATATTAACACTCACTTAACTACCAGCATCCCACCTCGTGGCCGATATCAACAATGACTGAACTACCGGCATGCTTCCCAATAATCAGCTCATTTGTTCTTTGCACTAACAATACACATAGCGGTTTGCTTTATCGTTTAGTACAATTATATCTTGTTTAAATAATGTAACAAAAATTAAATAACGCAATTGTATGGGAATGTTGCATTATTTAAAATGTAATACTATGCAAGTGTTTAACATTTTACAATCGGCTTATGTTGTTAACTTATGTTGGTGGCTTATGTTGGTAGCTTATATTGGTGGCTTATGTTGATGGTATATGTTGGTGGCTTATATTGGTGGCGTATGTTGGTGGCTTATGTTGGTGGCTTTTTGTGGTTTATGTTAATACCCTATTTGTAATGGCTTATTTAACAAGTTATTTTGTTAATGTATTTAGTGGATTTTTCTCTAGGTCTTGGAAAGTATTTTAGGCTTTTTTATGGCAGCATAATTCTTACTAGTAGTCCTTTTTATGACAACATAATGCTCACTGCTATGTTTGTGAGCAACAACAACACACTAAAATTCCAAAAAAATCTATAGTACTCTAAGGTTAATCATTGATTCTAAACTCTTACTCTTATGTCTATTCCAAGGCCTTGTTAAAAAATTATATTTTAAAATTGTTTCAAAACAAGTTGAATTGGGAAAGTAGGCTATATGTTTAAACTAAAAATCATATAAAGTCATATGTTAACTCTTACGCCTACCTCTATTACACCCTCAGTCAAAAATAATATTGCATTTTCTTTTTTTCTAAAAAATATTTTTGATCATGGGTTATAGTTCCAAAATTAGGAATTTTACAAAAATGTTTGTTTGACATAAATGAATGGTCCTTACCCCCTCTACAAACAAACCAAGTTTCAAGTCTCTAGGACAAAACCTAAAAGTTCAATTTTGATATTAGGCGATATTTCAAAAACCAAAACATTCTAAAAAGTCATATATAGCCTCAAACGAATGGTCTTTAAGTCCTTTATCGTTAGAACCAAACATGTTTTTAAGTCCAATTTTGAAATTGGCTATAGTTTAGAAAGTAGGAATTTGACAAAAAGTTTGTTTGTCATAAATTGATGGTCTTTACCCCCTCTACCTACAAACCCAGTTTCAAGTCTCTAGGACAAAAACTGTGCAGTATGGGGGCAATATAGGTGCTAGATCCCAGCAGCTCGGTTACGCTAACTTTGTGGATATCTTTGCGAACCCATGATCGAGATGGGGTCAGCCTGAGTAATTTGACATGTCACATGTTCAAATCCTATCAAGCTCCTATATTGCCCCCTACAGCACAGTTTTTGTCCTATAGACTTGAATCTTGGTTTGTAAGTAGAGGGGGTAAAGATCATCAATTTATGTCAAACAAACTTTTTTGTATAATACCTAGTTTCTAAACTATAGCCAATTTCAAAATTTGTATTAAAAATCCATGTTTTATTCTAACGATAAAGGACTTAAAGACCATTCGTTTGAGGCTATATATGACTTTTTGAAATGTTTTGGTTTTTGAAATATCCCCTACTTTCAAAATTGAACTCTTTTGGTTTTTGTCCTTGAGACTTGAAATTTGGTTTGTGTGTAGATGGGGTAAGGTCCATTCATTTATGTCAAACAAACGTTTAGATCGTAGGCTTTCGCGGCCGGTGTCAAGTTTATCATCTTGGCTTACAGGATCGAGCTGCGTCGCATATCGGTTATTATTTCCCGACGTTTCGGCTGACATTGCAGCAGCCTTAATCATGGGTAGGTACGAGTTGGTGTCCATACTCAAACTAACGGTTGTTGCCAGTCAGATGTGCTTGCTTGCCCTGCATTGACGTCACGCTGATCGCTGATTGGTCCCCGCCCCTGGCAGTCGCGCGCTAGTAGAACTTTCCAGATGTTGCTGAGTTTGAACTCATCTTCGCGATTGAAATTATTGGGATGCTTCACGACCTCTATTGCCTCTCTAATTAATCTGTTTTGGTATCCGGGAATTTTAGCAACAGTTTCGGCCTTATCAAATTCGATGGCGTGTCTCGTGACGTCAGCATGTTCAGCTATTGCAGATCTGTAATTTATCTGTTTCGTGTCCCGAGTGTGCTCTGAAATCCTAATGGAAACGCGTCTTCAGGATTTCCCGAGCTCTCAGGTGTGCTGAAATGGGCTGCTCTCTGGAGTGTTATCGCGCGAGGGTCGGACTGTGGTATGCGAAGGGTAGTCGCGATTTCCGGTGTTTGTGTGTGAGTACGGGACCTAGTAAGTTGTGGTTTATAGCCCTAGTGATAGCTGCGTTGCTAGCTATTGGTGGAGTGGAAGTGAATCCAGGCCCTGTTACTCCAAATGTGAATCAGGCAAATGATCCAGTGGCAGCATTAAAGTGTTGACGTGCAGTAAAACATTGAAGAACAGTGTTCAGTGTGGACTATGTGAGAAATGGTTTCACTTCCACTGTATTAAGGTCAAGAAGGAGGATTGTGATGTCGGGAATCCGTTTTGTAAAGTTTGTGATACGCCGGACTGTTTGAGGATGCAAATCAAAGCAAGGGATCAAATAATACAGGAACTTAGAACAAAGCTTCGTGAATCAGAGGAAGCGGTGAAGGATGTGACTGAACGGCTTTCTACTGGGATCAGTGTGGAAGAGGGCGTGCAGGAGCAAACTGAGGATGACGTTATCGTAATGGGTGATTGATTCTATGATACAATGGAGTGCGAATATCTCGAGGAAATCAGGTGCGAAAGTGCAGTGTTATCCGGGGATTAAAATTGACCAGCTTTCCCAACAAGTGGAAGAAGCAAATGTAGAGGACTGTGACAAAGTTAAAGTGTTGTTGCTCCATGTTGGGACGAACGATTTGAAGAAGAGGGCTATAGCTGATTACATCATGGGGGAGCTCTACGAACTAGGCATAAAAGCTAAAAGCAAGTTTAGAAATGCAAAAATTATAGTGAGTGGCATTGTTGGGCGGGGAGATGTTCCGTTAAGGCGAGTTAGGACTGTTAATGACTGCATGGACTGGGTTTGTGCACAACTGGGATTAGTGTACATAGATGCTGACTGCTGGATTGGTGGCCCTGACTTCGCCCGAGACGGGCTGCATTTAAATCGACGGGGCGCTTTCAACCTAGGGAGCCTACATGACAGGGTCATCGGTTCGTGCCGGCCATTGTGAGGAGGAGCAGGTCCAGAGGTTGCCAGCCGACGGGAACAGAAGGAGCTACTTCGGGATATTTGCTGCGGAGGTAAGATTCTAAGATTACTGCAGGTTAATTGTCAGAGTTTAGGAAATAAATTAATTGAATTTTGGAATCTTGTAGAGACGTATTCTCCGGACATTGTCATTGCTACTGAATCTTGGTTATATGAGGATATAAATAGTAATTAAATAATTCAAGGGACCTACGAAATGTACAGAAGGGATCGGGGGAAGTGAGGTGGTGGGCTATTTTTTTGTGTGCGCAATAATATAGCTAGTTTCTTAAAGTGGGCTGATACGGATCATGAAATGTTATGTGTACAAATTTCGGATAAAGGAATAAATTCCCTCTTCAGGTGATAGGGGCATATAGAGCACCGAAAGATAACTTTTCGCTTCTCGACACATAATAATTGCCGGAGATTTAAACCTCCCCAAAGTAGACTGGTCCGGTGAGTCAACTAGCTGTGGTCAAGTTCAGAGCGCTGCAAACACATTCTTAAGGGAGGGGGGATTTTCCCAAGTAGTTGACTTCCCAACTAGAGGCAATAATACCTTAGATGTTTATCTCGTAAGGCCTGTAGAGCTGCATATTAACTGTCTGAAAGTACCAGGAATTAGTGACCATTCTGGGGTTGAATTAAATATTAGATACGGTGACATAACAAAACTAGACTCTAATGTAGCAAATAAGATCATATTCCAGTATCGCAGGGCGGATCAGGGCCAATTTCAGGGGTATTTGAATGAGCTATTTGTAGGATGGGCATCGGAAGGAAATTACATTAATATCCTGTGGACTAACTTTTTGAAAATTTTAAATAGCGCTATTGATAACTTTGTTCCATTTAAATTACTGAAACAAAACCCAGATCCTGAGTATTACACACGGGAAATCAAGAGTCTTAAACGGAAAATTAAGAAATTATACAATAGAAGACATGATAGTGCACCGCCCTCTTAAAATAAACATATTCTTGGCGTGCCTCCTAGCTGCATCACTGGAACCAACTAGAAAAGAAAGGAGTACGCAGTGGAAATGGATGTTAATTTCTGACCTGTGCTGGGCCCGTACTTGCAGGCCAGATGTGCCGAGCGACTCCAGACTCCGTGAAGGTGGTCCCACGACGAGTGGTAGGAATACCCTCCTGGTGCTAGAAAGCTAGAATAAGTTAGGCCTAGGTTTGAAGAGAGAGAGAGAGAGAGCGAGCAGCCCGATCGCCAAACACTACTAAATAAGACACATGGATAAAGAAATGGAAATTTAATGAATTGAAACCGAACACACAAAGAAACCCGGCCAGAATAACACACACAAAAAAAAAGTACCCTAGGGGTCAAATACAGTCACTTTCAAACGGGAAGGATGATTATAAACAATAAATTACTTACGATAATAAATAACGTTAACAAATTAACTTCATACCTGTGCTCACTTCCGTGAAAACGATGTAAAAAGGGAGGAAGTAAATGATCAAGAGGCAATGGAGCCGGTCGCTGGTCAACAACAATCACTTCTCTGCCTAGAGATGGATGGTTGTCATGACGACCACAAATAACAAGCATAGCAAATATAAAACAAGAGGCTGTGTGCGTGTCGCAGAGGCTGTGGCGAGCAATGGGGATGCGATCGAGCTGGCAGTCCCCAGAGAATGCAAAAACCAAAGATACTACAAGGAGAAACAAATGACGTCAACTGTCCGTGAAATATATCATGATACATACACGCAATCAAACACACAAAATGCCAGCCGTCGATGCAGTAATAAAACACAAAGCAACTCGTGCTTGTAGGTAGTCTAGCAAAACATGCTAAACCTATATGGTCCCCAACTTACGTTCCGAGCTCGAGCTGAATACGGTAAGGCCTACTTAAAGTTACCGCCGTGATCCAGTTGCACGAAGCATGGAATGAAGGGAAAACATAAGGGCTAAAATATATGGTGTCATGCCTCGTGTTGGGAGAATGGTCGAAACGCCAACGTCCACAAACCACGGGAGACCCATTCGAAGATATGCCCAAATCAAAACAACTTCAATGCACCTGGCAGCAAGAAAAACATACACTCACAAAATCACTCGCAGATATATTTCACGGCACAAATAAAAGGTTAAACGAAGATTCAAACAAAATAAAACAGGAGACCGCCATTTCGATTGGTTCCACAGCAGATCCAAGCACACGACGAAGATCAGAAAGAAAGGTTAAATTTAGGAAATGAGCATAGTGGACACAAGGTTAGATGTATTACTTACATGAGTAAATGGAAGGCTTCGGCATAATAACAATGTTAAATAAAAAGGAAAAACATTAAATTTTAAATAATAAGGCGGAGAGCCTCAAGGCACGTCCGGACAGAAAGTATCTCACATGGCGTCTGAGTCAACCGAGACGGCCGCCAAAGAAAATAAAGAAAAGAGAGATGTTAAACATGGCTCAGGATCTACACCACCCCCCAAAAGAAAAATTATTTATAATAATAAAATATTTTTCTTTTTACATCACTAAGCACCACCGCTTTGAAATCAATCATGTCCCAAGTGTTCCAAAATACACAACATCCTTATCACACAGGTGGTTTGTCAACAACTATAACAGTACACAAAATATGAGGGGGGAGGGTGATCGATATAACAATCACTTAAGCAATTGAGCCATATCAGAAAGAATACAGTTATAAAATGAAGTAATATATAAAAATAATCAGATCGCTTCGGCGATCGCAATATCAGGACAGAACTCCTTCGGGGTCCCCAAAGGCGCGCGTTCCTTTGACGATCCCTGGGCTTGTCATAATGGTATTACGGTTCGCCTGAGCGTTACAATGACAAGAAAAGTAGATAGAGACACGGACGAAAATCATAAACAAAAGACTTTCGCCCTTTGACGCCGAAGTCTGCCATTCTCCTTATACCCATCATGAAAGTGACGTATTAAAATAACAGAAGCGATATAATGTGTCCATTATTTATAGAACATAAATTCTCTACTGGCCGAATTCGCAAAAATACATATTTTTACAATAAATATTAAGTTACACAGAGTATGTAGGCCTATTTCTTCTTGTATTATTATCTTTCTTGAGCTCGTAAATTTGTACTTGACTCTGCCTCGGTCAAAATTGGTTCAATAATAGGCAGGTCAAGGAGACGCCATATGAATACTAGCTTCCTTGGATAACATAAGCAAATTATGATTGGCTAACCTACGCAGAAAAAGGACAACATTAATCACAGAAAATAAGAAGGTTACACAATAAATGGTTTCAATTGAGATATGTGAGCTCTGGATACGTCGGTGGGATTCTCCTTGGAGATCAATTCAACAGTGACAGGTGTTAAAAATCTAGTTATAGTTTTGGGAGTGCTCCAGCGAAGCATTAACTTAGCTGACTCCTTATTCTTGGCCGAACTCTGTGGGTGCAGGCGCACTAGCACGTCGTCATTCACCTGAAAACAAACAGGTTGCCTACCCTTGTTATAGCGAGACGCCACGCGATCTCGTGCCCTTTTCAGATGCCGTACAGCAACTTCCCATTTTTCTTTGACTGAGGTACGGCGGGATGGCGCAGCCAGATAATCTATTTTCCACTGAAGCTGAAGTGGATCAACAATACGCCTTCCTAAAAACAATTCCGAAGGGGTAGAATTCGTCGATTCATGAAGAGCAGTGTTAAATCCTAAGGAGAAAAACTGAAGATTTGCGTCCCAACGTGACTGATCTGCGTTGTGGAACGCACTCAAGCAAGCCTTCAAGTTACGATGAAACCTTTCAACGTGATTTGGCTGAGGGTGGTAGGGTGCCAAAAAGACATGATCAATTCCCCAAGAAAAACACATTGATCTAAATGACTTGGACCGGAAAACGCTCGCGTTATCGGACACTAAAAACTTTGGAGGACCAAAAACACCAAAAATATGATTGGTCAAAAGCCTAACAGTGGTACGTGTCGTGATTTCCCTGACAGGAAATAACCATACAAATTTTGAAAATCCATCAACGACAGTAAGTATAGCTTGATGACCAGAAGATGACCTAACTAGGGGACCAAAATAATCTATAAACAGGCGCTCATTAGGATATGACATCGTGTCAGCGTGGTGAAGTCCAATGCGAGAATTCTTTGCTGGCTTAGAACGTTGACACGTAATACATTTTCGGACGAAAGCAAAAGCATCCGCTTTCAAATGAGGCCAGAAGAATTCCTGAGAGATTTTATGGAAAGTCTTCGTCATACCTAAATGTAATCCAAAACAGGATTCATGGAAATACGCCAAGAGCATACTTCGTATATTCTCTGGCACGAAAATCCTACATTTCGAAGATCGAGGAGCGGTATGCACTATAACATCATTGCGCAATGAAAACTCAGATACACCAGGATCTTTCCCGAGAATTTTTTCACGCAACGTGACACAAAATGGGTCATCTGCTTGGTACGTACGGATGTCAGTAAAAGACCATGGAATGTGTTGGAGAAGATTCACTGGCTCGGGGATCTCAACAATGGGAGGAGGTTCCTCAAACATGCGTGACAAACAATCCGCTACAACATTTTCACTGCCTCTGACGTGAATGATGTCAAAGCTGAAAGAGGATAGACGAAGAATCCAACGATTTATACGTCCCAATTTTTTGACATGCGAGCGCATCCAGGACAGAGCTTCATTGTCGGTATACACTATGAAATGCCGATGTTCTAGAAAAGATCTGAAACGTTCACAGCCGAATACGACAGCCAGACTTTCTTTCTCGAAAGTGGAATACCGGCATTCGCAATCATTAAGCATCCGACTGGCAAAAGCGATGGGTGCCAAATTACCATTCACCTGCTGACTAAGCACACAAGAAACTGCGACATCACTCGCATCACAATGTAACATAAAATCTTTCCCAAAATCCGGAGTTCGAAGGACGGGAGCAGAAGAAAGACATTCTTTCAATTTCTCAAAGGCGAGACACTGGTCGGGGCCCCACACGAATCGTACATTCTTCTTCTTCAAATAATTCAGGGGCGCTGAAATGTCCGAAAAGCCCTTAATGAACCTACTGTAAAAGCCCGCCATTCCCAAAAAACGTCGGACTGCTTTCACATTCGTGGGAGTAGGGAACTCTTGGATACATTGGACACGCTCAGGGTTCACTTCTATGCCCACATCCGAAAGAATGTGACCTAAAAATTTGATTTGCTTCGAAGCCAAAGAGATTTTGTCCGGGTTAACAGTGAGTCCGGCTCTGCGAAGACGACATAGGACTTCACGTAAATGGATCAGGTGATCCTCAAAAGACTGACTGTAAATCACGAGGTCATCAAGATAGTTAAACACAGATGAATACTTTAATTCTCCAAATAACTCATCCAAAACCCTACTCAATACTTGTCCGCCGATAGAAATGCCCATGGGTAACTTATTGAACTCAAAAAGGCCGAACGGAGTGGAGAACGCAGTTACCTTACGGCTCTCGGGATCGAGAGGAATTTGATAATATGCACAGTTCAAATCTAGGACGGAATAGTACTTCGCCCCGTGAAAATGCTGAAAAGCGCTCTCCAGAGTTGGAAGGGGAAAGTTGTCGAACACCACCTTAGAATTGAGTCGACGATAATCAACTACTAAACGAAAAGTACCCTCTTTCTTAGGCACCAGGAATGCTGGACTACCATAAGAAGACTTAGAAGGGCTCACAACACCGCGTGCCTTAAGATCATGAATATATTCTCTCATGGCAATGAGTTTGGGTGGAGAGCAAGAAAATGGCGCCGACCTAACTGGAACCTCATCAGTCAAATCAATATGACACTCGTAGCCGATAGCGGAACCCAGTTCCGACGTGAGAACATCTGGAAATTCATTCACCAAATCAGATAAAGCGTCACGTTGACTCGTGAATAAAGTAGGAGGGATTAGAACAGCAGAGATACCAGAAAAATTACAAGGAACACTCGCTTCACAAGTATTAAAATGAAACCGCTCCTTGGATTTAAACAAAAAACTGAAGGAATGATCCGAAAAATCAAGCCTCAACCCTGCTTTGTGCATAAAATCAGAACCTAAGATCATAGGCGTAGATAAGTCATCCACCACATGGAAGTTCCAATCCCAAGAATAACCACATATCTTAATATGACATGTTACAACGCTAGAAACAGAAATAGATGACTTCACCGCAGAATAAAATTTCAAACCCCCATCTTGTGGACAAATCTGAGTAACAGGAAGCTGTTCCGCGATGGAGCGCTGAATAAATGAACGTGAAGCACCAGAATCCAGTAAAGCGGGTATCGACAATTTCTTAACACTTACAGGGACCCAAGGACAGAAGTTTCCAGTCGTGGAAATGTTCATTTCCCGGCGAACTTCATTGCATGGCCACTCCGGCGGGTCTAAACCGGGGACCCATGCTCGTTTCCCTGACGAGAAGCACATCTAGGACAGGCTATGTGCGTCACGTCACGAAGACCGCATGTGTGACAAAACACACGAGAGGGCGCACGGCAGGAATTAAAATTATGCCCCAAACGATCACAATTCCAACATTTTATACGGTTATACATGTTCGGGTTTCGAGGTAACTGTTGATCCTGAGGAGCGGGATTCGCAGAAGAAGTAGCATTGGGAATACTCCCGACAATATGCGAGTGGGGACGGTTAACTGCCCGGTCCTCCTGACGAGATATTGAAGATGGGTGCGCAGTCCTCTGAATCTGGGATTGCGCGCATGCAGTCTCTGGAAACAAACTGTCAGAGGGGAGGGGTGGGGGTACATATGACTTGCGCAGGCGCCGATTGAACTCGCATTCACGTCCTTGATCAACAATGTCAGCCACACTATACACACTGGACCGGCGTATGAAAGACTTGTACTCAGGTGCTAGATTTCTATACACAATATCAACAGTTTCAATAAGGGGAAGGGGCTGCGACAACCTACTTATTAAAGTCATTAGCCCAGTAACAAAATCGTCTACAGGCTCTTCCAAACCCTGGGTACGGCGATGAATTTCAGCCTTCAAGTCATGTTCAAAATCATAAGTCGTAAACCGCTCCCTTATTGACTTACAGAAATCAACCCACGAGATGAAAGATCTGTTGGTAAGTCGATACCATTTTAAAGCTAAGCCACTCAACAATAACGGTAGGCAGACAACAATGTCGTCTGGTTCGAGGTCATAACAATGGCAGAGTTCACTGACCCTGTCTAAGAACTCAAATACAGACGAAACTCCCAGTTCACCAGAAAATGAAATTCCCCACTTGGACACTATATTGGCTACGCCTCCCTTGCGATGGCCTTTCACCTCAGTCAATGGATTAGTGTCTTTCCCACAGACACTTTCAAACGATAGCAGATCATCGTCAAACTGGATGAGCTCCTTCTTCACGTTACAACCTGGGAGAGAATACATGGCTAAACTACAGAAGTACTGCTAGCTACAATTCAAAACAATAACTACAAATGTCTTGCCTCCGTCCTGCGCCTGAAATGAGTACGAAACAAGAAGTAGGGTTGGTTAGTACATTACCAATGCTGGGGTTCGTTGATAGGGTCCAACTCATTGCACTCTCCTTACAGTTTGTTATTTTTATGGTCCATACTCCTTGGAAGTTCACATTGACTCTCAATATTTGTTTGCATAGTATGCAATAGGGAACATGAAACAGAATGAAAACAACATTGAAAAATATGCAGCGAAATATTAAAATCCAATGGATATGGCTAAGCGACCAGGAGACTTAACCTCGCAACTGCTACCATCTGCACCGCCCTCTTAAAATAAACATATTCTTGGCGTGCCTCCTAGCTGCATCACTGGAACCAACTAGAAAAGAAAGGAGTACGCAGTGGAAATGGATGTTAATTTCTGACCTGTGCTGGGCCCGTACTTGCAGGCCAGATGTGCCGAGCGACTCCAGACTCCGTGAAGGTGGTCCCACGACGAGTGGTAGGAATACCCTCCTGGTGCTAGAAAGCTAGAATAAGTTAGGCCTAGGTTTGAAGAGAGAGAGAGAGAGCGAGCAGCCCGATCGCCAAACACTACTAAATAAGACACATGGATAAAGAAATGGAAATTTAATGAATTGAAACCGAACACACAAAGAAACCCGGCCAGAATAACACACACAAAAAAAAAGTACCCTAGGGGTCAAATACAGTCACTTTCAAACGGGAAGGATGATTATAAACAATAAATTACTTACGATAATAAATAACGTTAACAAATTAACTTCATACCTGTGCTCACTTCCGTGAAAACGATGTAAAAAGGGAGGAAGTAAATGATCAAGAGGCAATGGAGCCGGTCGCTGGTCAACAACAATCACTTCTCTGCCTAGAGATGGATGGTTGTCATGACGACCACAAATAACAAGCATAGCAAATATAAAACAAGAGGCTGTGTGCGTGTCGCAGAGGCTGTGGCGAGCAATGGGGATGCGATCGAGCTGGCAGTCCCCAGAGAATGCAAAAACCAAAGATACTACAAGGAGAAACAAATGACGTCAACTGTCCGTGAAATATATCATGATACATACACGCAATCAAACACACAAAATGCCAGCCGTCGATGCAGTAATAAAACACAAAGCAACTCGTGCTTGTAGGTAGTCTAGCAAAACATGCTAAACCTATATGGTCCCCAACTTACGTTCCGAGCTCGAGCTGAATACGGTAAGGCCTACTTAAAGTTACCGCCGTGATCCAGTTGCACGAAGCATGGAATGAAGGGAAAACATAAGGGCTAAAATATATGGTGTCATGCCTCGTGTTGGGAGAATGGTCGAAACGCCAACGTCCACAAACCACGGGAGACCCATTCGAAGATATGCCCAAATCAAAACAACTTCAATGCACCTGGCAGCAAGAAAAACATACACTCACAAAATCACTCGCAGATATATTTCACGGCACAAATAAAAGGTTAAACGAAGATTCAAACAAAATAAAACAGGAGACCGCCATTTCGATTGGTTCCACAGCAGATCCAAGCACACGACGAAGATCAGAAAGAAAGGTTAAATTTAGGAAATGAGCATAGTGGACACAAGGTTAGATGTATTACTTACATGAGTAAATGGAAGGCTTCGGCATAATAACAATGTTAAATAAAAAGGAAAAACATTAAATTTTAAATAATAAGGCGGAGAGCCTCAAGGCACGTCCGGACAGAAAGTATCTCACATGGCGTCTGAGTCAACCGAGACGGCCGCCAAAGAAAATAAAGAAAAGAGAGATGTTAAACATGGCTCAATAGTGACAAGTATATGTTGAAATTTAAGTCCTTATCAAGAGAGCTCGTCTTAAAAAAGAGGGCTGCTCATGACAATTATATGCAAGGTTTACTTGGTTCGGGAGGCGATGGGTGGAAAAAAATTTACAGTTATGTTAGGAGAAGAAAGGGAAATTCAAATAATTTGTCGATGATTATGTCCGGTGACGGTAAATTAATTACTGAGAAGCTGGCCATTGCTAATGAATTAAATGTCTTTTATAGTAGTGTGTTCAATAAATCCAATAGCTGTGTGTTGGACCTTAACGGTGAATCAGGGGCTCCACTTTTCCAAATAAACCAGTCAGCAATTTTAAAGCTAATACAAAAATTACGTTACAATATATCGAAGGGTCCTGATAATATTGTAAGTGAAGTACTTAAACTAGGAGGTAGGGCCGTGGCACGATACTTGGAGGTGATGTTTAATGTGTCCATAAACAATGCGCAAATCCCGGATGACTGGAAAAGAGCTACGGTAGTCCCAATATTTAAGGGAGGGAGCAGACTTGAATTGGGCAACTACAGGCCGGTTAGTCTTACGTCCATCGTTTGTAAACAGATAGAGCATCTCATTTGCGACTACTCGAGGGAACAGTGGGAAACATTATCATGGTTTAATGATAGGCAACATGGATTTCGGAAAGGATACTCATGCGAGAGTCAGATGCTATCACTTTTTCAAGATATTAGCGAATCGTTAGACGATGGAGTTTCAGTCGGCGCCGTAGTTATAGATTTTGCGAAGGCAGTTGATGTCGTGCCGCATGACATGCTACTCCATAAATTAGCTTCGACGAAGATTGATAGAAGTGTAATTTTATGGATCCAAGAATTTTTGACGGGTCGTTCCCAGAAAGTGAAAGTTGAAGGCCGATTCTCGGATGAAATTACCGTAACGTCGGGTATCCCTCAGGGCAGCGTAATCGGAACTTTGTTATTTTTGGCGTTTATAAATAACTTACCAAATGGGATTCGCAGTGACTGTCGATTGTTTGCGGATGATTGTATAATATATCGAAAGATACATGATTCACAAGACAATGCAGTACTTCAAGATGACCTGAACCTGGTCTATAATTGGGCGATTAAAAATAAAATGAAAATAAACACAAGAAAATGTAGTCTAATAAAAATAGGGAAGGTGCGAAGGCTAGATTTTCAATATAACATTGGCTCGGAAATACTTGTAGAAGAAGATTCTTGCAAATATTTGGGCGTTCACGTAAGAAATGATATGAAAAGGAGTATTCATATAGGATGTGTAGTTTCTAAAGCTTACAAATCCCTGCACTTTGTAATGAGGGTATTAAAAGGAAGTAGTACTTCTGCTAAAGAATTAGGATATTTGTCACTTGTAAGACCTATTCTGGGATACGCCTCGGCGGTTTGGGATCCATATCAAGTAGGGCTCATAAATGAGTTGGAAATGGTACAAAGAAAGACCGCTAGATTTGTGCTCAGTGACTTTAATCCCAGGAGCAGTGTGAGCCGTATGTTAAAGAAACTTGGGTGGAAATCACTTGAGGCTAGAAGGATGAAATCCTGACTCTGCGCTATGTACAACACGTATACAAATCAACCAGCATGGGGTGAGCTTAGCAAACGTATGGAAAAGCCTACTTATATGGGTAGGAGCGATCAACCTTTCAAAGTTAAGGGCCGACCACAGCCAACAAATTATGGTAAACATTCTTTCGTAAACCGTGCCATTGATAATTGGAACTCTCTACCTGCCGCAGTCTTAGAGCCTTTTCCCAAACATATAGGTGTGTTTAAGAAAAGACTGACTATTTGTGTAAATACTCCAGTTTAAATGTTAGTGAATTGTTATGTACAATTATTTGTTATGTATATCTAATTTGCCTCCGGGGGACACTCCCCCAATTGCAAATAAACGAATGAATGAATGAATGAATGAATTTGGCGTTGCTCCTTTACACTGGAATTGAACTGGAATTGCTACAAGATTACAATCAGATTCTTTTAATAGAGTCTGGAATACGTGGAGGCATATACCAGGTGTCTCATCGGTATGCTGAAGCTAACAATAAATACATGGAAACCTATGATTCCGAGAAACCATCACAGCTCATTATCTGATATGATGCCAACAATCAATACGGGTGGGCTATGTGCCACTCCCTTCCTTACGGTGGATTTCGGAGGATTTCTCAGATACTGTTGATCTAGAAACGTCAAAGGAAGACGACCCTGTGGGATACATTCTAGACGTTGATTTTGATTATCCATCTGACCTTCATGATCTACACAACTATTTACCTTTCCTACCAGAGTGTACACAACCTAAGGAATCGCCGCAATAAACTAATTCCTCATCTTGAAAATCGAAAGCGGTACGTTGTTCATTACATGGCACTTAACAGGCTCTAGATCATGAATTAAAATTGGTAAAAATTCATCGTGTGTTAAAGTTTAAACAAAGACCTTGGCTAAAGGCATACGTTGATTTATATATCAACCTTCAAAAACAAGCTAAAAATGATTTTGAAAAAAATCTGTACACATTATTCAACAATGCCATTTTTGGAAAAACAATGGAATATATTCGTAGAGGAATAGACATATGTCTTGTGAATGGCAGCAAAAAGGCTGAAAAGCTAATAGCAAAGCCAACATTTATTGACGGAACAATTTATGGTCCTAACCTAGCTGCTTTGCTCATGGCTAAATGTAGCATTGTATTCAATCGTAGGTATGTCTACTCCTTATTATTCCTGTTTTCCAACGGGGTCGAGGATGAGATGCGATGGAAGTCTTTGTGGCGGATGAATTTTACGGCCGGATGCCCTTCCGGACACCAACCTCATGAGAGGAGTTAATGAGAGTTGAAATGAATGATGGTGAATGAAACTGGGCAAGGATGTGGAAGGAAGCGGCCGTGGCCTGTCAGAAGGTACCGTCCCAGCATTTGCCTGGAGTTGAAAATGGGAAACCACGGAAAACCATTTCAAGGACGGCCGACGGTGGGGCTCGAACCCACGCGTCTACCGAGTCAGCAGAGAGCATGGCCCCATGACCTAACGCAACGCATTAGCGAGCGCAGCCACTACTGTCGGCGTAGCATTGTATTCAATAAGCCTATATATATTGGAATGTGTATTCCGGATATTTCAAAAACTCTAATGTATTTCCACCACTATGATGTGCTGCTACCCTATTATGGAATGAAAATCTTAAACTCATGTATATGGATACCGACTCGTTCATTTATTTGGTTAACACCTGTTTCGAGCCACGTCTCAAAACGTATTCGGACCCGAATGAAACACTTGGGGCGAATAATTTGCCGGGACAAGAATCGCGCGCGCACAAACAATTAATCCACGTATGCATTTAAATTATATACGTTTATTACAGTACTGTACACACAACTATATACACAACATATTGACATTATTTCGTTATTGCGCTGCGAGGAGCTGCGGCTAGTGCGTGCTGCCAGTAAGGCACGGCTTGATAGAATGTGTCAAAAGCCAGGTAGAGGGCTGAGGGGCGACAATAGAAAGACGCAGTGTTGCCAAGCATCACCATCACCACGTTGTCACGTCTTGTTTCCTCCCATAACACTGTTCACTTACTGTCTCCAACATACCGCCCACCTAAATGTACTACATTTAAACACACCAAAAGTTCACTGAGAAAACAACACTGACAGAAAATAAAATTACTCAACAAAAATATATACAGTCACAAGAGCACACGTCACGGTGCCGGTAGGGGGCACAGTTTCTGGATTGGTCTCTTCAGAGTTTCGTTGCTGGTACGGATGATGGCTACTCTGACCAATTCATCCTTGCCGGATATCACGTCTTCGACCACTGCAAGCCTCCATGCTGTGGGTGGGAGATTGTCCTCCTTTACAAGGACGATGATGCCGGGCTGAATGTTCACCTCCTTGTTAATCCAATTGGATCTTTATTGTAGACTGTTGTGGTAGTCCTTTGACCACCTGCTCCAAAAGTCTTGTTGCATTTTCTGCAGATGCTGCCACCTGGATAGAGGGTTGGAGGCTACCTCTGTCAGATTTGGTTTAGGGATGGACATCAATAGGGAGCCGATTAGGAAATGACCGGGACTGAGATAAGAGGGATCATTGGGATTGTCAGAAAGACGAGAGATAGGCCTGGAATTAAGACAAGCTTCTATTTGGCAAGCTAACGTCTGTAGTTCGTCGTATGTCAAGCAGGCGTTGCCAACCACCCTTCTCATACGATGTTTCTTGACTTAACCCCAGCTTCCCAGAGGCCACCGAAATGAGGGGCATCCGGAGGAATGAAATGCCACGTGAATCCTTCTTTACTACCAAACTCTTGAAGTTCCTCCACGCAGTGTTCGCATTTGAAGAGGTGGTGCAATTCGTTCAACTCATTTCGCGCTCCCACAAAGTTTGTTGCATTGTCCGAGTAGAGGTTAACACACTTTCCTCTCCTCGCGGTAAAGCGTCGCAGAGCTGCAATGAAGGCTTCTGAGGTGAGATCGCGAACTACTTCCAGATGTATTGCCTTAGTGCAGAAGCATACGAATACTGCAATGTAACACTTCACCTTTACCTTGCTTCTTGTTGATCCTTGCTTTATAAACATTGCCCCAGCAAAATCCACTCCAGAGATTATAAACGGGCGCGCTGCTGTCACACGAGGAGCTGGTAGTTGACCCATTAGTTGCTTCGAAGCAGATGCCTTCAACCTAAAGCAACGTAAACACTTGTGGATAAGCGGACGTATTGTTCGCCTGGCGTTTACAATCCAATATTTTTGCCGTAGAGAGGTGATCAGCAATTGTTCACCAGCATCTAGTAAGCGTAGGTGTTCAGATTCTATGATCAATTTTGTTAAGTTGTGTTGAGGGGGAAGAATGATCTGATGACGTTCACCGAAAGGCATTGGACAGTTTTCTAATCTTCCGCCCAACCTGAGGAGGTCTTCTCCGTCGAGGAATGGGTTGAGACTTCTCAATGTACTTTTGGTCGCTACACTTGATATACCTTTTCAGCTCTTCCACCTCCACTATGTTGTAATCCCTGGGATCTATCTTTACTTGCCTGTACATTTTGGCGATGTCTGCTGTGATGGCTATTTGATGGGTTCTAAATCTTGTCACGATTGAATAAAGATCCCGTTGCACTGTAGCTCCAACAGCTAGCACGTCATTCAATGAGACATTGTTATCCGATTTGCAAGATGCGTCGAAAACGACTCGTGTCCTGGTTGTGGTGCTACCTTCCTTTACAACCGCATGGTGAGGGAGATAGAAAGAAGGCTCGTTCCTGGGAGGTTGGTCTACTGCAAGCTGCATATGATCCAGGCGTTCGTACTCGTCCATGAAATCGACGTATTCTTGCTGTAATTCATGACTCTTCTGTAACCTTCGCTCGATCTGAAGTAACCTATTCTCTGCATTGTTACGCGATCTACCAAGTGGCTTGCACTGCTGACGGACAGGCAACCTTACAATGAATCTTCCAGACTTACCACGTTTTGTGTTGCGCTGAAAATGGTCTTCACAATATCGTTCTTCTTTGGTGTGTGGCATAATCGTTGGAAGCTCTTCTATTTCCCAGAATTTCTCGATTTGACGGTATAGATCGTCGCCATCCCTCAGGAAGAATGAAGAACTTGATTGAAGTTGACTCCTCTGGGACTCGGAGTATATAGAGCCAGAGAAAATCCAGCCTAGCTGTGTGTTTTTCATTACAGGCAGGTCGCTGTGTAACTTGAACGTTCCCTCGGCCAGGAGTTCCATGAAGAGTTCCGCGCCAATTAACATATCGATGTTGCCTGGTATGTTGAATTGCGGGTCGGCTTGTTGTATACCGGTCGGTATGTTCCAACTTCTGCAATTGATATAGGCTCCAGGCATTTCCCCTGTGATCCTAGGAAGTACTGAGCATGTAATAGTAGCCTTGTAATTGGTAACGTTAGACGCTGTGGTCCGAATTTACAGTCGTATTGTTTATCCCTCTAAAAGGCGTTGCGCCATCGCCTCCGATATGAAGTTAGACTGCGATCCACTGTCAAGCAGAACTCGGCATTGTTGTGGTTCACCATTGTTGTCCCTCTTTTTCACCAAGGCAGTGGACAGCAGGACCTGTGCTTGTGAGCGAAATTTTAAAGAACAGTAAGAGCCTGATTGTTGCAGTTCATTGTTGTCATCAGTTCTTCTATTGGGTGATTCTTGTGAGCCAGACCCTGGTTCACGCCTCGCGTCTCTTCTGCTATTCCTTGTGACGTTCGGATTGGGTGCTTTGTCAGAGTGCAACAGGGTGTGATGTTTCCTGCCACAACTCTTGCAATAGCCTGCAATGCCTTGTTAGACATTGTGCGACCGAAAGCAATTGAAGCACAATCCTTTACTCTTAACAAATGCATAGCGTTGCTCAACATTGCGATTAATGAATGGCTGACATTTATGAAGGGCATGCTGGGATTCACAAAATGGACATGCACTGATGCTAGATACAGACACATTTGAATAGGGTGACTTGGGTGAGATGGTCTTAGAATGACTTGCCTTTTGAACTGTAGTGGTCAATTTTGCGTCACGACTGGATGTAGCTAATTCTAATGCCTGACATCTGCTTTCTAAAAAAGATTGCAATTCGGATAATTCTTGGAAGTCCTGTCCTTTAGCATTAATCTCGTATTCCTTTCTAGTTAAGGGATCTAGTTTATCCAGTACTAGCTGCGATAGGAGAATCTCTTCTAGCGGTGTTTTTAACTTAAGAGCCTTAATGATATTCAGATTAGATATTAACTGGTTAGTTAGGTGCCTAATATCGGCCGCCGAGTCATTGCTGCAAGATGGTAAAGATAATAGCTGCCTGATATGCTTAGTGGCTATTAAGCGGTTATTAGTATATCCACTACAAATCAGTTCCCATGCTACGTCAAAGTTTTCATTTGATATCGCCAAGTTGCTTTTCAATTCTAAAGGCTCCCCTTTTAAGGCTGATGACAGATAATGCAATTTCTGTACATTAGCAATGTCTGAATTTTGTGTTATTAACCCATTAAAGGTGTCTCTGAACGCTATCCATGAGCTATAATCTCCGGTGAAAGTAGGGATGTTGATCACTGGAAGTCTGACGTTACTTGTTAGGCTCCCTGTGCTATTGTCACTAAGGGATCGGGTGTTTCCAGTGCCTCTCTCAACTAATTTAGTCAGTGCTGCTTCGAAGTCAAAGTATTGTGTTTCAAAGTCTTCACGATCTGCTGCGTGACTATCATCATCATCGTCATGAAGCTCTAATTTGCTTTGCGGTCCTTCGTACCTATTTCTGATTGCACTAAGCTCATTTAATCGAAGCCGTACGGTAGTTGCATCAGTTCCTTGGCGTGCTTGACATTTCTCAAGAAACTTACTTGTTCAAGTTAAGCTTGCTTTAACTATCGCTCTCTGTTTAACTAGTAATTTCTTTTCATTGGGTTCCATGGTGAGGAAAGGGTCGAGTGAGAAGGGAAATACAGAAAGGAATTCTGAACTGTTTGAAGTAGCCTCACCTGTATTGTCACCGCCGCTGTCTGTGTCTCCACTCCCGCTGGGCTGGGATTCAGGCGATGGGATTGCCTTGCCTTGCTGTCGCTACCTGGGTCCTGTCCTGTGTCACCGTGCTGCTGATCTTGCCTGTTTAGCTGCCGTAGAAGCATTCACGAATCCGTAGAAGTTTTATTCACACACGTGATAACCATTTATGCGCGTAAATGTAATACAGTATATCACCCGGCCCGAAGGACCAATGTTTCGAGCCACGTCTCAAAACGTATTCGGACCCGAATGAAACACTTGGGGCGAATAATTTGCCGGAACAAGAATCGCGCGCGCACAAACAATTAATCCACGTATGCATTTAAATTATATACATTTATTACAGTACTATACACACAACTATATACACAACATATTGACATTATTTCGTTATTGCGCTGCGAGGAGCTGCGGCTTGTGCGTGCTGCCAGTAAGGCACGGCTTGACAGAATGTGTCAAAAGCCAGGTAGAGGGCTGAGGGGCGACAATAGAAAGACGCAGTGTTGCCAAGCATCACCATCATCACGTTGTCACGTCTGGTTTCCTCCCATAACACTGTTCACTTACTGTGTCCAACAACACCCAAGATGTTTATCAAGACAAGTTGAATTTCCTAGAACACCTGGACACATCAAATTATCCTACTAATCATGTGTTACTCTTCATCAAACAAGAAAACTTGGGGAAAATGTAAAGACGAGGTGGTGTATTCTTGGAATACACGGTACGAGAGAATATAATTTTTAATGCTTTTGCATGTTCATTCCTTCCTCTTTGTCAAACACCAACAGTGATCTTCTATTTTCTCTTTGGTGATCATGTCGCTTATATCTTTTATGAGTCTGTTCTAGATATATATCTTCCATGGCCCACCTAGCGTCATCTAGCAGCGAATCTCTGAAGCTCTTCAACTCTTCCTGGTGCAAGAGGACTTCCTTCTCCATCTGGCCACCAGATTTTGCTGCCATCGCCAGCTATTATCTCCATGAGCAAGAGAACTTCGTCTACTTTTTCACTCACCATGCTGTGCTAGTATCGCCTGCTATCAACTCTTTGAAGACCATTTCCTCAAGAGAATTTAAGTTTACAATGTTGGTCATGCTTATATGTTCTCCTTTTGTCTCCTACCCCCACTCTTTCCCTTCCTCTAACCCTCCGTGCTTAGCTGAGTGGGTCTCACTTCTAAGTCGGCAGTTGACTCGGTCAGTTAAGGCTCAACTCGAGCCAGTCTCCTCAAACCAAGAGACACTCTCTACGTTCTACGCCATGTTGGCATATTAAGTATCGGTTAAGGGAACTTCACCTTCGCCATGCAACAAAGATAAGTACCTGCTTCAAGTTTTAACTTCATTTTCATCGGTTTTAACTTCTACATGTTTTTAACGATATTTTATAGACAGCGTGAGATTACTTATTTTGGGGCAAAAATCATTCTTCGTGGGATTTGCCATGTTGAGCTTTTGTCTGTCTAAGCCAACCTTAATAGAAAGTAGTTTTTCTTAAGCTATTTAATTGAGAAATCTTCTCACTACGTGGGATATTATCTAATACCCGCTGTCTATGAATTACAAAGCAAGTTCCTCCGCTGGATTATCTTTGGCCCCATTCTTCTATTAAGATCGTTCTGGAACCTTCCAGATCCTGTACTTTATCTACAAGTTCTGCCGTCATGTATTTTTCACTCACTTGTGGGAATACTATTTAAAATGAGGTATCTTCCTTATAAATTACCGCAATAGCAAATTTTCTTCCACCGCTGGAATGTTCTATGGCGCATTTAATTGTAATTCACAACCTTCTCAAGAAATAGACTCTCGCCTACCTAGTGCAACCAGTTATTTTCATCATTGCAATAACTTTCTTCCCATAAACTTCCGTGTTTCTACAGTGAACTTTGCATCCATTTTACAGACTATAGTGAAAACTAGTGCTTGTTCTACTTTTCTACCGCTTCGCGATCGTCCGTTTACATTAAATAAGGCCATGAACATTGATCCTATATCCCATCGATCTTTCCTAAACCTTCTACTAACAAACCATATTTATAAAATTGTAACTTTTCTATAAGGTGTCACTCACGAAGTGCCCTTCCATTTTGTTGGTTTATCATTAATTACTTTCTGTATAACTACGTGTTTTATACACGGTTCAAACTTACATTGCTTCTTCCCTATAATCAGGGAAAACAATTCTTTCAACTCTTGAGTGAGTTATTTCTAGGTTTCACGAAATGGAAACTGCCCCATTTGGCTCGTGATTCCTACTTAAACATAGGAAGTCTAGAACCTTCCTTTTGACTTACTCTTCAGGTTTCACCGTAAGTGACCTGCTCTCTTTTGTATAATTGTTATAAACTAATTCTGCACAAATATAAGAAGTTGTAGGAACTTCTATCTTATTCTTCATGTTTTTCTTATTGTTATTTTCGAAGTTGTCACTTTCTCTAGAACATTCTCTCAAGAATTTCTTAAAGTACACTCTTTGTACTCAATTTAATGTTTAAACTTTAATTACTTCATTTGTCTTTTTTTAAATCTTATAAAGATTTTAGAACATATATAAGGTTTGAAACCTAAAGGATTGTTATTTGCCTGGAGCAATCTCTAAATGTTAGGAGGTCTGCGACCCCATTTGTTAAAAAGTTTAAATGATCTATATTTGTCAAAAAGATATTACATACTTGTTAAATTCATTAAACTTCTTTGAATTGTTAAATAAATTAAATATTTGTTTTTGGATTCATCATTTCTCTGATACTACAGTTAGGCAAGATCCTGGCTTTCCTAAATCTTCCTCAGTTCATGCCATCGTTAATACAGAGTAAATCTTTTACTATTTGTCTTGTCAGACAATCACCCTTCCCCATAGTAGTCTTATGCATGCTTGGGAGGAAATACACTAAAGCCTTTCTCTGGCAAACCGCCCAAGTCTTAGCTGCGGTTCCCGTCAGCTTCGACCAGGTCCTTACCCATTTTAGGTATCGGAGAGCTGATTTGCAGTTGCAACCGCCTCTAAGTGCATTAAAGGTTAAATCTATAACTTTTGTGGAACTCTCATCCTATTTTTCTATCCTTTTTCTCCAGTCCGAAACCCACCTCCTTTTATTTATCATCTTCCCTTGGTGGTTAGGTTATTCCTCAGCCAATAATCTACCCACGAGGCACGTGGTGAAATTATTAAAGCATTTGTTGGACTTAAGGACTAAAATGTATGCTTTAGACATAAATGGTAAATAAATCAAAAGGATTAAAGATATTAGCACAGGCGTTGTCAAAATTGTATACGTTTTCAAGATTATAAGGATTGCATCTTGGAAAACGAAATAAAAAGAATACCAATGAACATTATTGCTTCTAAACAACATGACATATCATCTATAAGACTAAACAAAATTGCTTTGTGTCCTGGTGATGATAAAAGAGTAATTGATTCGGATGGTATAGCTACACATGCCTATGGCCATTACTCAACCGTTGACCATGCATAAAGGGTTAAGTTATGCAAATGAAAATCCTAAAACAAGAAACATATTATTGTAAAACAATAGCACTACAAAAATAAAAAAAACTTCACCTATTAAGCAACAAGAAAAAAATGGTATTCATACTTAAGAATAAGAAAAACAAGTTCAAGAATTTATAACAAAAAGAAATAAAAGAAAAAGAAGTTGTTCAGTAAAGAACATATATCCTACTTTCTCCTAAATGCATGGGTATTGTTATAACTCTTTGTCCTTTTCAAGGAGTATAATTGAATGTTGGTTGTAGTAGCTTGTTGAAATACAACGTGCTTTACGGATATTAAACATGAATATGAGGTGCCCTTTGCTAGTGCTACCTCTGTAAAAAAATTCATTCAATTCGGTTTCACCGTGTTAGAGTTGATATGGGGAATCGTTTAGATTGATTGATTGATTTTATTTTCACGGCTACACTTAGAGCTTAAGAGCTCCTTTACAGTAGCGCCCTACATAAAATAAGATTAGGGCTTATAAAAATAAAACATTTCACTTACATTCACAATATAAATAATCATAGTCTAACAATTATAGTAACAAAAAGATAGTAACAATACAATAATAATAATAATACTAATGATAATGGAAAAATTATATACAAAAGAGTGAGAGTGCATACAGACTATCAGCCCGAAAAACAAACATCATATACTGTACAAGAAAAGCTATTAAAGTAGACAGGTTGTCAGCTATTGTCCTTGTGTTATAATTGAACTTAAAAAGGTATTTTAACATAATACAGTAATCAAATGTGAGAGGTATACTGCTCCAAGAAGCAGGATGAAAGATGTCTTTTGAAAGCTGCAGTGCTTGCAATGTTGACGAACTTATATAAATCGAAGGTGTTGAAGAGGCGTGAGGCGGTGCAAACAAAAGATTTATTGAACTTCATGGTTCGGTGTATAGGAATCTGGAGTGTTAATTTTGTGTATCTATTTTCTCGATTATGAACAGAATGCATTGGTGTAAAGACATTGTAGAGATATGACGGGGTCTTGGTATGTAATATTTTATGTGTCAGATTGGCAACTGATAACTGCCTGCGCTCGTGGAGTTTCAGCCATTTCAGCTGCACATAGTAAGGTGTGATATGTTCATCTCGTCTTACATCCAGAACGTACCGAACACATGCATTCTGGACTCTTTGTAATTTGATGTTCTGTGTTTCTGGTAAATAATTGTATACAGCAGAGCCATAATCAATGATTGGAAAAATGAGAGTTTGGACGAAGAGCTTACGTATGTTAGGAGGGGTCTAAGAAACAGTTCTTTTCAGGAGATGCATAGTAGACGCAACCTTCCTTACCACATTAGACGTATGCTCTGCCCACGACAGTGTTCTATCAAATATCACAACGAGATTATTGACAGTGTTGCTATATTTAATATTATTATCTTGATGGGTGGTAGTGAATTAAAATCTACTGAATTTTGAAGTTTTGTACATCCAATGGATATAAGTTGTGTTTTAGATATGTTCAAGTTAAGATTATGATTTAGGGCCCATTCACAAAGCCTGTCAATGTCTTCATTAAACAGATTTATACGATCACATGCAGTGTTAGGCGTGAGGTGAAAATAGGCTTGGAGGTCATCAGCGTATATATGAACAGAACTATTACGGAATTCATTAGTCACATCGTTTATATATATCGAGAAGCATAGTGGACCTAAGACAGATCCCTGAGGTACTCCACTTTCTACCGATTTCCAGTCTGAGGAGGAGCCATCCGCGAGGACCACTCTCTGTGTACGCATGGAAAGGTAGGATTTGAACCAGGAAAGAGCACTCTGAGAGAAGCCAAAAGATTTCAGCTTTGCAAGAAGTATTTTGTGATTCACACAGTCAAACGCCTTGCTGAAATCGAAAAGACATAGTATTGTAAGCTGACGCTTGTCCATAGCTGAGCGTATATCATCTCTGACCTTTAACAATGCAGTGGTGGTACTATGACCCTTTTTAAACCCAGATTGGTAAGGATTGAAGATATTAAATTTAGTTAAATATTCACATACTTGTTCATGAACTATTTTCTCAAGCGCTTTACTAAGGGCACAAAGGATATTTATTGGTCTAAAGTCACTACAGCTAGTGGGGTTTTCATTTTTTGGTACTGGACGTATGTTAGCACACTTCCAAAGAGACGGGTATACTCCACTTTGTAGAGAGAAATTAAATAGATGGATAATTGGGGGTTGAAATACTTCAAGACAGTTAGAAATAAGAGAAATTGGGATGCTATCAGGGCCTCTTGCTTTTGTACGAATTGATTTTAGGGCTTTCACAATCTGGTGTGGGTAAACATACATAAAGAAAAAATTTTCATGGGCAGGGGGGAGGAATGGATGTGTATTTCATGATGGTCTCTGATACTCTTAATACATCACCAATTGAGGCAACATTGGAGTAATGTTCATTTAATTGTGATGCAGAGACAGGCATCTCAACATCAGTGACTGAACTGGCACCAACTCCCAATGATTTTCCAGCACGCCATCTGGCGGAGGTGGTTTTGCAGTCACTGAAGAGGTTGTACATATATTTCACTTTTGTGTTCCTGATTGTTTGTTTTGTCTTATTACGCAGAATTCTGTACTCTTCATAGTCAATGGTAAGTTTAGATTTAATAAACGCTCTGCGTGATTTATCACGTTTCTTTAAAAGCGTTTTGAATTCTTTACTGATCCACGGAGCAGAGTTATGTTTTATATCCACTTTCTTTTGCGGTGCATGCATATCATAGAGTTTATTTACACAATCATTAAATAGAGTCACTTTCTCATCTATATCAGTGGATTGGTAGAAATTCTGCCAAGGGAGTAATTCTGCATCCGTTTTAAAATCATTTAAATTAAATTTTCTGAAGTCACGTACAAAGATTGATTTTGGTCGAAGTTTAGGGGTAGATAGAGAAAACACTGCGTACAGAAGATCATGGGCTGAGAATCCAGCAGCTGGTTCTTGTCCGTAGTCAACAACGAGGTCATTACAGTTTGAAGAGATAATTTCGAGAGAGCTGTCACAAGTAGCTGTGTGAAATGTAGTATCGAATGGTAAACATTCAACATTGCAGGAAAAGAGCACATCACATACCTGTTCAGTTTCAGAAGCTCCTCTACCAAACCGAGCATTAACGTCCCCAACAATAAAAACATATTTATAATCAAGAATGAACCTGTACATGTCATTCAGAAAAATATCTAGGTAGCCAGCTTTCGGTGGACGGTACACACAAGCAAAGATAATTTTAGTTTCGGTAAGCGAAATGTCAAGTATAATGTATTCAGGCCTCTTATTATATTCACTAGGAGACTGACTTAGCACGCTATACTTTATGTTATCCCTTAGGTAAACTGCAACACCACCTCCACCGACGGTTAATCTGTCATTTCTAATGACTTTGTAGCCAGTGAGAGAGACAGCAGCATCTGGAATTGAGGGCTTGCAAAAGGACTCACTTACTGCAATTATGTCAAAAGACGAACCACCAAAGACGTGACAAAATTCAGAATAGTGAAAGGAGTCAACTAATGATTGCGCATTGATATGAGCAATTTTTAGGCAGTTTGTGTTTTTCAGGCTGATAGCGGTAAGTATGTCTGATAGACTATGGTCAGATGCTACCATAGGTACAAGTTAAAAAGATCTTGTAAAGTAGTGAAAGGCATTGCCTAGTCACTCAGAAGAGAAATTAGTACAGTGACCATTATAAGTCGTCATTCATAATCTACAATAGCACAAACTACAACACAATTTAGAAGCTAAGGAAAAAGTTAAGTTATGACAGATGGCGCATAAATATATGAGTTAAATAATGACACAGTGAAACACACTGCAATCTTCAGTAACATTTTGGAATTACACAGTCATGTCATCAGATCTGGCTAGAATTGAGCTAGGCATAGTTTAAAGTCACTTGTCACTCACCAACCATCACACCCTGAAAATGCCATTAAGGTTTCATATTTCAAGACATAGTGTACGTTATAGCTATATAGACTATACATTTAATTTGACATTTGTGATAGGTTGAATAAAAAAACCGGTTATAATTAAATTAAAGTTGAATGTGGTTTAAAGCAGGCTTGCTAGTCTCCAGCTAATCTGAACACATAACAGTGATGGTTACAGGTGACAGCTGAAGAACAATTATTTATAATAATTACCATCCATCTCACTAAATATCTGTTATCGGAGAGAGAGCTAGCAGCCATTAAATCAACTGTGAACTGGGTTAATTTTGTTTTGCCTGATCTGTATGACAATATCAATGTCATGCAGTAGCCTATAGCTCACACTCACCATTGACAGTAATAACCTGTGTAGGTGAAGAAAGATAAGTATGGGCTGGGAGCGAAAGGTGAAACAAGTAAGTCTGATTTTAGTGTGTAAAGACGTAAGTGATGTTTAAAGCTGATTGATTGTTTAGAAAGGCTTGGTACTGGTAGGATACCTAAGAGAGAAGGTTAATATTTAGAAAAAATCATTTTGCCACCCTGTTCAATAAGGGAAGGAAGCTTGGAATTAATAGCAAGCAGTATAGTTCAGTATTCGTGTCTATTTGGTAAAGGCAGCTTTACAAACCTTATCGAATTTAACAGACAATTTTCTAAATGTTGTTGCCTAAAAGGAATGTGGTATTTTTAAAATTTAAGTTTCCCAGCCTTACTTGCTCTCGAGCAATATGTACCGGTATTATGGTATACAGTTGGTACAATCAATTGGTTAAATATAAAATTAGATTATTAAGGGATATAACACTGATCACACTAACTTAGATCAATCTAAGGTCATTGAAATTAGTCAGCCTGTGACGAATACCTCGGCTAACTGCAAAGATGACGCCATTATTGTACCAACAATGCTTAACTCCCACCTTGTCGATTGTTTTGTGGAGCAATTCCAACCGTAACTTGGTTAGGTCTTCCCTAATTACAGTGCCAGTCCCCTTCAATTTCTTCTTCGCCTGAAAGAGCGCATTCCGCTTGGCAAAGGAGACAAATTTCCATATGATGGGGCGTGGCTCTTGGGTGTTTCTTGAGCCTACCCTATGGGTCCTGTCAATGTCCTCAAATTTTATGTTTACGCCTAGCAGTTCTGCCAAGTTAAGGACGAGCTGATCAGTCGATTCACCATCCTTTTCTTCTATGCCAAACACCCGGATACAATTCCGCCGGGAGTATTGCTCCATTGTGTCAGTCCTTTCACGCAGTTCCTGTTTCAATGATTTCACTTCCTCCTCGCTGGCCTTAATTTTCTTTTCCATATCATCTATCACCTTGGTGTTGAAATCAATGGATGCTTTGAGATCCTCTATTACTTTTGAGGTGATCTCATCAACAAGCCTTGACAAGAAGGAGGGCTGGGTAACCAAGTCATTTACGATCTTTAGCACTAATGTTGACAAGTCGTCATGTTCATCAGTGCTGCCCTCTGTGTGGTTAATGCCAGCATTTCCCATTTTTACCGAGGGAGAGCGCTGGCAGTCTTCCTGCACCTGTTGGCGATTCTGCGCATTACGCTTCGTGTTTTTATTTTTCCCTCCAGACTTTGTATAACCTAAAATTGAGTTCTACTATATATAAATGTAGATGATTAAGGGTTTTGGAGTATATTTGGCAGCCTGATTTCTTTTGACGACTGATGTACAGTAATTTCACTCACCGGATTGTTGGTTTAAATGGACACACGATCGCAAGAACACGTTAAAAATACACTACACTTCTACGCGACACAACTCAGTGTCTTCAGTCCGCCATGACACACACATGGCCGCTATCTGCAAACTATTGGGCTGAAGACCTTCTAGTTCAGTCAAAAGATGCTTCCCACAAAAAGGTATGTTGTTGCAAAATTTAGTAGAGATCAAATGATTAGGTTGGTCGTAATTTGATTTAAGCTTTTAATATTTGGGTGGCCACCATTACGTTTCCGTCAAAATGGCGGCGATATAAAACATGACACTGAGGTGCCCTTTGCTATTGCTACCTCTGTACCAAATTACGTTCAATTTGGTTCTACCGTGTTTGAATTGATAGGGGGAATCGATTTGTACACATACATGGCCGCCATATGTAAACTATTGGACCGATGACCTTGTAGCTTGTTCAAAGAACGCTTCTCACTTAAAGGTATGATGTTGCAAAATGTGGTAGAGATCAGATGATTAGGTTGGTCGTAATTTGATTCAAGACTTTAACATTTGGGTGGCTGCCATTGGGTTTTTGTCAAGATGGCGGCGATATAAAACTAGGCACTGGAGCGCCAATTACTAGTGCTACCTGTACCAAATTTCGTTGAATTCGGTTTCACCGTGTTTGAATTGATAAGGGTAATCGATTTGCACACATACATGGCCGCCAACTGAAAACTGTTGGGCTGATGACCTTGTAGTTTGGTCAAAAGACGCTCGCCATATGACTATATGTAGTTGCAAAATTGGGTAGATATCGGATGATTAGGTTAGTCGTAATTTGTTTTAAGCTTTGAGCATTTGGGTGGCCGCCATTACGTTTCCGTCAAGATGGTGGCAATATAAAACAAGACACTGAGATGCCCGTTGCTAGTGCTCCCTCTGTACCAAACTTTGTTCAATTCGGTTTCACCGTGTTTGAATAGATGGGGGAATCTATTTGCACACATACATGGCCGCCATCCGCAATATATAGGGCTGATGACCTTGCAGTTTAGTCATTAGATTTTTCATACATAAAGGTATAATGTTGCGAAATTTGGTGGAGATCAGATGAAGAGGTTGGTCGTAATTTCATTTAAGCTTTTAACATTTCGGTGGCCGCCATTACGTTTTCGTCAAGATGGTGGCGATATAAGACATGTCCCTTAGGTGCCCTTTGCTAGTACTACCACTACACCAAAGTTCGCTCAATTCGGTTTCACCGTGTTTGAATTGATGAGGGTAATCGATTTGCGCACATGCATGGCCGCCATCTGAAAACTATTGGACTGATGACCTTTTAGTTTGGTCAAAAGACGCTAGCCATACGACTATATGTAGTTGCAAAATTTGGTAGATATCGGATGATTAGGTTAGTCGTAATTTGATTTAAGCTTTGAACATTTGGGGGGCCGCCATTACGTTTCCATCAAGATGGCGGCGATATAAAACATGACACTGAGGTGCCCTTTGCTTTTTCTACCTCTGTACCAAATTTCGTTCAATTGGATTTCACCGTGTTCGAATTGATAGGGGGGGCAGACATTCAGAGTACACAGACTCACACACACACAGACACATTTTTTGGCCCTGTAGTGATCTCATAAGTCTACTTTCATTTTTTGCAAAAATCGAAAGTAGGCTAAAAAGGATTATGCGTAAATATTGTAAATGTATTTAAATTTAATTTTAAAAATATCATATGGACACTGCTTGTACATTTTAATTACTACCCACCTCCCACTTCCAATCCAACTGTTTACCTCTAGTAATCCTGCGAAGTTACCCTTGGTTAGCTAAAACTAGGCAGCCAAAAGTATAGTATAACCCATGTATTACCTATGTGCTTTGGGATAAGGTGTACAGCCTTGTTATATGTAATGAAAAATCGTGTTTCGCAAATATGAACTTTCGACATGGACTAAATGAAAAAACGTGTAAACAACAAAATTGAAAAATCCATGTTTCCATATTGACCAAATTCAAAAATTTAAAACTGATATTTTTAACAACTCAAAATTGGAACTTGGCAAATTGCAATGTGTGAAATATGAAAAAAAAAAAGAATAATTGCTTTTACTTTTTAAAACTTAACTGAGTTTGTAATCCTAAGCTCATTGTGTGCAGCGAACATGTTGCACAGTAGCCACAGTGCAGGTGTTAGCTTTACCTTAGAGATAGTTGCGTGTGCCCTAATATACTTTGGGTGTGTTGATTAGCCTTTGGCTTAGCTTTAAATGTTAGGTTAGGTAAAGTAAGGTTAGGTTAGGTGGGGTAAGGTAAAGTTAGGTTTGGTAATGTTGGGTTAGGTAAAGTTAGGTTTGGTAATGTTAGGTTAGGTTAGGTTAGATATGTGACCTTGTAGTATACTTTTTTCGGAACATCTAAAATGTAAAATCTTAAAATCTAAAAATAAAAATTCTAAAATGTAAAAATAGAAAATCTTACATGCATACATTTAAATCTTTAATTGAGATTTCTGTGGTTAGGTTCGGTTAGGTTAGGTGAGGTAAAGTTAGGTTAGGACGCCATATGTGTAAGTAGTTGTGTGCAGTGACCATTTTGTGTATTAGCCCTGTGTTAAAATAATATATTAAATAAATAAAAATTATAAGTAAAACAATTGTTTTCGTGGTTTCCCATTTTCACCACCAGGCAAATGCCGGGACGGTTCCTTTCAATAGGTCCACGGCCGAATTCCTTCCAATATCCCTTCCCATTGGCTGCATTAGGTTAGTGACCTTGTGGTGTAGTTTAGTCTTTTTTCGGAAAATTTAAAATGTAAAGTATAAAATAAAATAAATATGCATGCATTTAAAAACATAATTAAAATTATATAAATAATAAATTAAATAAAAATAATAATAATAAATAATTTATAGTTTATAACAAATAAATAATAATTTGAAAAGGCCGCCATTACAGAGTGTGGTTGCGCGTGGCGGTCATTTGGCCCATTAGCCCTGCGCCAGCTATGACTGTCCCCTCCATGAGATTAACATAGGTGAGTAGCGCGCGGCGGCCATCTTGCCCATTAGCCCCTGCGCCAGAATCGGTCTATCTTACCTACTGATGTAGGCTGTTGTTCTTTCTTGGAGGGTACTAATAAATTATGTTTTGCACAGCATTCCACATATATCAGACGTAGGTTAGGGATCCTTGGTGATCAATAAACGTCGGTAGACTTTTTTTAAAATCTAAAACTGTAATTAGTTGTAGATTTGACTTTTTCTTATTCTTGCCGGATGTTTATTTTGAGCTAGTTGCATAACATTGCATTTCACTGCAACTAGTTCAAATGCATATTGACAAACTTTGTGGTGGTGATCTCACTTCAACCTCCCAACCTAGTGGTAGCCCGGACCAAACGTGCACAATATGGAAATGATAAATGATAAATTCCAAAGAATAAATAGTAACGAATTACAGGACACTGAAACGAAGTTTTCAGGATCCAGGGATGCAGTACGGGAATTAGCAAACACATGTCTTATCGCAACAGTCTGTAAAGACAGGAAGGAACTCACATTTGGTGGAAAGACGTCGTGAAGTCGGCTTGTAAAAGGGAAAAGAAGGTCTACCAAAAATAGCTCCAACAACGAATCTGACCGACAGAGTGCTTTGTGTAGTGGAAAGGAACAGAACCAAACGGATTATAGTAAGGCCCAAAAGGAAAGCATAGGAGGAGTTTGCAAAAGAAATGTTAGGTGAAGCGGCAGGAAAGTCTTTTTGGAGAGTTCTAAAGAATCTTAGAAAAGAGAAATGTGCGGTAAAGGAAGTCATTGATGATGCCAAGGAAGCACTTGCTTACTGGCCGGCCCCGTGGTAATGGGGTAGAACGCCTGCCTCTTACCTGGATGTTAGGCCCCTTAAAACAACAATTATCATCATCATCATCTTACCTGGAGGCCTCGGGTTCGATTCCCGGCTCCGTCAGGGGTTTTAGAAACTGACGTGAGTGCTGGAACGGGCTGCTCTCACCCTCGTGAGGACAATTGAGCAACTGTCCAACAATGAGCCAGCGCCCAGATAAGGGAAACCAAGATCAACGGCTGAGGGGCCTTATGCGCTGACCACGCGTCACTTCAATATCTGCAGGCCAAATGGCTGGGCAGCGGTCGCGTGGCATGCCTAGGCCCTTCATGGACTGTAGTGCCAGGGGTTATTATAATTGGAGACTTACGCAGTAGGAGAATGGGGACGGGAACAGGAAGTAGAGTGACAATGTCACAAAGCGGCAGGAGTAGAGAGTGGGAAAGCAGGGTTGAAATAGTTGCAAAGATAATCGAATTTGCATGGGACTTAGGAAAGTTGTCCTCTGACTGGGCATAAGCAGTCATCGCCCCAATTTATAAGCAAGGTAACACTAAAAATTGCAACAGCATTTCTTTGATATAGGTCCTGTTCAATGTGCCGTCAGCTTTTGTAGGAAGGAAAGTTTGATCATTGACTGAGAATAAGAAGGGTGAAAATGAGCGTAGCTTTTGAACACAACGAGGATCTCGGGTTCAAAGTTTTAGTATGCACCAAGGTATTGAGAAATGCTACGAGAGGAATGGACCGTTGTGTTTTGTATGTTTTGTAGATCTAGAGAAGTCATACAATAGATTACCAAGAGAATAGATGCTGAGCGCCCTGAGGGATTATGGTATCGAGGGAAGGCTGCTACATGTCATTAAGGGTATTTATGTTGATAATCCAGCTGCAGTGAGAGTTGATGGTAGGTTGAGTTCTCTGTTTTAAGATGTTATAGGTGTGAAGCAAGGCTACTACTGTTGATTTTGTATATGGTTCATTCGCTGAAAGGAATAAACTAGCAGGGGTTCAATTAGGTTCAATTATGCTAACGACCTGGTTGTAATGGCATACTCCGTTGAAAGCCAACATATTAGGAATTGAATAGGAAATGGAGGGGATATGGTATGAAAATCAGTATTTCAAAAACGAAGGATATGTCGATCGGGAAGCAACACAAGAAAGTAGAATGCCAGATAAGACGAACTGAATTGGAAGAGGCGGACCATTTTGAGTACTTAGGCTGTGTATTCTCTCAGATAGAGGCCTTAGTTGCGGTCTACTGGCAGAACTCTCCTTGGTGTCTGGAAGTGATTCAGGATAAGCTAGAGGGTAGCACGAACGAAGTGACTTGTAATGAAGAGATAAAGGCTGTGATAAACGCATTAGATGACGCCGTTAGTATGAGCCGGCTCAGTTGGAGGGGTTATGTGATGAGAATGGGGGAGGGGAGATTACGTACGAGGTTAATGAGATCGGCTATAAATTGTAAGAGAAGCAGACTTAGATCAAGGTGGCGTCGTGTTTACCGATTTCAGTGAGAGAGGAGGCCGGAGTGCTAACTGCTAATTGGGGATCACGGAGGCAAAGTGGCTTGTATATTATACTGGACGCTGAACGACAAAAGAGCCTCAAATGAAAATGTAGGAAACATGAGCCCATTTATCAAAATCATTCTTTGAGTAGATTGTTTGAGCCGTAAGCTACGTAGAAATCGCAAATGGTAATGTAATGTTCCTGGCTATCAAGCTTTTCATTCTGATCCATATTGATGTCTTTTAATGACTAAATAAATATATACGTGTGTATAACATTTTTGTTTTCTTAAGTTCAATAAAGGACTCCGAAATGATTTCGAACACAACTGATGAACCATTCGTGTTTGTTGTTATGGGTTTCGTTGAAAGTAAAATTATTTTCTCATGGTTGTTACGATCTTGATTTTGTCGATTATTAGTATTGTTTCCTATCTTAAACTATCAGATTTTCTGGTTCTTATAATATTGTGGGCCCACTGCTGCAGTAGATTTGGTTGCGCATTAACTGTTTTGATGTTTATTGCTAGCATGAGATTTGTGTAAATTTACTGAACATGTTTTATCACATCCATTTATGTCTGTTGATGTATTTTCCATAGGTTGACTGTAGATGTCCAAGATTTCAAGAGCTCTTTCAAGATGTGCATTTCACAAGGGATTCGTAGCATCACACAGGTAAGTTTAATCCTAATCATTTTCTGGGATAAACATTACTATCTCTTTTACATAAAATATGAAATCTCAAGCCTTGTTTCAATGGTTATCTAATTGCAGTGTTTAAGAAAATAACTTGAATGATTTTATATTTGTTGAGAAACTTCTGTGATATTTGAAAGAAGATTTGAAATGCCGGTGGTTTTTAAGTTCTATAAATGGCAAATAACCTCTTAATATATGTGAATTAAGACCTTGTTTAAATATATTTCAATTTAAGTTTTGATCTTCAATACATGTTGATCACTACTCTCAACGAGGAACATTGTAGTGACATTGAAACATGCTTGATGTTATAAAATTTTGATTGAATATAATTGCCACATTATTTGTATTTGGGAAGTATGAAAATATGCTGGTGCCGAAATAGGCAAATAGTTATGGAGCAAATGCCTATGAGCATACTTAGAATACCATGTATAACAGGAAAGAGTATAATGGAAGCAAAATGTGCATCCAAGAATTGAGGCTGACCACTGTGAAGCTGTACACTCTGGAAGACGCTTGATACACGTGTATGAAGGACGAGACAAGATCATCTATCAATTTATATTTTTCAGTCGGTCAGCACGCTATTGGGCGGGGGTACAACTTATTTAGAACACACATAAATAACCTAGTTACGAGAGAAAAACTGTACAACGACAGTGCTGTGAACAGGATCTTTCTAACGGGTAAGTTAATTACCATTGTAGAAATGATCTAATTTATCATGTCATGTTGTGTCGCTTGAATATTTACACCAGTGGAAAATTCTCTCATGCATCGCATACACCGTCAGCATACCAGTCTAAAGAGACTTGTTGATAATAGTGCAGTTGTCATATATTTTCTGCAGATCGTTGTCACGAAAGTCGCCAGTCATAGCAGCGTACCATACTTATTTATATTTGTGGTGTACCGATTTAGCAGTGAGTGACTGTACTTGAGAATACCGCTAGGCTCTCCTGGTCGCTTGTCGGTTCATCAGAGGCATGAGGGGAAAGGGGAGGGCAAAAATAAGCCCGGAAAATGTCGGTACAATGTCTCGCGCTAGATCCATGCGGTTCAACTAGAGGCCTTATGCTGATTGGCTGTTTCAAGGGCAATTACTTGACCAGAAGAGGCATGCTAGCGCTCAGCCACTTCAGTTATTTATGAGACACTGTTATGTTAACGTTAGTGCTAATTCAGTCTTGAAGTGATTTAGCAAACAGTGAAATAATAAAAGGTTTCGTTTGAGTGAAGCACCGGAAGTGGATTGTTGTGACTCTTTTGAGGGTGTGCTAAATCAATTGCATGTCATCGGAAAGTGGATATTAAGGATAAAGGAAGTGCACTTATTTCCTAGCGAAAGGCCGACGCCGGAACTTCCGAATTTAGTATCAACTTGTGTAGACCAAAAGAGAAAATATACCCGACATGTTTGTTCCTCAAATTATTCACGCCATCAGTGGTTAACTGACTGCAGACATCTACTATTCTGCTGGCCTTGTCTCCTTTTTAGTCGCAAAGGAACGGCATGGTCAAAGGATGGATTTGGCAAAATTGCCGATCTTACCAGTAGATTAAAAGACATGAAAAATCAAGGAGTCATATCGCGTGTGTATTTGCATTGCGTAAATTCGGTAGCTCGCGAATAGATGTTCAGTTGAATGCTCTGTAAGCAACGGAGGTCTCAAAGCCCAATGAAATGGTCAAAAATAATGAGCAGGTTTTAGCTAGGCTAATAGAGCTCGTTTCTCATTTAGGCAAGCAAGAATATTCACTGCGAGGACACGAGTCAGATCAGTCACTGAACAGAGGTAACTACAAAGACACTTTAGGTTCGCTGAGCATGTATGACCATTTGCTACATGACCATTTACTTAATTCTACTGTAATTCAAGGTACGTAATCTATTATTCAGAACGATTTAATAGAAGCTATTAGGGGAGTAATGGTAGATGCCAGGGACGGTGCGTCATTAAGGGCCGAATGGGCTCTGCCCACCCAAGGCCGTTAGGCAGCATTGCAAAGAATTTGTTTGATTAATGTTTTTTTTATTACTTTATGTTGCAGATACTCAACTTAAATTAAGTGTTTTACCCTTCTAGAATTCATTATAAATATCTCATCCCTAGGTTAAGATCCTGACAGTTTCGTACGGTGTATCGTCATAGCGAGGGCCGGTCCTCAGAAAGTCCCATGTAAAGAATACGGCTTGATGGGCCAGGTGACGAAACAGTGGACATAGCACTGTCTTGCACGCGAATTCTTCAGTGCTATGAAGGGAATTTTCTCTCTCTTCAAGGGCAAGCTGATTGGGCCCATAGCGTTTCTTTGAAGCGAAACAGATCATCTCTTCATTTCACTTCCTGCTTCAGTCTCGGTTAAATACGGGAGAAGGGTCCACCCCACCCCACGCCCTTAAACAGGTATTCAGCCATTGTTCGCAGCTTTCTGACATTAGACAAAACTATATTTATACATTTTCAGTTGTCTGAAGTAATTTTTACTGTATAGATGTGTTTTTAACTTTTGTGGCACGGTGCGTAGTTATTTAATATGTCGATTGTATGTGACATAGGAAAATGAAAGTGGAATTTTTATTAACAAATCCATTTTCTTCTATAGCTCTGAACACAAAGTTAGAAATTAAATAATTATGACCTAATCAACCCAGCTGATAGATACATTTGCTTCATTCAAGCACAGGACGTCCCGTGGCTTATGATCTCGAGATTAACGGTCACGTAAAACTACAATCTTCCTTTTTTTCAATCACAGGAGAGAATATATTTATAAATAAAGAGCCATGTGAGTACAGTTTTTAATGTATCAACTATTTATTAAAACTTGTTTCAAATGTTGTGTTGTGTGGAATGATGATAATGTCAATATTGACAACAATGAATACCAAATATAAAACAAAATTTGATATGAAACAACAATAGTATCATCTGGCCACCCTAAAATTTCAGTCAGGAGCCGCCCCTGGTAGATGCTATTGCGAAGGAACTAGGGAGCGCAACATTTGTGGCCATTCTTGTGGATGAATGTTCTGATGTGATTCATAATTCACAACTCTCCACAATTTTGCGCTATTATAGGCCTGCTGAAGAATTTCAAAAAACATGCATTGGCTTTACGGAAGTTAGTTCTAACACATTGTACGACCACGTTTTGTCAGTGTTGGATGAAGTCACATTAGGTAACACGCTTATAACACAGATGTACGACGTCGCAAATGTGTTTTAGTTGTTGTTGTTGTTGTTGTTAATGATGGTCATGTAGCCCCGTGTACTTGGATGTGGGGCAGATGACCTCGTAGTTCCGCCCCTTAAAACAACAATAACTAACTATATACTTGGGTGTGTGTGGTAACTTGTCTTATTGTGATGGCTGTATTCAGGTGAGGATTGGGAAGGTGGTGGCCGTGGTCTTCAGTTAGGAACCATCCCGGCGTTTGTATGGATTAGAAGTGGGAAACCACGGACAACCACTTCCAAGATGGCTGAGGTAGGAATCTCAGTATTGACTCACGAGGCTTAGTGTACGCCGTTCCAGCCTCAGACCAGAATTGAATTTCTTGGCAGAGCCGGGAATCAAACCTGGACCTCCGGTAGGACAGCCAAGACTGCTAGCCGCTACACCACGAGGTGGTCGGCTGGTCATTTTAGAGGACTGCAGACTAAGGTAAATGAGGGGATTGGGACTCGTTGGTGATCATCCCCGTGTAGTTGGGTGTCTGATAATATGTGTGGCTGTAATGGCCGTATTAGTGTCTGTAACTGTGTTAGGGACTATCCCGGTATTTTCCTGAAAGGAGTCTGGGGAAAACCCAGACTTCCCTAGATTTGGATCCTGCTAAAATACAATACTTAAAAGCTAAACAAATTACTTGTAAATCAGGCACGTCATAATATACATTCTGATAAATAATTGAAATGAAAATCCACAGCCTGCTTCCAGTCTCCGACCGGGTCAGGAATGGAATGAATGAAGCCCCTATCTAGCGGCGAGGATATGAACTGTGCCGGCTGCCGAGGCCTGACGCACTCCTCTGGGGCAATGATTAAATGAATGACAGATGAAATGAAATGATAGTGGAGAGTGTTGCTGGAATGAAATTTTAACAGGGAAAACCGGAGTACCCGGAGAAAAACCTGTCTGCCCCCGTTTTGTCCAGCACAGATCTCACATGGAGTGACCGGGATTTGAACCACGGATCCAGCGGTGAGAGGCCGGCGTGCTGCCGCCTGAGCCACGGAGGCTTCATTCTGATAAATAATTATAAGACATAAAAAGACCTCAAATAAAAATATACACATCACATTAATAAAATCCGTAACTCCCCAGAACACGGGTTCAGTTCCTTGTAACCGGAGCGGTTACAGCTGGATAAAAGACGAAAGCAACACTTGGCAAACAGCATGAAGCATGCGCTGATGTTCATGTTCAACAATCAACTTTGTCAGGTGATGTGGAAGTACAACTATCTGTTGCTTCTGTTGATATATGAGATCGGAATGCTGCAGTCTACCTCCCAACACGGATTAGGTGCATCTGGTCCTGGAAGGGGTTCAATGACTTCAGTTTACTATTACCATCAAGAGGCACGTTGTGTTCCAGTTGATGAATCTCCTTTTGCGTATGCAGCTTGTTGAGCCATTCTAATGCATTGGTGCAATCCTTATTGCAGTTCTTGAAGGGAAAGATCATTCGTTGCTTTCTCATCGCGAGCTTTTCTACAATTGGCCACGCATCTGTTGCTGTATGCTACAACCCGTTGTAATCGTATCAGCTTAGAGAAACGGCTCATAATGTGACATACTCTATTGTCTTCAATTTCTCGTCCAGTACATGTTGAGAAGCGGGAACAACATGTGTTGAGTCAGCCAAGCAGGTTCTTCCCACCATGATAATTGTCAATGAGACCATCGGGAGAGACTCCACGTGATATCATGTCTGCTGGGTTGTCGAGAGAAGTCACATGCCGCCTCTCAGCAGTTGTTGTAGCGTCTTGTATCTCGGACACTCTGTTCCCTACAAAGGTCTTCCAACGAGTAGATAGCGCAGCCAGCAATACTAACACGACAGTGGAGTCAGCCCAAAGATAGACGTTACTAAACTTCACATATTCAAGGCACTGACAAACTTCTTGTACAGTTTTGCGAGAAGAAGAGCTCCGCAAAGCTATAGGTGACGAGGTGACGACGTGTTCAAGGAGGCGACTTTTGACTTGGCGCATAACAATGTTGATATTGTGAGCCCTTGCGTGTTAGTTGATCGTATGTAAATGCAACTACTATAAGCCTTCTCTGAGGCGTCACAGATTCCATGGAGCTGAATGTCTTTGACTGGCCCATCAGTCAAAATTCTTCTATTGATGCGTATGGTGGCTATCATGGGAAGTTGATCGCAGAGTTCTTGGAATGAATGTGAAAGTTCTGGAGAGAGAGGTTCGTCCCAGATAAGTTGTTGTTGCCATAGAATTTGGAGGAACATTTTGCAGAGAATTACAATTGGGCTAATGAAACCCATGGGATCAAAAAAGGATGAAATAGCTGAAAACACACAACGTTTCGTGAAGCTATGGCCATGTACAGATGATCTTATTTACAATTTGTAACTTGTCAGCTGCTGGGTGTCACAAGAGACCTGCTGTTTTAATAGCATCGTCAAGGTGAAGAGGAAGGTGGGATTCTCTTAGTTCAGGTGATATGTTCTCTAACATTTTAGGGCTATTGCTGCACCTCTTAACGAAGAGAAAATCCGCCCCCTCTAAGCAGATCCATCAGGTTTCTCTGTATCTGGAGTCCTTCCTCTAATGGTTGGGACCCTGACATGCAATCGTCAACATAAAACTCGTTCAATAAAATATCCGACTGTTTCGGGTAAGTTGGAGCTTCCTCTTCGGCGAGATGTAGTAGGCAAAGTGTGACAAGGAATGGAAAACATGTTATTCCATAGGCGACGGTCTTAAGTTGGTATTCCTGAAGTACATCGGTCCGCTTCCTTCTCCACAGTATTCGTTGGTAGGCACAATCTCTGTGGTCTATTTGTACCTGTCGATACATTTTTGCAATTTTTGCAATGTCAGCAGTAAACGCTTTGGGATGAGTACGGAGCCTAACAATGATAGAGCAGACAGAGGTCCTGTCGAATTCTAGGTCCACCTAATAGTAAATCGTTGAAGGAAATGCCTCTGCTGGTTTTGGCAGAACAATCAAATACAACCCGTGTCTTGGTCGTGTTACTGGAATTCTTGGAAACAGCGTGGTGAGACGCTACACTACTATACTGGGGTAACAGTAGAGGGGGCTGATTCTATTTGTGTAGTCTTTTTTCAAGTTTTGTTTTCTACTCATTTTTCTCTCAAGTAAATAGAACTCCTTGGCTGCCATTTGAAAGGAATCGCCTCGCAACCTCTGAGGCTTCAGGCTTCAGCACAAAATTATAATAACAATGATGAAATCCGCATCGATATCAACCAACAAGACATTTACACCCTACCACACGAGAGCTACCTTCATATCGAGGGACAGCTCATGAAAGCTGGTGGTAGTACACCTACAACATCAAAGCTAGCTAATAATGGATTAGCCTTTTTATTTTCTGAGATTAGGTACTTAATCAATAGCGTCGAAGTGGACAGTGTTAGAAACGTGGGCACAACGTCTTGCTTGAAGCTCTATCCATCGTTTGAGAGTGAGAAACTAAGGCGCTCCGTATGTCTGCCTGGTGTCCTGGTAGTGAGAACAACGACTAGATGGTTAATACAGACGGGCACCTTCCCAGGGATTCTGCCACTCAAGTCCGTACTGGGCTTGGCCGAGGACCATAAACCTATTATTGTCAATGTCAGGCAGGAACTGGTCCTCAGTTGTGACTACAACGCACTGTTGTTGATTCCAAGGTACACTGAACCACGTCTTATAGAAGGTGCCTCTCGTAACACCCTCCGATCAGCGGAAGCTAATGCTGCTCAAACTAGTAGAAAAGCACACTCCCCTGCCCATTCTGTTCAGGAGCTGGGAACTACATGAATTCCCCGTCTTCAGCGTGTGCGACAAGCACAGCTGGTCTGTTAGCCTTCTCGCTATGCAGAGCGACCGCTGTATGTGATTGTGGTGTTTCAGACCAATCGCAATTACCAGCAGGCTAAAGATGAGTAGGGGAGCAAGGGGAATTTAATCTCATGGCGTCAGCAGTTTTTAAATTGCTCGCCCCTCAGTCAAGTAAGATTTCCGATATGTCGCGAACTAATAATCGTAGATGTCTATGTGGGGTGTCGAATTACTCGTAACAAACACCCTTTCCTATGCATGATTCGTTAGTTTAAAAAATTTATCGGAAAATAGGCTATATTTTTAAAACATGGAATCGCAGATCGTAGTGCAATGGCTTAAGCGAAAGGTCTCTATGCTTTTTATTGTTGGAACAAAACAATCAATTTTAATTTTTTTTGAAAAGGAAAAAAAAATATTATTTGGAAAGTAGGCTATATTCCCAAAACTAACAATCGCAGAACGTTGCGCAATGGCTAAACGAAAGGCCTTTATACCCTTTATCATTTGAACAAAACGAATACATTTTGTTTGAGCATGACTGTACCTTTATTAACTTGAGACTTCCGAAACCAATAATTTGATAATGTTATACATTAGCTTGAATGAAAATGCGCAAACCCTTTTATTACTAAGGCAAGTTATTTTTTACTTTGGGCTTGACGACGTAACTAGAAATTTGAATTTTATAAATATATGGGACAGATG
Source organism: Meconema thalassinum (assembly GCA_946902985.2). Lineage (NCBI taxonomy): Eukaryota > Metazoa > Arthropoda > Insecta > Orthoptera > Tettigoniidae > Meconema > Meconema thalassinum. The sequence continues at coordinate 1,516,113,171 of OX336389.2, forward strand.
ACCTCGTAGTTCCGCCCCTTAAAACAACAATAACTAACTATTTTATAAATATGATTTTAATATGTTATGTAATCATCAATGTGTTGCTGCAGACAACACACGGTTAGTGTTGACAAAAAATCCATAAATGCTAAAAAGCTAGTGCAAGAAAACGATATTGTTACTCAAGATAGTGCATTGTTTATTGTGCAACACTTCTAAAAGTAATGTTTAATTCATCTTCCACGTCTTCAAGAGCCATCAACAGTTTCAAAAATAACACAGACTATGTAAGAGGTAGTATTGCAAGAAAATCAAAAAGGACCATACTAATAGTGATAATGATAAGGATGAGGTTTTTATCCCTATAAAACCATTGAAGCTTTGTCAGTTTTTAAAAACATTGGTCATTGCTCGGCGTGAAAAAAGTCATCTACCGCTAGCTTTGTGTTTTAAAAATCTATAGAAAGAAATGTTAAAAAGAGAAAAGAGAGTTTAATTTTGTATGTAAATCTTTTAAAAGTACTTAGATTAAATAAATAAAAATATTTCAAGGGTATTGTCTGATTTTCTTAATTGCTATCCCCACGTCCCACTAGCCTATCATAAGATGATAGAAATTGTACAAAAGATTGGCTTGGATGAAAAAGATTTACGAATAATTGTGAACTTGTACTGGAATCAATCTGCTTATGTGAGGTTGGGTAACGAGAACAAGGAAGATATAGATATTCTAAGAGGTGTAAGAGGTGTATATTGTCTCCATTGTTATTTAACATCTATTCGGAATATATCTTTAAAGAAGCTCTAGGGGATGTTGAAATTGGAGTGCTCTTAAATGGTAACTGGATAAATAACATTCGATATGCCGATGACACTGTGATTTTTGCGGATAGTCAAGAAAGCCTGCAACATATCATTGATAAAGTTATGCAAAAAGCCATGAATATGGTTTAGATATAAACCCTCAGAAGACAAAAGTGACGGTCATTAGTAAAAACAAAGTCTCTGCATGCAAACTAAATATAGACCAGAAACCCATTGCACAAGTACATAAATATATATACCTTGGCACTACCATAAATGATCAATGGGACCCTTCTGATGAGGTGAGTTCTCGAATTGGAGAAGCCCGGACAACTTTCAATAAGATGCGGAATTTGTTCAAACATCATGGACTGACAATGACCACGAAAATCAGGCTTTTGCGTTGTTATGTGTTCTCTACTCTTTTTACGGTGCTGAGACATGGACTCTGACAGAGTCTTTATGTAAACGGTTAGAGGCCTTTGAAATGTGGCTGTACAGAAGGATATTGCGGATACCATGGACAGACCATGTCACAAATGTTGAGGTTATCCAAAAAATGAAAGAAAAAAAAACAAATAAACAAGGAAGTATTAACCACCGTGAAAATCAGAAAAATCCAATACCTAGGACACATCATGACGAATACCGTCGAGTGCCATCTCCTACAGTCAATTCTTCAAGGAAAAATACCAGGGAAGAGAAGTGTTGGACGAAGAAGAATATCCTGGTTAAAAATCTCACAGCCTGGACCTCAAATCATCTATTGAATTATTCCGAGCTGCAAGTGATAGCCAACATCCGGAACGGATAGGAACCAGAAGAAGAAGAAAACGTCCCCCTATTAAAGCAATTATTAACCATCAACAGTCTCCGGGTATGTTCAGAAAGAGTGACCATAAATAATGTACTGTATCTGCGGTTTTGTGTACTCAGTGCCACAATAATACAGTGCTAGCGACCAATGTTGAGGTAATAGTTATGCCGGGTAAGGGGTTCGAACCTCATGTCTTTTTAGTACTGTCGCACAAAACCAAGTATATTTCGTTACTGTTCTAAGACCAAAATTAATTTTCTTTTCTAAGCCAACAATTAAACCCAGGCCTCCAGTGCTCGAGTCAAGAGTGTTAGTCATTATACAAAGAAATAGAATTGGGAAAGAGGCTATCGTGGCCTGTCAAAAGGTATCGTGTCAAGAGCACTTTAAGGCCACTTTTTAGTTTTACCTATAACGGTTAAGTGAGCCTCGTTAAGATAAAAGCAACTAATTAGGAAGTGAGACTGTGACGTCGTGCAATCATATTCTTGCATCATAGTAACTGGAGATACAGATCAGCTTGTCCATACTGTCCCCGCCACCAACAGACTAAACCGCTCTCATTGTTTCTTAATAACGTTTGCAAATAAAGTGTGATAAAAGTCTCTGTGTTGTGTGGTTTTTACGCCTGGATACCCGTTCCCAATAGCTAGCACGTAAAAAACAAATGGTAAGTAAATAAATTTCGTTATATTATGAATCATTAGCCCTGTGTACTTGCGTGTACTTAAATAATTATTATGAGGTTTGCAATATTAAAGTTGTTACAACCGTCCAGTTAGGATATTTCAATATCATGGCTATTAGCCCTGTGTACTTGAATGTGTTTTGTATCGTGGTAGTACCGTGAACTTTGTGTTTAGTAGAGGGTTTAGGGCATCTTAAAATAAGTTTAAGGAAATTTAATTGAATATTCGCGATTTTAGGGGTAACCGTGTTTTTGTGTATAGTAATTAGTCAGCGCCTGTTGACTAGCATATACCGTTACACAACGGCGATTTGGTAAGCTCTTCATGGCTATCCTAATCTTTTCTAGTATAATGTTCGTTTTTGTAAAAAAAAAAACATGATCACTCAGTTTCTATCCAAAATCGCAGGCTGCTTTCTAGAACCCTACTCACTGGTCAATAACAGGCATAGTCGCCAAAGTGTTCCCTGGTAGCTAACTCATGTCTGGTTAGCAAATTCTTATTGCAAAGCTCCTCAAGGTCCAAAACATTAGTCTTAACGTTGTTGTTGTTTGAGTCTTCAGTCTTTTGACTGGTTTGATGCAGCCCTCCACGCCTCCCTGTTTTGCGCTAGTCGTTTCATCTCTACATAGCTACCACACCCTACATCCGAAGCAATCTGTTTAACATATTCTAACCTTGGTCTACCCCTACAGTTCTTGTCCTCAAACCTTCCTTCCATAACTAAGCTTGCTATTCCTGGGTGTCTTAGTATGTGTCCTACCAACCTATCTCTTCTCTTCATTAGCAGTCGCCAGAAACATCTCTCCTCTCCCACTCGTCTTAATACCTCTTCGTTTGTCACCCTATCTACCCATCTGATCTTCATCATTCTCCTGTAACACCACATTTCAAATGCTTCAATTCTCCTCTTTTCTGCTGCACCAATAGTCCAAGTTTCCCTTCCATAGAGCGCCACGCTCCAGACAAAGGCTTTCAAAAATGACTTCGTAATACTTAAATCTATATTCGATGTCAACAGATTCCTTTTTTGTAGAAAGGCTTTCCTTGCCTGAGCCAACCTACTTTTTATATCCTCTTTGCTTCGTCCATCACTGGTTATTTTGCTTCCTAAATAACAGAAGTCTCCTACTTCCTTCAGCTTTTCACCTGCCAATTTGATGTCCATAGAGGTTTCTGTTTTATTTCGGCTGCATTCCAGTATTTTTGTTTTACATTTATTAATTTTCATCATGAATTCTTTCCGTAAGACGGAGTCCATACCATTCAAAAACTCATTCAAATCCTCAGGCTTGTCGGCCAAGATGACGATGTCATCAGCAAATCTCAGAGTTGAAATTATTTCTCCTTGAATCTTCACTCCCACTTTAAATTTTTCTCAAATTTCCTTCATTGCTTGTTCAATGTAAAGATTGAAAAGTATGGGTGATAAGTTGCAGCCTTGCCTTACACCTTTCTGAATACCAGCTTCTTTCTCATGTCCTTCAGCTCGAATGACTGCTGTCTGGTTTCTGTATAGATTGTATATCACCCTCCTATCCCTGTACTTTATTCCAATCGATTTCAAAATGTCAAACAATTTAGTCCAATCAACGTTATCGAAAGCCTTTTCTAAGTCTACAAATGCCATGAACGTTCTCTTATCTTTCCTTATTCTACCTTCCAAAATAAGCATCTGTGTGTGATATATATTAAATAATCAAATGAAAAAATAAATAATTTAACAATCCATTAATAGTCATCTTAAATCCTTTTGCTCAGTCAGGTACATAACTTTGTGTAAACCCATTCTTGCTCTAAAAAATTTGTAACATTTTAAAAACATATTTATAAATCTTACATTTCTAGTTACGACGTCTTAGCAATAACAGGGTTTGCGCTTTTTCATTCAAGCTAACGTATAACATTATCAAATTATTGGTTTTGGAAATCTCAAGTCAATGAAGGTACAGTCATGTTCAAACAAATGTATTTGTTTAAATTCTTACAGCACAGCTTACCTGGTAAAGATATGGGCTAGCTTGTGGTACTCTAAACTGCTGGTCCGATGTTTGTAATAAATAAAACTTAAAGTATTTGTTCACAAAATCTGTAGTCAATCATCTAGTATTAATCAGTTACCAAAAATGTCGAGACAATAACCTTTAAGTTTGGTCTTTTTGCTAAATGTAAAATTTAAAATCTAAAATATAAAATCTAAAAATAAAAATAAATCATAGTACCCGGTGGCGCTCGGCTACGATGATTTTGTGGATATCTTTGCGAACCCATGATCGAGAGAGCGTCAGACTGAATAATTTGATATGTTGCATGTCAAAATCCGACCATGAGTTCGCGAGATATAAATAAGCAAAAAGTGTGGACTAACTTTTTGAGCACCTTGTGGGTTAGAACCCCCCCCCCCCCCCCTACTCCACTACTGTCATTTTTTGTCCTAGCGACTTGAAATTTATTTTGGTGGTAGATGGGGTTGGGGCCATTCATTTATGTCAAACAACATTTTTGTAAACTCTTTAGTTTCCAAAATATAAAAATTTCAAAATTGAACGTTTTTCAAAAAAATGTTAAAAATAAAAACGTTTTATTATAAAAAAAATAAAGGACATAGGGGCCATTCTTTTAACCCCATAGAACACTTTTTAGAATGTTTGGTTTTATGAAAAATCGCCTACTTTCCCAATTGAACTTTTTTCATTTTTGTGATACAGACCTGGAACTTGGTTTACAGGTAGAGGGCGTAGGGACCTTTCATTTATGTCAAACAAACTTTTTTGTAGAATTCCTAGATTCCAAAATAGTGACCTATTTTCAAAATTAATTTTGTTTTGTCCTAGAAACTTGAAATTTGGTATGGTGCTAGAAGAGGTAATGACCATTGATTTATGTGAAACAAACTTGTATGTAAAATTCCTAATTTTGGAAATATAGCTCTTTTTCAAAATTTTAATTTTGTTGTCCTAGAGACCTGGGACTTGGTACGGTGGTAGAGGAGGCCAAGGCCATTCATTTATGTCAAACAAACATTTTTGAAAACTTTTTAATTTTGGAAATATAACCCATTTTGGAAATATGTTTTGGAAAATTTGAAAAATACACTATTTTTGGACTGAGAGTGGTATAGAGGTAGCTGTTGGAGTTAACATATGTCTTTTTTGGATTTTTAGTTTAATGATATAGCCTACTTTCCAAATATCTTTTGAAAAATTTGAAAAATTGACTATTTTTTTGACTAGGCATGGGATAGAGGTAAGAGTTGAGAGTCATTGATAAACCTTAGAGTACTTTGGATTTTTAGGAATTTTGTGTGCGTTGTTGTTGTTGTTGTTGTTGTTGCTGCTTACAAACAAGGCTGTAAGCATTATGCAGCCATAAAATGGACTGACATACTTTCCAAGACCAAATAAGCCCCAACAAGCAAGAGAAAATATGAAAGAGCTAATACAAAAGCCAACAAAAGCCAACAAAAAAGCCAACAAAAAAATGACCAAAAAAAGCCATGTAGCATGCTGGTAGTTGAGTGAGTTGTTATATTGACCGATAGGTAGCAGGCTGGTAGTTGAGTGAGTATTGATATCGACCGCTAGATAGCATGCTGGTCGTTCAGTGAGCGAGTGTTGAAATGGAGCGCTAGGTAGCATGCTGGTCGTTCAAGTAGTTCTCATAGTCACAGCTAGATAGCGGAAACATACTTTGCGTGTCTCATGCAGCTATTTAACAAAGTTTTACCTCATGAAAAACGTGCTTGTATAAGCTTTGTACAAAAATTGAATATACAATTAACCGCTAAGTGTTTAGAACTAACATGTATAGCCTTGTGTAGGGAATATTGGGGTCCTTAGCAAGAAAGAGTGCCTTACACACATGAGTGTACAGCCTTTTTATATGCAGTAAGTACCTGATAACCTTGAGTAGGCCATACGAATATTTTCAGTTGACTACTACCTGTCACAATGTTTACATTGTGAAAGACCGTTGAAACAACCCGTCTTTAGCCTTGTCATAAGCAGTGAGCAGCTGTTACCCTTAACCAGGGGTATATTAGAGGACCCTTATCAAGAATATCATCAGTTGACTACCGCCACTCACAGTGACCACATCGTGAAAGACTGTCAAAACAACTATTGTACAGCCTTGTACTACTCAGTAAGTAGCTGTTGGTCTTGACTATTGTATATTAGAGAACCCTTAGCAAGTATATCATCAGTTGACTACTACTTGTTACAGTGTTCACATCGTGAAAGACCGTCTCACTGTCCAGTCTACAGCCTTGTCATACGCTGTAAAGAGCTGTTGGTCTAGACTAGGGGTATATTAGAGGACCCTTCACAAGAATATCACCAGTTGACTACTACCTCTCACGGTGTTCACATCGTGAAAGACCGTCTCACCGACCAACCTCTAGCCTTGTGATACGCAGTAAGCAGCTGTTTGCAGAAATCAACATTCTTGATGGAAGAAGCCATTCCTAGCTATATGTGTAAAGAGTGTGGAAAAGCTTTTCTTCGAGACTATCATAGGAAGCGACATGAAGTATCGTGTGGTGAATTTCATGAGTGCAAAACGTGTGGTAGTACATTCAACAATGTGTACAACGGACGTCGGCATGAAGAATGTTGTAATGTTGTGTCGGCAGCTAAAAGACAAAAAGCGGAGCCTACAAAACATTACCTACTGTCACTGGTCCCTGACAAAAATGGACTTATTGAATATGAGACATCTTTTGAAGGTCGACTTAAATCCTATTTCATACGTTGTGATACGTGTAGGGATTTAAATTCATACCTTCAAGAGTCCAAACAGCAAATAATACAAGCTATGGAGGAAGAACTAGCAATGCACAAGTCGATCAAAGTTAATCTTGTGGCTGAATGTAGATTCATTCATACATCTACCAATGAAATTACAGATCGTGCTTTTAAAACACGAAATCAGGCCCTATTTTTGGAAACGGATTTACAAAGTTAACTACGGAAATGGAGGAATCTGAGCTAAAAGGCAGTAATTGGGCTTTGTTAGCAGTGGAAGGAGTACGATTGAAAATAAATAAGTACAATCCCTTGCGTGGAAGCACATATATTCCATTACCAGCAGCTATACAAGCAAGAAAAGCCTGCATTAATCCTGAAAACTTGAAAGATGAAAAGTGTTTTATGTATGCCATTTTAGCAAAACTGGTTAAAAAGAATGCTCATCGCATTAGTAAATACAAGCACCTGGACAACAAGTATGACTTTTCTGTAATATCGTTTCCTACATTGCTAGCTGACATTCCCAAATTTGAAAAAGCCAACGATATATCCATTAATGTATTTGGATTGGAACAAAACAATAAACTGTTCCCTCTAAAGGTTGCGGATCAATAGCTGCAAGACCATCGTGACCTCCTTCTGCTAAGTTCATCATCCGGCCAGAACCACTACGTCTTTATCAAAGATTTTGATAAACTAGTAGGACATCAGATTACTCACCACGGACATAAGATATATACGTGTAAACGGTGTTTTACTCACTTCGATAATCGATATGGTCAACAAGGAATGGAAAAATTGAAAGAGCATAGAGCTTTGTGTGTCCAGCATGACATTGCTAGGGTTGAAATGCCTATTAAAACTCCATTGTCAAATTCTTAAATGTAGAAAAAATGCTGAGAATACCTTACGTTATCTATGCAGATTTTGAAAGTATACTCTTACCCTATCAAACAAGTCTACCTAATCCGAGGCAAGTTATACAGTGCCATGCCAGAGTCATGTTCCTATGAGCTTTGGTATATACGTTAAACCCTCACCTGCTGTGGAACACATAAAGACAAATCTTCCAAGCCAACCTGTTATTTATCGTGGGCCTGACGCTGCAGAAAAGTTTATGGACTGTTTGATCTCAATAGTTAATGAAATTGATCGCCTTTACAGCTTAAATGTTCCAAAGGCTTTAACTGAGGATCAAGAAGCAGAGTTCCAATGTTCTGAAACTGGACTGGTAAGTACGAGACCACTGCCATATTACAGGGGAATACCGAGGAAGTGCTCACAATAACTGTAATTTGAGGTGTAAAACACGTAACCCCGTTCCTGTGTTTCTACATAATATGAGTGGCTACGACGCAAATTTCATTGTAAAGCAATTGGGATGTACTACTGAGAGAGTGGATGTTATCGCTAACTCCAAAGAAAAGTACATTTCCTTTACCAAATATGTAGGAAATTTTAAGCTTAGATTTGTGGACACGTTTCGGTTAATGCCGAGTAGTTTGGAAAACTTAGTTTCCAACTTAACATCATACCCTGAAACAGACAAGTACTTCGGAAAAGAAAATGCAATGCTCATGACTCGCAAAGGGGTATTTTGTTATGACTACATTGACTCATGGGAAAAGTTAAGTGAAACGTGTTTACCTCCAAAAGAGGCATTCTTTAACAAATTAAGTCAAGAAAATGTTAGTCAAGGAGACTATGAACATGCCAAAAATGTCTGGAAAGAGTTCAACATTAAAACTCTAGGGGAATATAGTGACCTCTACCTAACTTCAGATGTACTCCTTCTTGCAGACAGCTTTGAAACGTTTAGAAACAAAACACTAGAAACACACCGAGTGGATGCTGCAAACTTTTTTACTTCGCCTGGTTTAAGTTTCGAGGCAATGCTCCTTTACACAGAATTGAACTGGAATTGCTACAGAATTACGATCAGATTCTTCTAATCGAGTCTGGAGTACGTGGAGGCGTATGCCAAGTGTCTCATCGGTATGCTGAAGCTAACAATAAACACATCGAAACCTATGATTCTGAGAATCCATCGCAGTTTATTACCTATGATGATGCCAACAACCAATACGGGTGGGCTATGTGCCACTCCCTTCCTTATGGTGGATTTCAGTGGGTTTCTCCAGATCCTGTTGATCTAGAAAAACTAAAGGAAGACGATCCTGTGGGATACATTCTCGACGTTGATGTTAATTACCCATATGACCTTCATGATCTACACAACGATTTACCTTTCCTACCAGGGTGTACACAACCTAAGGATTCGTCTCTGAAAAAACTAATTCCTCATCTTGGAAATCGAAGGCGATATGTTGTTCACTACATGGCATTAAAACAGGCTTTAGAGCATGGAATAAAATTGATAAAAATTCATGGTGTGTTAAAGTTTAAGCAAATACCTTGGTTAAAGGCCTACGTTGATTTTAATAACAACCTTCGAAAACAAGCCAAAAATTATTTTTAGAAAAATCTGTACAAATTATTCAACAATGCCGTTTTTGGAAAAACAATGGAAAATATCCGTAAAAGAATAGACATACGTCTTGTGACTGACAGCAAAAAGGCAGAAAAGCTAATAGCAAAGCCGACATTTATTGACAGAACTATTTATGGTCCTAACCTAGCTGCTTTCCACATGGCTAAAGGTAACATTGTATTCAATAAGCCTGTATATATTGGAATGTGTATACTGGATATTTCAAAAACTCTAATGTATTCCCACCACTATGATGTCCTGCTACCCTATTATGGAATGAATAATCTTAAATTCATATATATGGATACCGACTCGTTCATTTATTTGGTTAACACCCCAGATGTATATCAAGACAAGTTGGATTTCCTAGAACACCTGAACACATCAGATTATCCTACTAATCACATATGTTGCTCTACATCAAACAAGAAAACGTTGGGGAAATTTAAAGACGAGGCTTGTGGACAAATTATAAAAGCATTTGTTGGACTTAGAGCTAAAATGTACGCTTTAGACATAAATGGTAAAGAAATCAAAACGATTAAAGGTATTAACAGAGGTGTTGTCAAAAATTGTATAAGCTTTCAAGATTATAAAGATTGTGTCATGAAAAACAATGTAAAAAGAATACCAATGAACATTATCGCTTCTAAACAACATGGCATTCATCTATAAGACTAAACAAAACTGCTTTGTGTCCTGGTGATGATAAAATAGTGATTGATGCTGATGGTATAGGTACACATGCCTATGATCATTACTCAATCATTAACCATGCTTAAAGTGTTAAGTTATGAATTTCAAAATCTTCTCCCTGCAACTAGCAAATGCATAAAACAAAACAATTTAGGAAATAAAACAATAGCACTACAAAAATAAAAAAGTAAAAATAAAAATGGCATTTATAATCAAAAATAAATAAAATAGAAAACAAAATAAAAACAACTGTACAATTTATAACAAAAAGGAATATATATATATAAAAATGTATTATGTGTAAATAGTGTACATGTATTTAAAATAAAAAAATATTGTATGGACACTGCTTGTACATTTTTAATTACTACCCACCTCTCTCCACTCCTAATGCAAAATGAACATGTAAAACACAAATTGGAAAATCCATGTTTCCATATTGACAAAATAGAAGAAAACATTAAACTGAAATTTTAAAAACTGTAAATGGGAATTTGGTAAATTGACAAATGTGTAAACAACAAATTGGAAAATCCATGTTTCTATATCATGAAATTGAAAAACTTTAAACTGACATTTTAAGAATTGTAAATGGGAAATTGTGAAATTGATAAATGTGTAAACAACATAATGCAAAATCCATGTTTCCATGTTATGAAATTGAAAAACTTAAAACTGACATTAAAAAAAACTGAAAATGGGAAATTGGAAAATTGACATATGTGTAAACAACAAAATGAAAAAAAAAACGGTTGGGGTAGTTATCATGTTGTACAGTAACCTATAAGACTAGCATAAGGATAGTTGCTTGTACCCTTATATACTTTGTGTATGTGCATTAGCCTTTGGATTAGCTTAAGTTAGGTTTGGTAAAGTTAGGTTTGGTGAGGTTAGGTATGTGACCTTGTAGTTTACTCTTTTCGGAAAATGTAAAAAGTAAAATCTAAAAGCAAAAAATCTTAAATTTAAAATGTAAAATCTAAAAAACTAAAATCTAAAATACAAAAAATCATAAATGTAAAATCTAAAAAATGTAAAATGAAAAAATCAATAATCTAAAATGTTAAAATGTAAAATGTTAAAATGTAAAATCTAAAATCTTTAAATGAGGTTTCTGTGGGTTATGTTAGGTTAGGTTAGGTTAGGTTATAACTAAGTTTATTATTTGTGCTCTCCCATTTGCTCTTACTTTTTTGCTCTCCACTTTTTTGCTCTACCTTTTTGCTCCCACTTTTTTGCTCCCACTTTTTTGCTCTGACTTTTTGCTCCCACTTTTTTGCTCCCACTTTTTGCTCCCACTTTTTTGCTCCCACTTTTTTGCTCACACATTTTTGCTCCCACTTTTGCTCCCACTTTTTTGCTCCTACTTTTTGCTCCCACTTTTTTGCTCCCACTTTTTGCTCCCACCTTTTTGCTCGCACTTTTTTCTCCCATATTTTTGCTCACACTTTTTGCTCACACTTTTTGCTCTTACTTTTTGCTCCCATATTTGCTCGCACTTTGAAGTTAGGTTATGTTAGGTTAGGTTAGGTGAAGTTAGGTTAGGTTAGGTGTGGTTAGGTTATAACTAAGTTTATTATTTTTGCTCTCACATTTGCTCTCACTTTTTTCTCACACTTTTTGCTCTTACTTTTTTTCGCACTTTTAAGTTAGGTTAGGTTAAGTTAGGTTATGTTGTGTTAGGTTATAACTTAGTTTATTATGTGTGCTCTCACATTTGCTCTCATATTTGCTCTGACTTTGAAGTTAGGTTAGGTTAGGTTAGGTTAGGTGAAGTTGGGTTAGGCCGAATGGTTGAGGTATGAATCAAAAGCCAGCTCCTGTCAGTTTTGCCTCACAAGGCTGAGTGTACCCCGTTCCACTCCTGAGACCAGAAATTAAATTTCTTGGCAGAGCCGGGATTCGAATCTCAGGAATGATCGCCAAGAATGCTAGCCACTACACCAATAGGTGGACAATATAAGGCTGGTCTTGATTATACATGATCAATTAATAATTATCTAATAATAATAATAATAATAATAATAATAATAAATATTCCATTTGGCAACTACACGGCCGACCCCTCCCTGTGACGTCATTGACGGTCTCAGGGCATGGCGGCCATTTTGCCCAATAGCCCCTGTGCCAGCTCTGACTGTCCCCTCCATAAGAATAACATAGGGCTGGTTGCGCGCGGCGGCCATCTTGCCCATTAGCTCCTGTGCCAGCTTCGGCCTTTATATCCTACTCTGGACGCTATGTAACTCCTTTATCAATAATTATTTTAAAAAGCCGCGAAAGTATTACCACTAGTCACGTGTCCCAAAGCCGAGTACAGTCACTGCAAATACAAATGACATCTTCGTGTAGTTAAGACCTTTGTCATAACATTTTAACTAAATCCATGATCCTCTGCAAAGGGGGCGTTACAAGCTTTCGTTTGAGGCCACACAATGGTCTCTAGCGTTATTGGTTCACAAATTATAATGAGTGGATGACCTAACAGTTTGTTGAAATTTGGGTAAATTTGTAAATTAAGCACGTCATAGCAAAGAGAGCGTCACCCCAAGTCCTACGACATGTCACACGTCCAAATCCCCTTGCTCCTCTACTAACATGCTTATCGGTTCGATCTCATAAAGCTGCGAAACATTCTTCTTTACCTGAATGACGTCTCATTTCCCTATGAAGCTCTAGACTTGAACTTTGGGGAAAAAAATCGAAGCACTGTACGAAATGTATGTACAAATTCAGTCGTCTTATTATCAAAAGGTTTGTCGTCCACTGTTGACACCCGAGGACTTCAAAACGAAAGCTCCTTCAACCATCTTTGACTGCTCTCATTTGGAGGAATCCATTGAAGAGGTCACCGTCGACATTCGTTTGGATTTTGAAACAATGGAAAATGTGCCGGCTAATGCAAGTGCTTATTGTTTAAGCATCCATAACACGCAAGTCGTCTATCACCCACTTAGTAATATTGTATAGATAGCTTAGGAAAAGAAAAGTTCAACTAAAAAAACCAAGAACAACATTATATACACTGATAGAACATCTCCACGTCATGAACCTTATAGCCCCTTTCTTTGATTTTTTACTAAGCTAATCAAGGCTTGAACTGCTTATATAGAGCTTGAGTGAGTAGACTAAACTTAACCTTTCCATCAAAGTAGAACACGAGTTTTATTCACGCAGTCAAGAGTCGATGCGTGAGATAATGCATCTCTATAGCACAATCTGTTTTTCAATCCAATTCAATATTAGACTATGGCAATAGTAAAATGATAAAACTCAACAAAGCTATTAAAAACGTTCTTGAGCTATCAGTACAACTGGTTAAATGTGATGCTTCTCTTGTGCAGAGAGATAACCATTCATTATAACTTAGAATATTTCAATTGCACGCTTGTAACAAACACAATCGTACCACTCCCTATGATAGTACTTATTTTATTAGCTTGCTGAAAAAAGACAAGTCCCTATAATAGCATTGCTCGCGTGTAGCAAAAAGCACAAGTATCTATAATACCACACAAATAAAGTACAAAGCACGAAGAATCGAATCCGGGACCTCTGAACCAAGTTGCACAGCTGCAATCTGCAAAATAAGATGTAAAGAGTACAACGCACCATGATATAGAGAATAACGTCACCTAGCCACCGCGCATCACGTGTACTATGGTATAACTGAGGGAGACCTATTCCTGCAGAAATGAATCTTAAACTACTATGCAATATGTAAAGTAAAATGCTAGCATCTCCCACAAAAAGTACAAAGAACCAGCCCTCACGCTAACGAGACAGGGAATCGAACCCGGGACCTCTAAACCAAGTGGTGCAGCTGCAAATAGACTGGCTCTACAGTGTTTCATGGACCCAACCTGAACCACCTCACAAAACCTTAACATTACACACCTGGCCAAAAATAAATAAAAGTTACAACTCGTGCGTGCATTGCGCCAGTCGCACAGCCATGCGACACAAGTTGCCCAGTAGCCAATCTGCAACTGAAATGCTGCCTTGACCCCAAAATACAGCATTTGCACAGTAGCCACCCGCCAGAACATACATTTTGTTACTACTGATAAGGACAATAGTGTGTTTCACCAGCTGGCTCTTACATACAGCTCGACTGACGTCACCTGACTCATTAGTGGGGGCTCCTAGAACTTTCCGTAATTCATAATTTGTAAACACAAAATAATGAACTACAAGTGGTAGCCCACAGAACATGGGTCTACATTGGACGACTGCATCTGAGTTGAACCGCTACCTTTGGGCACATTCAGAGGGGGTAGCAGGAGGTGTCGTAATGGTTTGCTTCTTCTTTTTATATGTCCTCCCCTAATCTTTCAGATGCTTCAACTCACAAGACGTCAATTTACTTTACATATGTGGGAATTGTCATTGATAATAAAGACAAAAGAGAAAGAATGAAGGTTGCTCTTGTTTCCAGATTGTGGGATGTGGTGTGTCGTTGTTCTTCATCTCACCACAGATGGCTGGTGGAATGTTGCTTGTTGTGCCAATTGTCATTGTGACAGGCACTGGTGTGGGATCATTACTGCGTACGATGTCCAACCGGGCTCAAGTGCAAGTAAGTATTGTGTGAGTTACTATTGCAATCTTTAGTCGGTGAACACGAGTGTATATTTCAGGCGCTAGGCTCACTCGTGTTGGCCGACTAAAGAGCTTGTGCTGTTTATTATTTGTTTGTTCAGTAACTTGTTCATTTAGTTAATTATTTGTTTGCTTAGTTATTCGTTTGTTTGTTTGTTTGTTTGATTGTTTAATCACACAGACATGATGTTCAAATGGTGATGTTTTTAATCAGGGACTGATGTCAGTTGATCTGCATATCGGCTTGGAAATACTTGTAGAAGAAGATTCGTGCAATACTTGGGCATGATATGAAAAGGAGTACCCATGTGGGTTGTGTCGTCTCCAAAGCGTACAAATCACTTCATTTAGCAATGAGGGTATTAAGAGACAGTCGTTTCACCGCAAAATATTTAGGATATTTGACCCTGGTGAGGCCAATCTTAGAATACGGCTCAGCTGGAGATGGTGCAAAGGAAGGCTGCTATGTTTGTGCTCAACGATTACTCGATTGATAGGGAAACTAGGGTGGGAATCTCTGGGAGATAGAAGGACGCTATGTTTAACACTCACACTAATCGGCCAGCATGGGGAGAACTAAGCAAACTTCTGGGAAATCCCACCTACCTGAGCAGGGCAGATCATCCATACAATGTTAAGGTCTGACCGCAGCGTACAAATTATGGGAAATATTATTTCATTAACCGTGGTATTGACAACTGGTACTCAGTCTTAGAGCCTTTCCCCAAACAAATTGATGTGCTTAAGCGAAGACTTGAAATGTTGTGTAAATACTACGATGTAATTATTACAGTTCCCGAATCGCGACTTGTGTATATTGTGATTTATATTATTGTTGGTAATTTTCTGATTGTACAATTCGCCAGCTGGGAATTCCCCCATTTGTAATTAAATTAAATGAATAAATGAATGAATGAATCACATGAGGTTTCTTCTCAAATTCAAAATGAATGTATATGACTCCATGCACTCTACAGTAGTTAGTTATATTAAACTGTTACATGTAGCCTATAAGAATAATATCAATATAAGTAATGCATTGTGTAAAATAGTTGTGAAGAAGAACACTATATTGCAAGCATCTCTAAACACCACTTCGCAGGTACACGGTTTCAATTGTATATCCTGACTTTTCTTTTTTATCACTTTTTGCTAGTAAGCTGTAGCTACATTTACTGTCTTCAATGACCTGTCGAAAATCGAAAGCCTCCAGCGTGTTTTTATTTCATTTTCCTTGATATCTGTGTTCGGTTTCGCTTAGATCGTGGTGGAATCTTTCTTCTTGCTGTCACTCAGGGAAATAGTCCGGCTGTGACTAGCTGTGGTTGTATTGTTATCACAGAATCCCTCTGAAATGCACGAGACGTGCTCAAAATTAGCATCAGAAGGACATTTGCTGATATCTGGACCTGTGAAAATACCCTCTTCGATTGCAGCCGTTCGTTTTGGTTCCCGTGATTGTAACTCATAGGTGTGCTTGTGTTCGAAGTAGCCTACTTCATTTTACACTTCGTTATCTGTATTTTGTATGTTACAGTATTGAACAAAATGTTGTATGAGAAAGTCATGACATTGATGTTTTTTATAGGATTTGCTTTGTGCTGCGCGAATCTCTATGCTGTCTGATACGTTTAAAAGTTTCCCTTTCTGTTGTACATGAAGGATTTTCATGTCATAATCGATAATGCCAAACTTGAGGTTTCCGTGGTCCATATGGTTAGCTATTGCGGAGAATCTATTGTGCTTTTTAGCGTTGATATGTTCTTGAAATCTTGTATTAAATGTACAGAACAGCGAAATGTACCACAACACGTCACCCACCCACCTCATTTCCCCACCTAGTACCACACTCCCAGTTGAGAGTGGGTGGCCAGGCAAGTTTGACAGAACAACGTTTGATCCATTTTCAATGAAGTTATATAGTTTTTTTTCAACATAACTTCATTCACATAGTAAATATCAAAGGCCATTACTAAGATTATATGTTGTTTTATCTCTTGTAGTTGCCGTCATCTACGTGGAATTGTACAATATCACGCAACGGGGGAACCAAAAGCATATATGGCAACAACATAAGTAGATATTCCATTTGAACATCAATACAATATACACGTTATTTAGTATAAATTAGAATGGAAGAGGTGGGCCTAGTCATATGAATCTGGACTACCAACAGACACATCGAGTTCGCAATTGTGTTATGACTTTGACTACAACAAAGCATTCCTTGGAATTTTAGCAAATGAGGCAGCATGTGAAACCATAAACTATTTTATAAAGTCTGTAAGTTTCTTGGATACAAAATACCAAACCATGCTAAATCAGAACGTATGTTCAAAAAGGTTCTAATAACCACTTTAAGTAATACAACTTAATAATGTGCACCAATTTGTACAACATGTTGTTTATTGCATTAGAAGTTCACTGATAAAACATGTTCTAACAAGTATTATAGCTTATTATGACTTATCGTTTTGACTAACTGAAAACAATTCCTTTACTCGATTAATAGACGAATCTAGAAATCTTTTCCTGCTAACACAAAGAGTACATTAGTGCATATGCATAAAGCACGTAATATCAGATTTCAAAAAAAAGTTATGTGATGTGGAAATTTAACGTTGGATCCTGATTTATGATGTAGGGGTCATCTTAGAAAGACATGCAGTATTAGGCTGCTGCAATGAAGCCATCTCAGATTGGTGTTGAACCCATGATGTTACGATTCCAGATATCTAGATTGGGACTGTTTAAGTGTGAACTGATGTAATTGTGATGATCTGTTGGATGGAAATGTGATTGCGGGACTCCTAAGAAGATCCATAGATGTACTTGTATTGGTATTTTAGTATCTGCACTCTGATCTACTGGCATGGAGTAAAGAAACTATGGAGAAGGTATTAACTTACAATGGATAGGCCTACACAACAGACTTTATATAGATAGCACAAAGATGGCGGCTGAATTTGTTGTAGTGGTAAAACACAGAACTAAAGAAGCTTTACTAAGACGTGCAAGATGGTTGCTGCGGCTTTGGAATTTTGTAGTGGTGATATTGTGAACTAATGGCATAAGATCGTAAAGCAAAGAGGACTACTCTTAATTGTTTATTTGTGGACAAGAAGATAACAATGGAAGAAAAAAGACAAATTTTATATTGGACAGATATGTAATAATCTATTTGAATCGCTACTCGATTGCTTATTCCCCATTTCCTCACTTTCCTCTCTGAAAGATAAGTCTCATGACCAATGTACAAGATTCTGATAAACGCAGCCAGAATATGAACATATACAGCAGCTTCTTGTAGAAATTCCATAGTTTGGAGATACCATTAAACCTACATCGGTGAGCTTATATGCTTATACGTGCGGTAATCTAGCACAAGTATATAATGTATTTCAATTATTCATAAATTTTAGAATAACCTCAGTATTATAATAAATTAATTCCCTTTGTTTTGATTGTTCTATGTTTTCATATATTAGGCTACAGCACATAGTATCGAATGTGTCCTGGTTGGTGAGAGTTCTGCTGTGCTCTACTCTTTATTATCTGTCATATGTTTATCGTTTACAAGCCCTGACCATGTAAACTGCCGCCCACGTAAACATTATCCATATTAATATTCATTTATAGAGCATGATTAAAATATATACATTGATTTGCTCATTGAAAATATAGTAATTGGTTGTACGCAAAAAGATTGAACAGAATATGTTTATTGAGATGACAGTGAGGTGATGAAACTCATTTAACCATGTCGAGTCAAGATGAGGACCTTGGAGATGTCAAAGGAAACATCGAACGACAGAAGTATATTTTTATTCAATTGAGAATTGAGGTGGTTTTAGCACGGCAGAGGGTTTGTTTTGATACGAGCGAGGACGACTAACCGGCACACGACACAAAATACAAGAATTGAAGGAGAGGTGGTTTGAAAAGGAGGAACAAAAGACTGCTGATAGGAAAGTGTGAATGAAGTGGGATGTGGCTACACGCGCCTTGTGACGTCAGAACTGCAAGGAGTTGACAATTGGAAAATTAATAAATGAGTAATTAGCCCACATAATTAGATACGGAAGTCATATGTAGAAGACATTTAAATTGACCAGAAGACAGAGAATATTATGAAGAAAATTATTGCGTTTTGAGTTTACGAAGAAATATTTCAGTACATCAGGCAAATTTATTCTACAAATCGAGCGCCAAGGTATTCGCGCTATTTTGAGAAGAGCTGCTTTTAATTGAGAATAGGGTTAGATCCAAGAATCGAGGTCTTAATATTCCAACATCCGAGGTAGATGGACGTATCGTGATTGATAACCCGAGGGCGGGGATCTCCAAAGTTAAATTATCGGGAACCGAGGCTACATTGACGGCCAAGTATATTGAAAGATCCCGCACCACAGTTACCTAACATAAAGTGAGACTTGTAATATTTTGCGAAGTGATTGAAATTGAATATTTGAACATCGCGAAGTGATAAAGAAGTAATTGCTCTTATTTTCAGCTACAATGATCTACGAGTGAAGCTGTATAAACATTATCGAGCTACTACAAGTGAACTATTATCTGAGAATAAGCCCCAACATAACTAACTACGAGGAAGCTTACAAACTTACAAGCATTGTTGGAAAGCAGATATATTCAAAGGAACACCAATATGAGATTTTCAAAGGAGATTCAAGGAATTATTTTCAAAATTACCGATCCTGGAAATGCAATTGAAGTTGACAGGGATATCTTGTGATCTTAGGTTAAGGGACATGGAAGAGAAAAATATGAATGGGGAACATAACCGATAAGAAAATGAGAATTTCAGGAGTCACCTAAACACTACGAATATTTTCCACAATTAATAAATTGCAGAGAACTTCGAGATTCGGCCATAACGAACAAAGAAACACGAAGAGAACTTCCAGAGTCGACCGTAATGAAGAAAGAAGAGGGAAGCAGATGACCAGGCGAGTTCAGGTAGAGAAAACCGAGAGCAAGATTTGAACGAGGATGCAGTTCAACTACAGGCAGAGGAGGAATTCAAATGAAGGGACGGAGATCCAGTATGCAGTAACAACTTGGAGCAGGAGGAGACTGGAGATATTAAGAGGTAGAGAGATCTTTCTAATGATGAATTCTTCTAGAACAAGTAGTCAGTAGTCATTAGTCATTTGCAACATTAAAATCTTATGGAGAACCATTTTCGACGATTTTTAAAATTGCCTTATAAGGTGCGTTCAAAAACTAACGAGCCGGAGGCTGGAATGCGCAAACCGGTTACGACATCGGCTAATCGTGGCGTGTGTAACGAGGCGTGGTCCCGACCAGAGCGTGGAAGGTCACAACCCGTCGCTAAAGGCCACGCGTGAACGTCACGTGACGATACAAAGCGAGCAGCAGCATGCATCAATCGTCCAACGCTGCCAGTCGCATTGCAAACAGTGACTTGGAGGCGTCAAATGAAAAGCAAAGAGGTGTTGTTCGGTTTCTGACAGCGGAAGGAGTAGGGGGAACGGACATTCATCACCGAATGTCACAAGTGTACGGCGAACACTGCATGTCCCTTGCAAGGGTCAAGGCGTGGCACAAGCGCTTCAGGGAAGGACGGGTGTCGTTATCCGATGATGCCCGGTCTGGGGCACCCCCCTGCATCACCGATGACAACGTCCAGCTGGTTGATGCAATCATTACCCAGGACCGCCGAGTGACAGTGAACGCCATAGACGCCGTGGTCGGATTGAGCGTCGGAAGTGTGCACACCATCATGAAGGAACGACTGCACTTGCGCAAAGTGTGTGCCCAATGGGTGCCTCACAGTCTTCAACCACACCAGGAAGCATGTCGAATGGCCCACTGTCTTGGTCATCTGCAGCGCTATGCGAGGGAAGGGAATGGGTTCCTGGCACGAGTGGTGGCTGGAGATGAGTCATGGTGTCATCACTTCGAATCAGAATCCAAACGACAAAGCCTCCAGTGGAAGCATCCAGGGTCACCACCACCCAAAAAAGGCAAGGCCATTCATACGAGTGCAGGAAAGGTAATGCTGACGATCTTCTTTGACCAAGACCCCTTCTGATACCCTTCATGCCGCACGGGACAACAGTGATTGCCCAGCGTTACTCGCAAACCTTGACCACCCTTCACCAAGCGATCAAAACAAAACGACCGGGCAATCTCACCCGTGGGGTCATTCTGCTCCACGACAATGCACGACCTCATACGGCCAACACGGTCGTGGCACTCCTGCAGAAATTCAAATGGGAGGTTCTCGGCTACCCTCCATACAGTCCAGACCTCTCTCCCTGTGATTACGCCATGTTTGGTCCCCTGAAAAGGGCTCTGCGGGGCCAACGATTCACCTCGGACGTCCAGCTGTACGTGCGGAACTGGTTCACATCGCAGCCCAGGGAATTTTATGAGACAGCCATTCACCGCCTCGTTTCACAGTGGGACAACTGCCTCAACAGCCAGGGCCAATACTTCTAACATACAGGCACTGGTTTCTGTAATTATGTCTCCGGCTCGATACTTTTTGAACGCACCTTAAATTATAATTAGGAGATATCTGCGATGTTCTTTATTTTATTTGACCGACGATTTATATTTTGGATTTTTGAAATTAGGATCTTGTATCTTGATAATTTTTGGATTGAATGTTGAGTTTTTGGATTTTGGATTTAAATTGAGGAACTTCGGTTTATTATTGAAATTAATATTCTAGAGATTCTTATAATATTAGGTTATTTTAGGATTTTTTTTGATTTTATGTTCATTTTTAGATCAGTGAAGATCGACATTGGAGCATATTAAGGAGAAAACAGACATTTCAGAATGTAATTTTAATTCATTATTTGAAGTCAGACAGCTGTCAGTAATAAGTTAGTATAGAATTGTAGAAATTCTTAATGATTTCTGACAGATTTACTACAATAATGAAGCATGGAACACTTAACAATGGTAAAATAAAATTATTTGTTGTGACATATCGTTATGATTGTTTATTAAACATTTAGAACAGACCAGTGAGGTGAGAAGAGAAAGATATTATTATTATTATTATTATTATTATTATTATTATTATAAAGATAATTGAATAGATATTGCTTGAATAATGGATGTTATAGAAATAATACGCAGTAATGATTGTTATTAACAGAGAAATTTAACAATCAGTATGGCATGGATACATTTGGCTATCAATAGGACCTATTAATAGAAGCACTATGTTATTAATGAGAACACAATAATATAAGCAGATAGGGTTGTAAAGTTATTTGAAGGTATACAAATCTGCTATTACGGAATTAATAAATACGCTCTTCATCGATCTATATGACGTTGTCAAGAAAAATGTAAAGGAATATTATGAAAATAGGAGTATGCTAAAATAAGGTCTACGAGTATATAAACTGTATTGTGCTACAGGAAATGAAGGTAGGTAGAGTGAATATTAATGTTGGGCTTTTGAGGAATTACATTATGGATGAAATTACTGATAGTAGGGGAGCTATGCAGGGTTGGAGCCACTAAAGGGTTGAGGAATGTACAGGGTTGAGTACAGTACATGGTTTAGGACAGTACGCCAATTTGGGTGGTAGCGACATCCTAGGGTGAGGATGCAAGTCACAGGGGTGAAGGGCCTCGGAGAAGGGTGTGCGGGGGTGAGTTTTCTCAGGCCATGGGAGAGAGACAGGGATTCCTTGAGGTCGCGTGGCTCGACATACAAGTTGAAACCTGTTTTGAGACAATTTATGGCGTCACAGGATGTGGTGGATCCAAGTGGTCGGCTAGTTCAGATATATTAATGGAAGAATTAAAGGTCGAGTTGAACCCTAACCATTTCACAATGAGTTTCTCTCCACGTGTTCGAAGCACTTTTCCCTTGAGGGAGTGTTCGAGAAACTGCGCTTTTTGAAGTTCCTCCGCGTAGAAGCCTCCTTCTATAGACTGTCTGGTGTTGTCTTGGAGTAAATAGGTGCCTGGATCGTGAAGATTTACCTTGCGAATGTGAAAAATGTCCGTGCTCCATATGGGGGTGTATCCTTTAGCGAAGATGGATTTATGTTTATTGATGCGTACATAATCACCAACACGAAAGCGATGAAGTTGTGGATCATCAGTCTTGATGTCTTGATGAAGACGATCCAACCGTCAAAGGTTCTTTGTGACAAGACGTGGTTTCATGCCGATGGTTCTATGTTTGGTATCGTTGTAGTATGTGTATAGAACAAGCCTTATTTTACTCGCTGCTATGTGGTCATTTTGTCTTAAATATTGCTGTGCAAGTAACAAAAAGTTGAAAGTTAATATAAGGTGCGTTCGAAAAGTAACGAGCCGTAGGCTGGAATGCTTAAACCGGTGACGACATCGGCTAATCGTGGCGTGTGTAACGAGGTGTGGTTCCGACCAGAGCGTGGAAGGTCACAGCCCGTCGCTAGAGGGTACGCGTGCACGTCACGTGACGATACAAAGCGAGCAGCAGCATGCATCAATCGTCCAACGCTGCCAGTCGCATTGCAAACAGTGACACGGAGGCGTCAAACGAAGAACAAAGAGGTGTTGTTCGGTTTCTGACAGCGGAAGGAGTAGGGGGAACGGACATTCATCGCCGAATGTACACAAGTGTACGGTGAACAGTGCATGTCCCTTGCAAGGGGCAAGGCGTGGCACACGCGCTTCAGGGAAGGACGTGTGTCGTTAGCCGATGATGCTCGGTCTGGGGCACTGACCTTCATTACCGATGACAACGTCCAGCTGGTGGATGCACTCATTACCCAGGACCGCCGAATGACAGTGAAGGCCATAGCCGTCGTTTTCGGATTGAGCGTCGGAAGTGTTCACACCATCATGAAGGAACGACTGCACTTGCGCAAAGTGTGTGCCCAATGGGTGCCCCACAGTCTTCAACCACACCAGGAAGCATGTCGAATGGCTCACTGTCTTGGTAATCTGCTGCGCTATGCGAGGAAAGGGAATGGGTTCCTGGCACGAGTGGTGGCTGGAGATGAGTCATGGTGTCATCACTTCGAACCAGAATCCAAACGACAAAGCCTCCAGTGGAAGCATCCAGGGTCACCACCACCCAAAAAAGGCAAGGCCATCCACACGAGTGCAGGAAAGGTAATGCTGACGTTCTTCTTTGACCAAGACCCCTTCTGATACACTTCATGCCGCACGGGACAACAGTGAATGCCCAGCGTTACTCGCAAACCTTGACCATCCTACGCCAAGCGATCAAAACAAAACGACCAGGCAGTCTCACCCGTGGGGTCATTCTGCTCCACGACAATGCACGACCTCATACAGCCAACACAGTCACGGCACTAATGCAGAAATTCTCGGCCACCCTCCATACAGTCCAGATCTCCCTCCCTGTGATTACGCCATGTTTGGTCCCCTGAAAAGGGCTCTGCGGGGCCAACGATTCACCTCTGACGTCGACGACCAGCTGTACGTGCGGAACTGGTTCATAATGCAGCCGAGGGAATTTTATGAGACAGCCATTCACCGCCTCTTGTCACAGTGGGACAAGTGCCTCAACAGCCAGGGCCAATACTTCTAACATACTGTGCCCGTTTAGACCGGAGTCCGCACGACCACATATGCATTTTACCAATAATCAGTCAGCACGAGAATCAAAATATCCCGGGGCGCCAGATGGGTTAAAGCTAATCGCAAAAACGACATCAAATAAAAAAAATGCTTTACTGATTTTTGGCTCAATGCAACAATAAGGATAGAAGGAGATTTAATTGGGTATGACACATCTGGTAAAATTATCTCAGTTTATTTTGAAGTTAAAATCTGACTGCAAAGATGCTCAAAGCAGCATCATCCACGTGTGGCGACCCACACTCTTATTTACACAATATACAGAAATTTCCCAAACACATTTGACAATCTTTTTGGAAACACAAGTCCGATTAATAGTCCTGTAGACTGTGTTCCAAAATTATTAATACTTAATTCCAGTTCAAAGTTAATTGTCTATACTGGAAATATCGTAGATCACTGTTTGAATATTTACATGATATTAACACTCGTAGAATAAATGTTCATAGTATTTTAAACTTTCACTTGTTTCCAGTTTCAAAAATATATCGTCGAAAAATATCATCATTGAATCAACACACATTATTTACACATATTAATAACATCTGAAAAGTATTTGACCTTGAGCATAGCATCGAAGAACTGTGCGAAGCACAACAACAATTAATTGTTCTTCTGACATTAAACATTTCGAGAAGTGACTCGATTATGAACTTCAAGTTCCTAACAAAATACATGATTTTTGAATCATCAACTTGATCAATAAATTGTTGAACCATTCAACTATTAGATTATCCACTTGGAATCATTATGAAAAAAATATTTATATTTATGGCCATTTCTGTAACTTTTACAACTTGCAATTCTTCGACAGAATGCGGAAATAAGAATTGTAGCTTCATTATAAATTCATTTAGTTCATGGCACTAGTATTGAAAATATCCTTCAAATTACTCGTGGTTAAAGAATTATTTTTAATTGGCAGTGGCCCATTCTATTATTTGTGTAAGAACACAATATTACAACAACAACGGCAAAGGTCTTCCTCTGAAGAAGAATAAACTACTATCATGACAAATCCGGGTTCTAGCAAAATCAAAGTCTAAATGGAATTCGTAAACAAGGTTGAAATAAGAACTGATGGTTTCAAGAAATAACCTTCGGGTCATTCATCCGACGAAATGTGTAGTTCCTATACTCCTACTATAAACCTGAGCCATCGAACCTGCTATTTGATTGATGCTAGAAAAAACCTCTTCATTCCTGCGACTTAAACATGCGCACCTGGGAATGGCATTTCAACTACTCCACACATATAAATTTTCTTCCCAAAATTTATACAATAAATCAAGCCTCTGCTTGTTATCAACACTGGAAGATTAATAAACTGACAAGTTTATTTTATTTTACCATTCAGTTCAACCTGTGAATTTACCATACTTATGAAAATCTTTATTTCACTTTCGAAGTGTATTTACGTCATGATTTTATATAAATACAAAAATATCCTATTTGATACAAATATCATTTGCTTCCCGTTTCATGCCTCTCCGTGTTATCTGAAAAATATACTTTGCTCATAGCAAATATCAACTGCTCAACCAGAACTGAAATGTTGGTTGAATGCGGGCTTGCACTAACCACTCTCCTTCGGAAAATCTCCTGTTCCAGACTAGAAATGTTTAAACTACTTCATAGGCTCTTTCTCAATACATATGATTATTATAAAATATAATATCCAAGAATTATTTAGAAAAATTATGAAAATTATTATTATTATTATTAGTGGATTATTATTATTATTATTATTTATATCATTTTAAATGTGTTTAATCATCATCTCATTATATGAGAATCCACATGTTCGAATCTTCGAATATGGAAAAAAAATATCCATTCCTCAACAAAAATAATTTAACTCAACCTTTACATTGGGGGTTTTCCGTGGTTTCCTTAAAATATGAAAAATTCAAATAAATCTTCGAAATGCTCGGTCATCGATCCTAAACTGTTCTGAGTGCTGAAAATCCTCAGAATAACTCTAATAAGCCTTGCGTAAATCATTGCAAGCTTTAAATACGACGAAAAAATAAAATGTGTTGGTCATCTGCAGAAAAAATAGTTTGTTCCAATTAGCTAGGCATAATATAATTCAAATGTGGCTTACATTTCTTGATGGTCTTGAAGTGTAGTAAACCTGGTCTGTACCAGATTTATCCATAGACATGTCCCATCGGACAAGCACGTATAATCCTTGTATCCGCCGCCATTATATACCCACAATTCGTCTAGTCAGACATAGTGGTAGTATCCATCGACGTTTGAATAAACTGTTGTTCCATTTTAATATGGGCTTCTATCAAAGCCATAACAGTTTGTTTAAATAGGGTCAGATCAAAGTGATCTCTTCTTAGATATGTCAGTTGTAACATAACTCACGGTAATCTTATCAGTACAAGAAAAACACTGACAGTCTAAGCAATTAACGGCTGTTCTGAAGATCGTTCCCTGGGCATGGTTTATTATATCACCATCTACCATGCGCTAAGCAACTTGTAGTTTCCCTTGCGTAGACTAATGAACGCCACCGTTACAGACTAGTCTTCAGTGTACTGACAGATCGAAGTGGTTAACTAGTTACAAAAATGAAAACTGACTTAAATGGATTTAAACATCCAAGTATTAAGTTATTACTGGACTGTGACAAAGTACTAAATTCTAGACAAAGTCTAGCATATGTCCATGTAGAAATATAAATATTTCCACCAATGTCTGTAGAAAAACAATCACCTCAGTGATTCTCCTCACCGTAAACTTACTAAGTTCCAACTCGTAGCGCAGCACTTTTCGTGACTATCACGACTTTCAAAAGAACTTCTGCGTAGATTCGGCAACCATGTGCCTTGGCTCAGCGTCGTAGCAACTTGCTCGGCAAGTCCTTGTGTTAGAATGAGCTATCGGTGCTTCGTCCAGCTGGCTTTTATTCAAAACTTTCAGGGTCACGCCGCATCAGCTGATATCTGGAAATCCTCATATCTCTTGAATCCCTGGTCCGATTTACTTGATACTAATTGCATTCTCTTTCATTTGGCCGTGCCAGTAATCTGATCCAAGTCTCAAGTCTCTACTCCATAGATAACTATTTAATCAATAAATAGCCTCCACCTCTGCTGTTACTCGCTACGTCACTTGACATCCAAGTATCGGTAAATTCTTTCCAATTGCTTCGAGAAGGAATGTAGCGCGATATTCAAATATCTCAACTTTCAAAAGCGGCTACAGTCTTTCCCTTGATATCTAGGTGTCTGAATCTTGGAATACCCATTCCTAGAGTTGGGCACAATACAGGTACTGGTTTCTGTAATTTTGCCTCCGGCTCGTTACTTTTTGAACGCACCATATATTTATACATAACAAGCTGTCTAGAACTCACTGCTATGTGGTCATTTTGTCTTAATTTTTGCTGTGCAAATAACAAACATCGAAAGTTAGTATGTATTGTTCTGACCTTATAACGGGGGTTGGTCGAACAGGTAGTAAGGGGATGAATGTACAGGGTAGATGGTGGTGAGTTTCAACGAAGGTGCTGAAACTCCGGAGGTGTGTGTAAGAGAGTGTTGGGTGATTGTGAGGAGCTCTATTCGGTCAGGGTCGTAAATCTAAGGGATGCACTCTTAGTGAGGAGCTATTAGTTTGTAGAGCAAATACTGCTAGTGAGTAATTCGACTATCCGCTGATCGTGCAACGTTATGCTCGGCAGACGTGCGACCAAGCACTCAAGGCTATGACAATGAAAAGGTCTGTGTTTCTGGCACAGCGGTTTTATAAATAATGGCACTGGGAGGACAAGGTGTAAGGTAGGGAAACAAGCGGTAAAAACAGTGATCGTGTAATAAAGTCTACAGTGGGTGTGTGGTAACTGTGGTCACTTATTTATTGGACCAGATAATGTTATGAGTGCGTCCCTCTTTTCAGGGACGGTGTAGCACAATGTGAGTAATACAAATAATTGTTTAAGGTGTCACAAGGGAAGGATTACAACTTGTAAAAGTCAGGAATCTGAGACACACTTACAGCGAGGTGTGACTTCGTAACGCAGCTGGGCAGAGCCTCCGGCAGGAATAGACAATTTGTCCTTTGGGGGTGTCCTTAAACCTTCCTGAACTGCTGAGTCGAGTGTTTCTTCACTTTGTTGTTGTGCCAGTTAGCTCCCGTGTGTGTGTACATGTATGATGCAAGCCTTGACGCTAGAGCTGAGGCTTCAGCTCTGCTGGCTGGGTGTAATAGAAGTGTGTGCCGGCTGTTGTTGTTGGTTCCGTCCTGAGGGTAGTTCTGGGGTGAAATTAGTGTAGAGGGTTGGACCGATGCGTGGCTGTGTTTTAGGGGTAATTTGTAGAAGTATGGCCCTCTGGCGTGTATTGGATTTGAGGGTTGATGTGAACATCCATCTCGGGGGTGCGTAGGGTCCCTAAGTGGTGTAGGTTCCTCCAGGGGCCCTAACAACACGATATCCTCATTGAGTTCGTGTCCCCTCGGACTGGAGTTAGCCGTAAGGGTGGCTTTGTCCTCTTCCTTCTTGTTCTTCTCTTCCATCCTCGTGTCGCGTGGCTGTAGAGTCCGGTGTGGGTGATGTGCATCTCGGTGTTGATGTAGTGTAGTGTGTCTCAGATAGGGTAGGTGTTTAGGGGTGGTACATTATTTTACATACATATATCGTTCATCATACGAAAAATACAGAAATACATAAATGTGATATATTACAAGTCATATTGACCTAAGGTGTAGTGGTGATTACATGTCATATGGAATCATAAATCATTTGCTTTCCTACGGAAGGGAAAACATCTATTTGTCAAGTATTGGCGCTGTCTTGCAGCTGGATGAATAATTGCCTTACGCGTGTATCTGGCATAGCATTTTAATATTAAAGTACAAGTGTGTAAAGTGGCATAAAAGAATGAAGAAGTTTTCTTAGCGTATAGCTTTTAGTGCCGGGAGTGTCCGAGGACATGTTCGGCTCGCCAGTTTTGTAGCTGCTTCGAGACGGACACCCAATGGGTGAGCTACAGGTACCGTTGGGGAGGAAAGTTGGAATGGAAGGGCGAGGAGTTGGAAGGTAGAGGCTGTGGCCTATAGTTAGGGACCAACCCCGGCATTTGCCTGGAAGGAAGATGGGAAACCACAGAAGACCATCTTCAGGGTTGCCTGCGGGGGGATTCGAACCACCTCGCCTCCCGGATGTGAGCGACTGCCAACAGTCATGCCGTAACGACCACGGTTAACTCACCCGGTAATGAAGAGGTAAAGAGAAATGGATGCCCTGTGGTGTAAATTTAAAGGTGTTTATTAATATAGTTTATTATGTAGTAATAATAGGGCACCCTTACAATTTTTTCGTTAAAAGGAGGAAAGGAAAAAAACCAAGTGTATTCAATGTGTGTGCGTACAAGTATGCAATCAGTCAATGTGAAATATCATGTAAACTCTAATAACATGCTTCAACAAAATGACAATAGTCACATGATAATAATACTGATAATGACACTGATGATAATAATAATAATATCAATTATAATGACAATAATAATAAAACTCAGCAATTCTTCTAGGTTTGTGCCGTATCTTGTGTGGGGTTTCGTCTAGGACACCGAGTTAGGCTCATCGGCGGGCTCTTGGTGTCCTCGCCCGGACCATCTTTTTGGAAGCCTTCATAGGGAGGTTAAGGCTGCTTGAGCTTTTAGTTCTCCTAGTCAAGTGGTGCAGTTGCACCTTATATAAAGGGAGGTGGCGCGCAGTTCGTCACTCCTGTGGGGGTCCGGGCGGGGACACCAAGAGCCCGCCGATGAGCCTAACTTGGTGTCCTAGGCGAAACCCCACACAAGACACGGCACAAACCTAGAAGAATTGCTGAGTTTTAATTCACCGGCCGTGAAAGTCAATATACAATAATAATAATCACAATACTCCAAAATATAATCACAATCTAGGATCCATAATACCCTCACGATGGTATCCTCGTCTTGTCGTGATGTGGGGGCTTGAGAGCTCAAATGATCCTGCGAGCTATGCCGGCGGGAGCGTGAGTTCCTGGTAGGGCCTCCCATGCCGGACAGGTCACAGGTGATGGGTCAGACAAAGAGGGATACCCTGGTCCTCCAGGTTGGGGGTTGATCATGGGGCTAACAACCCCATATCTAAAAAAATAGTCTGTTATGAAACTCCAATACAATAATAGCCGGACTGATGATAATGATAAACGACCTATGCAAGGAAAAGGAAAATGTAAACGGAAAAATGATATGTACATAGTAACCTGGAAAGTGAGAACATTGAACAAACCTGGAGCGTTGAAAGGCCTTAAGGAAGAGATGGAGAAATATAGTATAGGAGTGGCAGCTATCCAAGAGATCAAATGGAGAGAAGATGGTATATTGAGAAGTGATAATCATACTATAATGTATAGTGGAGGCGACAGTGGAAGAATAGGTGGCACAGGTTTCCTCGTGGATAATAGATATAAAACAGCAATACTGAATTTTAAGCCTGTAAATGAAAGGATATGTACTTTGAAAATGAAGGCACGATTCTTTAATATCACATTTATATGTGTATATGCCCCCACAGAAGAGGATGAGGATGAGGTGAAAGACACGTTCTACAGTCAGCTTGAACAGGAACTCGAGGGTATAGCAAGGCAAGATGTAAAAATCGTGTTAGGTGATTTCAATGCGAAGGTGGGAAAAGAAGAAGCATTTAGAGAGACGGTAGGAAAGGAAAGTCTGCATGAGGTATCAAATAATAATGGACAGAGACTCGTCGACTTTGCCATGGGAAATGAAATGATTGTGAAAAGTACATGGCTTCAGAGAAAGAATATAAGGAAAGTAACGTGGTGCTCACCAGATGGAACCACATTCAACCAAATTGACCATGTGGTAATTGATAGAAGACACGCATCTCATATACTCGAAGTTGATAGTTGTCGAGGAGCGGATTGTGACTCTGACCATTTCATGGTAAGGGTAAAATATAGACAGCATATAGCAGTGTACAGATCTGGAAAGATGAGGAAAGATCCTAGAAGGTATAATGTCTTAAAACTAAAAGAAAAGGAAACTGCCGAACAATATGAAACACATTTACGGAAGAAGTTGGAGACTAAACAAAATTGGGATTTAGAGGGAGTAGAAGGAAAATGGAGTATAATGAGGGACGCACTACACGAAGCTGCAGAAGAAGTACTGGGGACAGAAGAAAGGATTGAAAGACAAATCTGGTTCGATGAAGAATGTAAAATAGCTATAATGGTGAGGAATGCTGCAAGGGAGAAAATGATAAGTAGACCAACGAGAAACAATACAGAAGAACATAAAAAAAGGAAAGAGGCAGATAGAATTTGTAGAAGAAAGAAACGGGAATCAGAGAAGAAATGGATTGAAGAGCAAGAAGAAGAATACAATAATCAAGAAGTAAGAAAGTACTATAAACGAATACAGGAAGCGAAGATGGGCTTTCAACTCCGAGCAGTTTTCTGCAGAGATAAAGAAGGAAATTTCATAGGAGGCGAAGAACAGATTTTAGATCGATGGGCTGAATATTTCAGCGAGCTGCTCAATGCTACTGCAGAGACGGTATTGCTAGAACAGGAGGGTCAAGAGAATAACCAACCATGGTGCAAGGATAACGCTGTTGCAATGCCAGTACCCGTGCCGACGCTGGAGGAGGTTAGTTTGGCAATTAAAAGCTTGAGGAATAACAAAGCCCCAGGGGGTGATAATATTTCAGCAGAGATGATTGAGTGTGGTGGGGAACATTTGGCAAAGCTGGTACACCAGTTGATTGTGGAGATATGGGAGAAGGAGGTGATGCCAGAACAGTGGAACACGGCCATTATTTGCCCAATCCATAAGAAGAATGATAAAGCAAAGTGTGAAAATTATCGTGGCATAGCACTGCTTAGTGTGGTCTATAAAATCCTAGCGAAGGTAATGGCTATGAGACTTACACCTCTTGTTGAAGAGAGACTTGGAGAATACCAGTGTGGATTCCGACAGGGTAGATCGACGACGGACCATATCTTCACAATAAGGCAAATAATGGAAAAGTGTTACGAATATAATGTGGATGTGCACCAACTATATGTGGATTTCAAACAGGCTTATGATAGTGTAAAAAGGAAAACTCTGTATCAGACCTTGATGGACATGGGATTCCCAACCAAACTAATCAGATTGGTGCAAATGACTCTTACTGGCACAAAATGTCGAGTTAAAGTTGAAGGAAGACTCTCAAAAGTTTTTGAGGTAAACCAAGGCTTACGACAGGGAGACGTACTGTCCACGCTGCTGTTTAATATAGTACTAGAGAGAGTAATGAGGAAGATAGATATCAGCAATCCACGAGGCACGCTGTTAAACCGTATGCACCAAAATCTAGCGTATGCTGATGATGTAGGTATGCTGTCACGAAGACTAAAAGATCTTGAAGAAGGGTTGGGACGGTTAGAAAAAGAATCAGAGGAAGTAGGTTTACGAGTGAACTACAACAAAACTCAATATTTATTATTATCTAGGAGAAATACTGTGGAGAAAGATAAATATATAAATTTATTTATAAACCTAAATGGGGTGAATTTTGAGAGGTGTAAAAGTTTCAAGTATTTGGGAGTACTAGTTACTGAAGATAATAGCACAAGAGAAGAAATAAAAGCAAGAATTGCAGCCGGTAATAGAGCTTATTGGGCACTGATAAAAATCCTCAAAGCGCGCATCCTCAGTAGAACATCAAAGGTGACAGTGTACCGAACAGTTATAAGACCAGTGGTAATGTACGGCTCGGAAACATGGACTATGACTGTGGCAGGAGAAGAGATTTTGAGAAGATGGGAAAGGAAAATACTGAGGAAGATTTATGGAGCAGTGAATGAGGCAGGAAGATGGAGAATACGGGAAAACAAAGAATTGGAGGAATTATATGGGCATCCAGATATAGTTTCGGAAGTAAAGAGTAATAGGCTAAGATGGCTGGGACATGTGGAGAGAATGGCAGGTGATAGAGTGGTTAAAAAGACCTATAGAGGAAATCCAGGTGGAAGAAGATGCAAAGGAAGACCTAGGAAACGATGGTTGGATGACGTGGAGGACGACTTACGCAAGATGGGAGTAAGAAGATGGAGGAAACGTACAGAAGATCGTCAGGATTGGGCAACGATTGTTGGAGAGACCAAGGTCCTACATGGACTGTAGTGCCGAGGAGTAGTAGTAGGATCCATAATAAAATACAATTTTCCTGTGGAGCTCTTTATTTGGCCCTTTTTGCCGTACCTTTCTCTTACGCGCGCTATGTTTTAATCTACAGTTATATCCTATGCGGCCGCTACCTTTATTGTAGCTTAGTGGCTACGTCGCTTACTTTTCTTATGCCTAGTGAATTTCCCTCCGTGGGTGGGAAAAATTCACCCTGATAACGAGGGTAGGCGCCTACAAACCTGCGCCGCCCTTGGCTATCGCATTGTCACACTTTATTTGCGTGTTGATATATATTTGCGTCAGCGGTGTTCGGCGCCCCACGGCCGCCTTACGACGTTGGCCGCTGGCGTCGTCATCTTATTGGTGCGACTGAAATCGATGAAAAGTGTATGTGTTTGTGACATAGGAGTGTATGTACAATACAATTATCTCCACCTGTAAAGAAATAATTTGTGCATACGTTGACATGCTTTTGTCTGGTCTGTGAATGGAACGCATTGTTATTTATAATTGAATGCTCTGTTATTGTCTTAATATTAACTTAGTGCTAACTGCAGTCTCATACCTTAGATATGTATTTTTGTGTCCTCTATGGGTCCACATTACCTGTTTATCATGATGTTGTTTTCCGCTGATCTCTGCTGTGGTGTTGGAGCTCATAGCTGTAATATAAAACATGAATATGTGCCCTTGGCCAAAATGTATATATAAATATGCTATACGCTTCGCGCACTGCTGTTAATGGTTCAGCTTCGGTGGTGTTCCGGAGATATCTCTTCGGACGCCTCGTGTACTCTCTATCGGTTCTATTATTATTTTGTCGATGCTTTGTCGTCGCTCTGTCGACGCTTAACCGACGCTTTGTCGACACTTTTTCGACGCTTTTTGGACGCTTTATCGTCGCTCTGTCGACGCTTAATCGACACTCTGTCGACGCTTTGTCGATGCTTTATCGACGCTTTATTGGGCTTACAGCGCCACTTGTGTGGATCTTACAACGCCGAGTCTCCCCTTCCTATTGTATTTGTGTAACTTACATCTATTTAATTACTAATCTATATCTAGAAATCGAAAGTTTGCCGAATTTCCCCCTGTAAGTTACTGTCTTGGATCAGTAGCTTACTGAATTTTCTTAATATCTAAGCTACCCCTGAAATAGGTAGCTGTTGCCTGTATACTAAAATTTTGGTTGAGGGTCCCCGCGCTTGCATAATTCTGATTAAACCGGAATCCAACACAGCACGCCAGACTAATGTCCTTTTACGCTATCCTCCTTACATACTACTTGCCAGCTTCCCCCCTTAAGAACTAAGTGTGTGTGTAGGCCTTTACGCATATTGATTGCTAAAATAGCATACATTTCGCTCTTGATCGATCACCTGTTAGTACATTTTGTAATCACCTCTCGGGCGTCATCGTCTAGTCATTTATGGCCATTTTGGGAGCCTAACCCCCTGTGCAGGTCGCTACCGTGCATTTAAAAACTCGCGGTACGCCTTTAACCGACATTTATGCTCAAGAGCCGCTGCTCAACATTTGTAGGCTTTTGCGGAACATAATCATTTATATATCATTCAGTAAAAGTCATTATTTATTCATTTATTCAATTTTTCACCCGCCCGGTGCGGGGCTTGTCTTCACCTGAGGTTCCGCTTGGTCAGGACGTTTTTCTCTTCACCTACTGCGAGCATAGGACTTACCCTTGCGCCTCAAGAGTGGCTACTTAAGTTATAGACTAACTAAGAAGTCCTAGTCAAGTTGGTCGTCCTTAGGTAGGTCTTTAAGTCCGATATTGAGGTGGCTAGGTCTCCTCTCCGACGGTTAAATCCTCCCCTAACAGGTCTGCCTTCGGTGACTGTGGCGCATATTGGGCGTGACAATATCCGACATTAAGGGCAAGCTATTCTCAAAGAGATCTCAACTGTCTTCCCGCGCTACGTCAGCGTCGTCTGACCCTCTGTTGTTTTGTGAAATTTTGTCTTTATCGTCTTTACATATGTCTTCACCTCATGTGCTCTCAGATCCCTGACACATAAGTTTGTGACTTTCTGGGGGCAGTGTAATTAGTATATAATTAATGTGTAATTAATTGTGTGATTGTTGTGTATGTGTTGGGGATTGTAGGGCATTATAAATTAAACGCATACTGCTTCCGCACTTCATGGCTCACTCGGATTTTCCACGCTGATATTTTGTATATAATCATGGAGATGTTAGAGGGACATGTGGGTTTATTTAAGGTATAATTAGTGAGGTTCGATGGGGTGTTATTGTTGGAAAGGTGTTATCGCGTAGGTTGGAAGGGTGTTGCATTGTTGGGCTCTTTACTTTGCTTCGGCCTTGAGTCCCTAATGCTTAAGGATACCTTTATTTTTGCTGGATTACATGTGGGTTGGATTGAGCTTACCCGGGTGGTAAAAAATTAAATATTTCATGCGGGTATATGCTAATAAAACCCTGGGTATGTGAGGGTGGGATGTGCATGCGTAATGGGATGTTTTCATGAGGGTTATCTAATTCTATAGCTTTGTCATGCGGGATTTATTAATTAAAATAGTGGTTAGTGTGTCTTCATGGCCGTTATCTATGTAAATAGATATATCGATCGTTCTTTATTGAATTCCGACTAACCCTAATACTCGGGTATTGAGCTATGTGCAGTTGGGGGTGCAGTGGACCCTTCACTTGTAAAAGCATGAATGCCCTAAATAATTGTGTGGGGGTAGTGTCGGTGTAGGAATTTGATGGGAAGTGTGGTATGGATTTGTGCCTGTTTGAGGATTTTAGTAGCTGTGACTATTGTGTTTTGCCTTTTCTTTTATGTGTCTATCCTCGCTAGGTCAATTTTTGCCTGCGCCCTTTGTAGATGCGTCTTTTCCTCTCCGCATCTTGTGTTACACGTTGCCGTTATATATTTGGAATGTCTACTCAATAACATTTCTCCTTGCTATCCTTATATCACTATCCCTTAATATTAATAGGATGTCGCTCATATAGTTTATTGGTCAAGGTGCTCCTTACCATTGTCATATATAATATCTCCTGTGCATCGTGCTTGATCGCTACTGTTCCCTGTCAGGCGATCTATGAACGTTCTCTCGTTTTTATTCATTATCCTACTGGGGATGCGCTTTTCACCCTTCAAAACATGGCTGTCATGTCGATCATGTAAAGTCGATGCGTTCACTGCTCTGCGTTCTGCCTATCTGGCTTGTGGGCAGGCTTAGCCTCTATATATATAATATATATATATATATATATATATATATATATATATATATGTATAACCTGTGTCTCCGCACTATTATGTGTGCTAATTTGGTATCTATTATATTTGCCTAGGGCCTTTGTCGGCTTTTTACTGTGGGTAAACATCCCTGTGTTCTGCGAATGTGGATGTCCCTATAATTGGGGGGGCGGGGGGTGTATTATTTACTATGGAGCGTTATTTCTACCTGCCCTTGTAGTCAATTATCTGTGGGCGTCTATTTGCCGGTACAATGAGCGTAATTTGTGATCGGGATGGCGTGTGCTGGTTGGAGCCACCCGTGGCCTTTAGCTCGTATCGTCGCTCCGTGCGACCTCTCTTGTTGCCCTGTCCCGCTGTCTTAGTGCGTCATCCTATCTGAATGCCTTGCCCCGTGCCTGGCGTTATCTAAATGTGTGTAGGAGTGTTCAGTAACGTGTAATGTTATCTGCCAATCCCATGGTTGGATTTTTAATGGCTGCCTCGAGTGGGTACCGGTGGCGCCTGGGTGCAATGGCACCCTATTGTACTGAGTGTCGGCATTATGTTGTTTGTTTCCAAAGGTGGTAATTGTCCTGCTGGTTATATTAATGTTAATATTGAAAAGCTGTAGTGTCGTAAGAATTGCGTCGCTATGTTTGTGTACCTTGTATGAACTGTGGCCATGCTTGTTGCATGTCAGCGCTTTGTGCAATGTTTTGCTTATTCATACATGGGCTGGAATTCCTTCCGGTGTGTCAGGTCTTGGTAGGCTAAGAATTTTATTTATGGATGGCGTGGTATTGCAGCGTTTTCGTTGCCCCATCACGGCTGACTCATGTGCCACTGTTATGAATATATGATTTATGCACCGTGTGTTTATAGCATGGCGCAAACCGTGGTTTTAGCGGCTTTTGTGTATATTCTGACTTATGTCTACTTGCCGTATTAATTCGTCATGAATGTGCAATCTAGCCTTCATTCCTGCTGTCGTCTAGGATTTCCCTAAGCTGTTGCGTCCCGGTGCCAATTTACCTAGTTTTCCAGAGGTGCCTTGAGTCTGTAAACCTGTGGGTTTAAGGTGTCCGTTATCTGGATTGTCTGTAGCCTGTGCAATTCTGGTGTCTGCAACCCTGTGTAATTGTGTGCTTGTGCTTGTAAATGTATTTTTCCCTGGTATGCCTATCGTTCATCTGTGTCCCTCATCTCGTATTGCGGGCTCTCGTTTATTGGGAGTCGGCCGTGGCTTTTTGAAATCTCTGTCCTGTATGGACCTATTTTGTGTGTGTGGGGTGTTAACTATCGTTATACCGCTGGTTGTACATAGTTTATAGATATATCCGGGTCTAATGACCTGTGTATTAAGGGCCGATTGTTTTTCATTCGGTGGACGTTTTCAATTACTAGCTCTTGTAATCATCTGTGTGTCCAATGTCATACTTTAGCTGTATGCAGCTTCAAAGCCTTACTTGAGTGTGCCAGTTTGTGTCTGAGAGGTGTCAGGACCGCTCGTTTTTAGTCGGTCGACTGTTGGTCCCTTGTGTTATAGTGTGCTGATCGTCTCAGTACCTCCGGAGGTCGTCCGCTCGACTCCCGGAGCGTCCGTGTTTACTTAGAATCTCCGGCTTTCTGATCATGTGTATCCCATGCACCTTATATCTGCACGTGTTAACTGGTGTGATTGTGTGTCCATATCGAACCTCCCCTAAGTGTAGACTTATAGCAAAGTGTCGTTGGCTAACTTAATCTTTGCTATTCCCTGTTCCCTGTCCCTTTTGGGAATGTTTTTCCCACTGCATGTGCTTTCGTGAATTGAACCCTTTAAATCTGGTTGTTCTCCCTTTTGTTTCCCGCTACGGTTATGGTGTTTTGGGTAGCAAAGGTGTTTTCTCAAAATTATGATCAATAATTAGTGTCATACCACTATCCCCTGTTTATATACAGATCTCTGGGACATATATCAAACACTTCTGCAACATGCTCCATTCTAAGTCATGAGTTGTATACCCTGTCTGTGATATTTTGTTTTACCTCTATGCGGGTTGTACGCGACCCTAAAAAATATTGTTTTGCCTTTGTGCTGTCTGAATACGCCTTATGTCGGTGATCTGGGATCCCCATGTCCCTAAATCCGGTCCCGTGGCGTGTAGTGTAGGGCTAAAATGCACTTGGTGAAGTTTACCCTACTTTAAGTGAATTTTAGAATGCTAATTGTCCCTGGTCTCGTGATTTCGGGACTTGTTAGGTGTGCAAAATGATTTAAATGATTGTATTGTACTGTATTGCCAGCGATAATGGTACCAAGCTTTGCTAGCGATTAGTCCTTCTATTGTGGCCGTGCGCTGCTTCTTGCTGACTCGTAAATTGTTCCTATTACACTGTTGCCTGATATTAATAGTAAGCAAATCCGGCCAGCCTGGTCGCTTGCATGTTTGCAATTCTATCGTGTAGAACAATCACATCTGTGAGATGGACTGACTAATTGTGTTAGCCTGCCTATATGAGTGCCCCCTTTTATCTGTGTCAATTATGTTCCAGTGTTTTTTCTGTTGAATTACTGGCGTTATTCCTGTGTACACCCCTGTAGTGTTATCACTGAATAATATGTGTTCCCTACTATTGATTATGTTAATACTGCCCTGAATTTTCCTAGTGTGACATCTTCTACCGTGTCCGTCTATTTAAA
Source organism: Meconema thalassinum (assembly GCA_946902985.2). Classification (NCBI taxonomy): domain Eukaryota; kingdom Metazoa; phylum Arthropoda; class Insecta; order Orthoptera; family Tettigoniidae; genus Meconema; species Meconema thalassinum. The sequence goes on from OX336389.2 coordinate 1,516,152,712, forward strand.
TTTTTATGTAAAAGAAATTTCTGCTCTAAATATTTGTGGTGTGAGTGACATTGAGCATGGAAGCATATAACATACAAAATCACTGGTGTACATATAACATATACATGCATAATCACTGTACACCTGCAAATATATAATTTGTGGGCTTGCTTTTTCCCTGATGTTTACTGCAAACCTTTACGGTTTAATGGCACCCGTGTAAGGGTTTGCCAGTGTTTTATGGATTATGTGTAATTTGCGTGCGTGTTGGCCAGTGTTTTGTCAAATGACGTGTAATTGTTTGGCCATGACTCACCATATGTGTCAGCGTCTGTTTCCCTAGACGGTCCTGGGTTTGAGCTTGTCGCGTAGCGTATTTATACCTTAGGCCGCGTACATTTCTATGGCTCTGAGCCGGAGCTACCCATGCTGGCGAATAAGCTCCCTATAATTTGTCTTATTATTGCGTTTAGTGCTCTTGCTTAGCGTCTAAGCACTATCGCCTGCCGGTGTGTCCTGGATTGCCCTGTGATTCTAGCATATGCACCTGGCAGCCATTGCGGTGCCTCCATACTGCCTTCCTTGGGCGTCTTTAGTAGGGTGAGTCTGGGCTTCGATGCGATATGTTCCCCCCTGGGGGTGTACAGTGCTCGTCTACGTGTATGTGTGGCATTAGCGTCTATATTATCATGTACCCCTCTGTGTGTTGTAGGGGTTGGTAGCAACACCCTTATGTGTGCCTGGCTGCGGGGGGGGGGGTTGGTAATGATATTCGCTTGGGTTCTGGCATATTTTGCCTGCGAACCGGCGATGGAGGGCGTGTAGGTGTTTTTTAAATTTGTTTTGCATGTGAGACCGGAGTAGCCGGCTCCCGCCTCAGGGCCACGGTATACTCCTTTTCACTCATGGTGTCTGGTGTGTGTATAGACATCTTCGCAAATATCAGTGTGAGCTGTTCAATGTCTCCATCTGCAGGGTTTACAGGCCCGTTTATCTCAAACGTATCATGTTTTTAGCCTCTAATTGACGATACTCAGCCCAAATTTTGGCGTATTCTTTCGGCAATCGCCTGCTCTCGTTTTCCACTTGTGTACCCCTCGTGTCTGCCCTCATGTGTAGCTGTGTGAGTTTGTAATAAGCTGCGTCTAGCTGGTCATGTGTGCTATGTAGTCGATAGTGCACCCTATTCAATTGCGTACATATCGTACTGCTTTTGGCTCTAATGTTGTCCCCCTGTAGGTAATTATTGTTTGTGCGTGTGCAGGCTTTAAGAATCCTTTTATACTGCGCCCTTGTGGTTGCTTGTGATTCCCGCACGTGCGCGTGTTTAGCTTGTATTTCCTTGTGGGTCTGTATCATCTCCTGGTAAATCTGTACATTTCTAAGCATGGCTTGGCGGGCAACTGACGTCATGTTGTAGGGCGGAGTGTTGATGTAGTGTGTGTGAGTGTAACAAATGTTAAAATGTGTGCTGTAGTATAGTGAGTAGCCTTTTGTTTTACCTCTACCTGGTATATGCCAACAAGAAAATGTGTTTCTATCCCTTTGGCCTTATGTATAATTGACTGCGCCTTAAGGCGAGGATTAATAATGTATTGGGGGTTGTGTGCTACCTAGCGCCCTTAATAAATTCTGTATAGGTGGGCTGGGAGGGCTAATGTAATTTGATGTGCCCACGTGAAAAAAATCTCACAATTATTGGACCCTGAAGAAAACATTTCTACTCGCTTTGCTTTAGGTACTTTAGGTACTAGGATCGGTAGTCTCGGAACTTGCTGGTTAAGTCCCTTTCTGAACGGGGACTACCCGCGCCTCTACCACTTTTCGTTCTGACCTTTTAACGGGGGTTGGTCGAACAAGAGAGTATGGGGGGTGAGTGTAGAGGGTAGAGGGTGGTGAGTTTCAACGAAGGTGCTAAAACTCCGGAGGTGTGTGTGTGAGAGTGTTGGGTGATTGTGAGGAGCTCTATTCGGTGAGGGTCGTAAATCTAAGGGATGAACTCTTAGTGAGGAGCTATTAGTTTGTAGAGCAAATACTGCTAGTGAGTAATTCGACTATCCGCTGATCGTGCAACGTTATGTTCGGCAGACGTGCGACCAAGCACTCAAGGCTATAACAATGAAAAGGTCTGTGTTGCTGGCACAGTGGTTTTATAAATAATGGCACTGGGAGGACAAGGTATAAGGTAGGGAAACAAGCGGTAAAAACAGTGTTCGTGAAATTAAGTCTACAGTGGGTGTGTGGTAACTGTGGTCACTTATTTATTGGACCAGATAATGTTATGAGTGCGTCCCTCTTTTCAGGGACGGTGTAGCACAATGTGAGTAATACAAATAATTGTTTAAGGTGTCACAAGGGAAGGATTACAACTTGTAAAAGTCAGGAATCTGAGACACACTTACAGCGAGGTGTGACTTCGTAACGCAGCTGGGCAGAGCCTCCGGCAGGAATAGACAATTTGTCCTTTGGGGGTGTCCTTAAACCTTCCTGAACTGCTGAGTCGAGTGTTTCTTCACTTTGTTGTTGTGCCAGTTAGCTCCCGTGTGTGTGTACATGTATGATGCAAGCCTTGACGCTAGAGCTGAGGCTTCAGCTCTGCTGGCTGGGTGTAATAGAAGTGTGTGCCGGCTGTTGTTGTTGGTTCCGTCCTGAGGGTAGTTCTGGGGTGAAATTAGTCTAGTGGGTTGGACCGATGCGTGGCCGTGTTTTAGGGGTAATTTGTAGAAGTATGGCCGTCTGGCGTGTATTGGATTTGAGGGTTGATGTGAACATCCATCTCGGGGGTGCGTAGGGTCCCCAGCGGCCCCAACAGTATACAGAACAAGCTGTATTTTACTCACTGCTATGTGGTCATTTTGTCTTAAGTTTTGCTTTGGATGTAACAAGAATTTGAAAGTTAGTATATATACAGAGCCAGCTGTCTTTTTCTCGCTGCTATGTGGTCATTTTGTCTTTACTATTGCTGTGCATGTTATAAACCGTTGAAAGTTAGTAATTATACAGAACAAGCTGTCTTGTATTTGCGTATTATATACAGAGAGTGTATTTGCATTATGGCTAACGTATTAACATCACTCTGTGAAAAATGTGGAGCAACTTTCACTCGAGAATCAAGTCGGAAACGGCACATGCATTCATGCGGAACCTTTTAGCAGTGTAGGAAATGCAAGGAAATTTTTCCAGACTCATACAACGGACTACGCCACGTGGAGTCTCGTGGTTATGAATCACCTACCAAGTGTAGAAGGTGCGAGCCTACAAAGAATACTCTTCTGTCGACAGTTCCTGATGATGAGGGAGTTGTGATCTATGAATCGGCATTTAGAGACAGAATGCGTTCTTACTTTATTCGATGTGAAACTTGTGATGACACGGAAGCTTATCTCAAGGAAAAGAAAGAGCGAGTAATTAAGCTTATAAAAAAGAACTATTTTCCGTACTTCCATAAGGATGAATTTTATGCTCGAATGTCTATTTATCAACGTGCACGATGATGTATGTGATCGAGCTTTTGAAACAAAAAATGAGGCTATTTTTAAGGGAACGGATCGAAATGAATTTTTTATTATACAGTTTAAGAAAATGATCTCGGAATTACATGAATCTGAAATGAAAGGCAGTGGGTGGTCGCTGTTGGGTGTTGATGGTTTGCGGGTTAGGATAAACAAGTATAACCCTCCGAGAGAAAGTACATACCTAAACTCCCTGAACACATTAAAGCTAAGAAATCATGTATAAACGTTAAAAATAATGATGACAGGTGTTTCTTCTATGCAATGCTGTCAAAATGTGTTGAAAAGAAGGCTGATCGCGTTAACAGTTACAGAGGTTTGGAAGATAGATGTGACTTTTTGGATATTACATTCCCCATGGCTATTCATTCTATTAAAATGTTTGAAACGAAGAATAATTTTCTGTAACCGTTTTCTGTTTAGATTCTAACAAAGTTATGCCGTTGAAGGTTGTTGATGAGTTACCAGACCACACCAATCTGTTGTACATTACCAATTAAAGGGGCTAGGACACTATGTTACCAAAAATGTTTATTCGCTTCGAAGTCAACTAACAGAATATCTTGATGCCTCGGCTATATGCATGCGCTGCTTTTCTCCTTTCGACAACCGACAGGGGCGAAGTGCTGACGAGAAACTAAAAGAACATAAAATATACTGACTTGACCAACAAATTGCTCGTGTAAAATTATCTGAAATTAATGTACATGGACACTGACTCATTTATACATTTGTTAACGACTGAAGATGTTAACCAGGACATGACGAGCGCTGACTTGAATGAGTATTTGGACGCTTACCAATCCGATACCCTCTGAATACAACCTAGAACAAGAAGGTGCTGGGTAAATTTAAAGACGAAGCTTGTGGACAGCTCATTCAAAAATTTGTAGGATTTCGACCAAAGATGTATTCTCTGGACATCACAAAAAATGTTTAAACAAATTAAAGGAGTTACAGGAAGCGTTGTTGAAAAACGCATTGGTCTCCAGGACTTTGAACGATGTATTTTCGAAGGCTCAATGTTGCTCTGAGTCGAGATGATGACATGAGAGTGATCAAGTCTGACAATGTAAGCACGTTTGTTCTCGGACATAATGCATCTACTCATATTTGTAACATGTTTTAAAAAAGAAGCCAAACACATACATACTATGCATTGAACAGCAGTACATCTACTCATTTGTATCATGTTTAAGGAACACAAGCAGGTACATACTGTAACGTGTTTTTCGTGGGGTTTTATGCAACTGGCATAAGTCAGTAGGAAGCCATTCTATATTTATTTACGCGGCAAATTGTTCAGCCAAGAGAATTTTTCATGTTAATTTATTATTATTATTAATTTATTATAATTATTATTAAGGTATTTTCGGAGCATTTTATAAAAATTATTAGCATTCAGATAGGTTTTCTATGTCTTAGAAAACGCTATCAAGCAAATTATTACGAACGACGATATCATAGAAAATTATCTGATTACGGAATTTTACGGAGTTTTCGTCAATTAGGGTATATGAGAGAGACGTGACTCACTGGGATTTCAAGTACACGCTTAATCTTGTCGAGAAGCATGACGCAATCTTGGGTCGCATCGTCCAGGAAAGGCGAATTGTTGGGACGGAAAACGACTTCTCCCTCTCGCGCGCGGAGTGTAATGAGGCAGAGGAGGGGAACTAGCGGCGTGCTCAGCCAATCACGGGAGACGACGTAAGCTAGATGTCGGTACCATGGTGGGGGAGCCAACGTGTGGATATATCGTTCGACGCGCCGTGAAACGAGGACTATCTGTGAAATACTTGCGGAGTATGCTTATACGCGGGGGACGCTCTGATGTTCCGTGGAACGAACTATCTGTGAAATACTTGAGGAGTATGGATGCGCGTGCGTGTCGCTCCGATGTTCAGTGGAGTTAGCGACGAACTTTTGTAAAACTTGGTTGTACGAGTGTTTGGGTCCGAGGTACGGACCATAGAATTATCTAATCTACCAGTATATCATCAAATTCCGACGGAGATGACGACGTCCAGGAGACTGTGGGAAGCTCACAACATCATCAAGAACGAGGGAAATGCCTTGGCAATTTCCAATGGTAAGCGCAAATGACGCAGAAATACGCAATCTCTCATTTTTCTTTGTTTTATATTTCATATTTCAGTAACTTCATAGCTTGGAAATAAGAGTAAAATCAATTTATCAGACTCCGTTTTCACGTAATTTTCTATCGGTAATATTCAAATCACAACGCTCCAATTTAAATTTTATACTTATTATTATTATTATTAATTTTGCTATACTTGTTTTATATAATAAATTCATTTCTTTTACAATGCAATCTTTGCTTTCAGTAGGTAGCATTAGATATAGACCAATTCCTTCTCCTGATACAATTGTTTGTTGGGTTAATGATCAAATCATACCACGATCTGAGTGAATAGATTCTTGACGGTGTTCTACCAGAGCTAGACGTTGTTAAATACAAATTTAGATTTCAACATTGCATTGAGGTCTTGGCGCCCATTAAAACAACATAGCTTAGGCAAAGGTAAACAGTTACATTTTCTCCCAACAGTGTGGGCTAGCGAAACCAGTACATTTGTCGCTACTAACATGGGGCACTAATTACCGTTTCAATACTATGCATTGAACAATGGTACATAGATCTAAACCTCTCTCCTTACAAGAAAAGTGAGGTGACTTTTTTTTTTGAAGACTCAAGACATATATATGTTATTAATGAACCTATTTGGAGTTGTATGTTACTTTGTTATATATGCGTTCTTCTTCGAATTACCATGGATATTCCGTTCTTAGTGTCTAGTTGTTTTAAAACGAGGCCTCGGCTATTTAATGATTCTATTGTTGCTGGTGTTAGCGAGGCAAAACGAGAGGGAATGAGAACAAAAACTCATTACATCGGCAGATGATGCGGGAACCGTACTTTGTTTCAATTTCACGCAGCTCTGAAATGGGAAATGGATGGTTTATAGGGAGGTTACACAGGCGTCACAATTCAAGACCAGAAGCCTGTTCTAGTTTTTTCAGCTCATTTAAATCATCCATCATGTGCAAATATGTTTAGTTTCTCTATGTAAGGAGAATGTTTTTGTGAAGAAGATTCTTTATATGCTCTATACTCTGTGTAATTGTTGATGATAAATACAAAATTCCATTATAAATATCCCGAATATTGCTGAGCATGACACACGTGTTGTGTAACTCTTTGTATGTTTTTTTCTGTGAATTCCTTTTTACTTTTATTTCTTTGATGTTCTTTGATTATATATTCAATGCGCATTAAAGCATTCTCGTAATATTTAGTCTTAAGTAATTCAGATAATTTGCCGTCCTTTCCTTTGTCTCGTTTACAATGTCACTATATAAGCTAAGCTATTTGTACACAAGCATTACAGACTCAAAATAGATCCAGGTTTGAATGCTGATTTAAAACCCAATCAACGTACATATACTTTTTTTTACCTTTCTTACGTAAAACCTCTCTACTAGATAATGCTTAGGATAGTTTGTTAGTTTGAGTTCTTCGAGATAAAACCTGTTTTTAATGGGCTGGTCGTTAAGGTCTTCCAGCAAATCAGTAACAGGCTTGCCTAGGTTCACTTCTTTAATACGAAAAAGCTCAGTGCTCCAATTGGGCGTATATGCTTTGTCGAAAGTGGACTTGTGTTTACTGAATCGAATATGGCCACCTATTTGAAGACGGTGGTGTCTAGGATAGGTTGAATGGATAGGATTAAAGAGCCTATCCAGCCGCGGAAATTTTTGTTACGAGACGAGGCTTTGTGCCAATCGTTTTGTGTTTGGTATCGTTGTAACGTGTCACCTGCTCTGCTATTAAATCAACCCATCCATAGGAACCCCGCGCTGTAAACTCTCGCCACATGAGTGTTTTAACGTTCGATTGAAACGCTCTACCACACTTGCTTTTACGTTGCTGTACGTGGTGTAACTCTTAACATCTATAGATTGTAAATAGGTAGAGAAATCCGTGTTAAAACACTCTTTACCCTGGTCTGTTTGCAGAAGCTTGGGTATGCGCCCTGAACTCTGTCCGATACGCTTAAATGCCTAGGTCACTCATTGTCCGATTTTATTAAACACAGGTTCTACAAATACCATTTTTGAGTAATCATCGAAGTAGTGGAGTAGTGGTGCTTCTGCCCCACTCCAGAACCCTCCTTGCCCCACTACTAAGCCTCAGCCATGTTAAATAATTAATATCTCTCGAACGCATGGTCCGATTTTGACAAATGAGGTGTCATTGGACTCGAGCTGACGTCCTCTTTCCTATGGAGCATATATTATATTTTTTAAAAAATTGAAATTTTTCGTTTTCGAAAATAGGCGATACTTTGAAAACGAAACATGATAGAACGTTGTGCCATGGCTCAAACAAATGGTCTTTATGACCTTTATTTCTTGAAATAAAACTTATTTATATTTTTACATTTTTTGAAAAAGTGTAATTTTGAAAATCCCATATTTTGGAAACTGTGAATTGTACAAAAAAGTTATTTGACATAAATGAAAGGTCCCTACGCCCTCTACCATGAAAATAAATTTCAAGTCTAGGATAAAAACCTGACAGTAGTGGTGGTGTATTCTTGGAATACACGGTATGAGAGAGTAAAATTTTTAATGCTTTTGCATGTTCATTCCTTCCTTTTTATCAAACACCAACAGTGATCTTCTATTTTCTCTTTGGTGGTCATGTCTCTCATGTTCTTTGTGAGTCTGTTCTAGATATATATCTTCCATGACCCACCTAGCGTCATCTAGCAGCGAATCTCAGAAGTTCCTCAATTTTTCCCTGCACAAGAGGATTTTCTTATCAATTTGGCCACCAGATCTCGTCGCCATCGCCAGCTATCATCTCCGTGATCAAGAGAACTTCGTCTACTTTTTCACTCACCATGCTGCTCTAGTATCGCCTACTATCAACTCTTTGAAGACCATTCGTCAAGAAAAACTTTTATTTTTTCTAAGTTGTCTATTCTGATATGTATTCCTTTTGTCTCCTACCCCCACTCTTTTCCCTTCCTTGGACCCTCCGTGCTTCGCTGAGCATGTCTCACTTGTACGTCGGCAGTTGACTTGGTCAGTCAAGGCTCAACTAGAGCCAGTCTCCTCAAACCAAGAGGCACTCTCTACATTCTACGCCATGTTGGCACATTAAGTTTATCCGTCAAAGGGAACTTCATCATCGCCATGCAACAAAGATAAGTACAAACTTCGGGTTTTAACCTAATCTTCATCAGTTTTAATATCTACATGCTTTTATCGATCATTTTATAGGCAGTGTGAGATTACTTATTTGTGGCAATAATCATGCTTCGCGGGATTCTCCATGTTGGGCTTTTGCCTAATTAAGCCAATCTTTGTGAAAAGCAGCATTTCTTATGCTTATTAAATGAGAGATCTTCTCACAACGTTGGGATATTATCGAATACCCACTGTCTATAAATATTAAGCTCGTTCCACCGCTGGAATAACTTTGGCCCCATTCTTCCATTAGAGTCGTTCTGGAACCTTCCAGAATCTGCACTTTATCTACAAGTCCCGCCGTCATGTATTTTCCACTCGCCTGTGGGAATGCCATTCCAAACTAAGGAATCTTCCTTATAAATTAATGCTCAATAGCTAATTTTCTTTCCTCCGTTGGATTTGCTCAAGCGTATTTAATGATAATCTACAACCTTCTCAAGTAATAGACTTTCGCCTATCTAGTGCAACCAGTCATTTTCCACGATTGCAATAACTTTCTTTGCCATAAACTTTTGTGCTACTACAGTGAACTTTTCATCCATTTCAACAAACTATAGTGATAAACAGTGTTCTTTCAGTCTTTCTTCCGCGTCGCGCTCGTCCGATTATTATAAATACGGCCATGAACATTTACCTTCCATCCCTCTTGCTTTTTCCTAAACCTTTTACTAACAACCCATAATAAAATTGTTACTTTAGGTCTCTTCAATGAGGTGTCACTCTAACGAAGTGCCCTCCCATCTTGCTTATTTATCATTAATTAATGTCTGTATAATAGCGTGTCAGGTACACGTTTCAAACTATCTTGTTTCTCCCTTCAAATTAAGGGATACAATTCTTTAAACTCATAAGTGAGTTATTTATAGGTTTCACGAAAGGGAAACTTGCCCCATTTGGCTCGTGATTCCTACTTAAACATAGGAGGTCGAGAACCTTCCTTTTGACTTTCTCTTCAGGTTTCACAGTAAGTGACCTGCCCTTATTTGTATAATAACCAACAGTAATTCTGTATAAATATAAGAAGTTATAGGAACTTCTATCTTATTTTTTATGTTTTTGTTATTGTTATTTTCGAAGTTGTTACTTTCTCTAGAATATTTTCTCAGAAATTTCTGAAAGTACACACCTTGTACTCGATTCATTCTTAAACTTTAATCACTTCAATTGTCTTTAAATTTTGAATTTTTATCTTCGCTATTTTAAATTCTTGCGAGGATTTTATAAAGGTTTGAAACCTAATAAATTGTTAATTGCCTGGCGCAAACGTTAAATGTTTTCTGAGGTCTGTGACCCCAAAATTGTTAACCAAATTGAAAATATATATTTGTTCAAGTTATCAACTTCTTTTGAATTGTTAAATAAATTAAGCGTTTCTTTTCGCTTTTTTATTTTTCTAGTACAACAGTTAGGCAAGATTCTGTCTTCCTTGGCTCTTCCTACTCAATGCCATTAAATCTATTGATAGGGCTTCCACCACTCGTTGCATTTGAGCAAGAACTCTTAGTGGTTATCTCGTTAAAGTTTCTCTTAGCTTTAATAGCTAATTCTAACTGGCCAGTAAGGCAAGTACAGCTCGCTACGCCAGCTTCCTGCTTGTGGAGATCCTCTCCAAAATCTTATGGTTGGTTTTCCAAAATATAAGTTTTTCTCTTTGCCTAAACTTTTAGTCGGCTCTTTGCTGGGTAAAAGCTTAGCCATTTCCAAATGCAACTACTGGTGCACTCACCAAAATTATTCCCAAACGCATAATTCTTTTATCACTATCCTTCTTGGAAGCATTTGGTCGCTTTTCAAGAACTCTACAACTTCGAAAATTGGAAATATCAAAACTGATTCAAATTATTGGCATTCTCCGAATTACTTCTTCAAAACGAATTCCTTTGAACAGACATACAATAAGTCTGTTACTCTCTGTCTTGCCAGACCATCAACCTTCCCCATAGTAGGCATATGCATGCTTGAGAGGGAATACACTAAAGCCATTCTCTTGCAAACCGCCCAAGTCCCAGCTGCGTTTCCCGTCAGCTTCGACCAGGTCCTTACCCACTTTAGGTATCAAAGAGCGGATTTGCAGTGAAAACTGCCTCTGAGTGCATTTAAAGTTAAATTTATAACTTTTGTGGGACTCTCCTCCTATTTCTCCATCCTTTTTCTCCAGTCCGAAACCCACCTCCTTTTCTTTATCATCTTCCCTTGGTGGTTAGGTTATTACTCAGCCAATAATCTACCCAAAAATTGGTGCCGAAACCCGGGAGAGTCCATTTGTTATTCCTTTGCAAAGGTTATTTGACAATACCTTACAAATTATTAATATCTGCTTTGAATCTTTCAGCTATAACTACATCGTGCAAAGCCTGTGAATTGGAAAGAGGCCGCTCCTGTCTCCCGTGGTGTGTCCCTTTCTGTCAACTTATTCGCTGCTGCCAGCCTGACAGCATTTCCAAGGTTCCACAGTTTCGTGAGTTACATTTTAATCTATTTTCCTTGACATGGCTCCTACTGAAAAGGATAAGGATGAAAAACTTACTTCTAAACGAGCATCCTATAAAGGGCAAATTACCCGATTCAGAAAATACATTAAAGAGTTAGATCCCTCAGAAGCTCAATTAGACTCGTTGAAACATCGTGTAAGGGATTTTGAACGTTCCTATGAAAATTATTGCAACATCCAAACTGAAATAGAAACTTGTATGCTCAATCAAACCGAAGATCGAGTCGAGGTAGGAACCCAATATTACGAAGGCATAGGTTCTGCTTTCAAAATAATACGCCAACTCGAAGAGGTGCAGAAAAAGGACGCTTCTGTTCTTGGTTCCCTTCACGAACCACAAACTTCTTTCCGTGATGGTACTCACAAGCCCAAACCAATTTTACCTAAAATTGATTTACCCCACTTCTCTGGAGATGAATCTACTTGGGATTCTTTCTATGAATTATTTTGCTCTCTTGTTCATGACAATGAAGACATTCAAGTCATATACAAGTTTCATTACTTGAGATCTATCCTCCGAGGTCAAGCTCTGCAGTTAGTTGAAGGACTTCCTCTAAGTGCCGAAAATTACCCCATTGCCTTTAACTTATTGAAGGAAAGATATGGAAATTTACGGTTACGTATTCAACGCCATATGAAGGCTCTATTCAACCTACCTGCGTCACAGCACAATGACGTCACTAGTTTGCGTACTCTCATTGATACTACTCAGCTTCATGTTAAGGCTCTATCCCAATTAGATCAACCCACTGAACACTTTCCTAATACATTTAGTGGTTTCTAAAGTTGATGCTGCTACCCTCAAAGCTTGGGAAATCGAACTTTCTAGAGAAGACAATTACTCTTACGAGCATTTAGTCACTTTCATAAATGCTAGATGCCAACTCTTAACCGCTTTAGCTAATCAAAGTGAACCCTCTTCCCCGAGTTCTAAATTTGAATTAATGTCTATTAAACCTAAAAGCGAACGCTTAGCGTCTAGTACCCAAAAAACCTGGGTCTAGCTCATCTAAATTTAAATCAAACACTACTGGTTACCCAACTAGGTCAAGTGAACGCCGTACTGCTAGCTCTCTTGTTTTAAACACTCAAAGTCAACCCCGCAAGAGTTTAAACGAACCTTTAAAGTGCATACTTTGCAAAGATTCCCATGCTTTATATTTCTGCAAATCCTTTAAAGAACTGTCAGTCGACGACAGAAGGAAATTAGTTGCTCAAAACAAACATTGCTTCAACTGCCTAGCGCCCACGCATTCTGCTTCAAATTGCAAGTCCACAAGACTTTGCTTCAATTGTGAAAAGGCTCATCACACTTTGCTACATCGTCATGATCAGGCAAGGTCATCGACAGCATCTACTTCTCAAAAAAGCGAAAATGCTAACAATTCCAATGCTTCATCGTACATTCAAAATGCCAAGTCCATTCGTAGTGCCCAAGTATTGTTGTCTACTGTCCAATCGAAGTTCAGGATAACTTTGGCGACTGGGTCCGTGCACGCGGTCTTCTCGATTCAGCGGCAACTCATGATTTTGTGCCTAATTCTTTGATTACAAAACTAGGCCTACCTGTAAACCCCACTTCTATTAACGTATCAGGCATTAATAGCTCAAAATCACAAGCTTTACAATTCTCAAAGTTAACCATAAGAGACATTTGTCACAGAAGCAACCTTCTTAAACTGAATTGTCTAATTCTCAATAGCATTGGAGAAGGCACTCCAAGTCACTCTGTGGATATTTCAGGGTTAAATATTCCCTCGCATTTAAAGCTAGCCGATCCTTTGTTCAACATGCAAAACCCTATTGACATACTCTTTAGTGCCAATGTTTTCTGGAATTGCCTCCGTAAACAGGTTCGCAAGTTATCCTCAAACGTGGTCGCCAGAGACACTAATTTTGGATGGATCGTCACCGGTCAACTTCCCCATTATTCTCCCCAACCCGCATCGCAATGTTACTTTGCCAATACTGACCTGGAACAGTTTTGGAGGCTCGAAAGCGTTGATCCTCCTAACGTGATTTCTTCAGAAAATGAATTCTGTGAGCAACTTTTTTTGAACACCACAACTCGTTCTTATGATGGCCGGTTCGTTGTTCAAATGCCAAGATTACATAATCCCCCTAAACTTATTAACTCTCAACCTAAAGCTCGAAAAGCTCTCTTTGCTATCGAGAGCAAATTCAAGAAAGAACCTCTCGTTAAACAGCAGTACACTGATTTCATGGATGAGTATGAAAGCTTAGATCATATGGAAGTTGTTAACAAATCTGATGATGAATTGCACCCCCCAATTGAAACGGTTTATTTAAATCATCATCCCGTGTGGAAAAATCCTCTTGTAAAAGATAAAATCCGAGTTGTTTTCAATGGTTCATCACCCGACATTAATGGCAACAGACTTAACGACACTCTTTACTCTGGTCCTGCTATTCAGTCAGATCTATCTGCCATACTCTTAAACTTTCGATTATTTCCCATAGCTGTTATAGCTGATATAAAACAGATGTAGCGCCAAGTTTTAATTCAGCCGGAACAACGAGATCTCCAAAGAATCTTGTGGCGCGATGAAATCAGTAAGCCTATTAAGGTATTTCGTTTAAAAACAGTTACTTATGGCTTAAAACCTTCTGCTTTCCTGGCTATCCGATCCCTACACTTGCTAGCCTCTCAAGATGGTCATTTATTTGATTCTAAAGCTTCTAAAGCACTAACTACGTCATTCTACGTTGACGATTATTTGCAGTCCTTCCCCACTCTGGAGGAAGCTTCTTTCGTGTCCTTAGAACTTCAAGCATTGCTAAGAAATGGAGGTTTCCCACTTCAAAAGTGGAATTCCAACTCCCCTGAGTTTCTCGCCCAGTTTCCGATTGAAGACGTTGATCCCTCCTCTGTCGAAATTTGTGGAAACTCCGAATCCATAAAAACTCTAGGAGTTCATTGGTGCACTAGCACTGACACTCTCATCTATAAAGTTTCGCTCGCCGAAGAGCTCCCTAACACAAAAAGACAAATTCTCTCTGAAATTGCAAAAAATTTAGATCCGCTTCAATTTCTTGCCCCAGTTATCGTTATAGCCAAACTCTTCATGCAAGAGCTGTGGTCGCTCAAATGTGAATGGGATGACACTGTTCCCCTTTCTTTTCTTAATCGTTGGCTCTCTTTTCGCAGCGATTTGCTGGATCTTTCCCTAATTGAAATTCCCAGGAATTTAATTAACTCTCATTCTAATGATTTTTTTTTCCTTCATGTGTTCGCGGACAGTTCCGAAAAAGCTTACGGTTGCTGCGCATATTTAGTTTATCGCGGTCCATTAAATGGATCTTCAGTCTCCAACCTTGTTTGTGCCAAATCGAAGGTGCTCCTCTTAAAACTATCACTTTGCCTAGGCTTGAATTGTGTGCTGCACTCATGGCTGCAGAACTTGTTAAAAATTACGGGAAGTGTTAAAAGTCGAATTCTCGCAAATCTATCTCTGGAGCGATTCCATGATCACCCTTTCTTGGATCGCCAAGAACCCTGCTCACTGGCAAACTTTTGTTGCAAACAGGGTTTCCAAAATTCCAACTCTTTCATCGGGATGTCAATGGAGGCATGTGCCCAGTGCTGATAACCCAGCCGATATTATCTCTCGTGGATGTTTGCCATCTCAATTGGCCGCTTCCCAGTTGTACTGGCATGGGCCCTCGTGGTTATTCGAAGATTCCTCTTGTTGGCCTTCCAAACCTCCTGCTACAAACTCCAACTTGCCTGACGCTAAAGCATCTTTATCTACTGCTTCGTGTCTTGTTTCCAACGTTTCTCATCCCCTGTTGTCCCGCTACTCTTCTTTTCACAAATTAATTCGAATTGTTGCCTATCTCCTTAGATGGAAATATCTTGTGGTTGACCAACCTCTTCTCCCCAAACCACACCTTACCAATCATCATGAATTGAATCTCGCTACCATTAAGGTTTTACAACTGACACAGCAAGAAGCCTTTTCTTCTGAATTGTCTTTACTTTCTTCTAAAAGGGATCTTCCCAAATCCAGTCGTCTTCGTGCTTTAGCCCCGTTCCTTGATGACCATGGGTTACTCAGGGTAGGTGGTAGGCTCTTGCAATCTTTGCTCTCTGAGGACATAAAGCATCCCGTTATTTTGCCTTCTAAACATCACGTAACTTCTTTAATTATACGTGACTTTCATTATCGCAATCTGCATGTTGGCACGCGCACTCTGCTTTGCCTCTTAAGGGAAAAGTACTGGATTATAAATGGAATTCATGAAGTTTCCTCTGTAATTCACAAGTGCATTCCTTGTTTCAAAGCGAAACCTAAAGTCAATACTCAATTAATGAGCGATCTGCCCTCCTTTCGCTCTTCTACTATACGCCCTTTTGCTCTAACTGGTGTGGACAATATGGGTCCGTTCCAATATCAACGAAATTCCCCTGAAGCTAAACGCAAATTGTTTGGTAAGCTTTATGTTTCTCTCTTTGTTTGCATGGTTACTGGCGCAATCCATTTGGAACTAGTAACGAATGCCTCTACTTCCTACTTTTTATCAGCTGTCTCTCGCTTCACTGCTAGGCGTGGTGTTCCTTCAGAGATGTTCTCTGATAACGCTTCCACTTTTCAGGGCGCAGCTTCCCTGTGGAAGAAAGCTCTCACTTCTTCTCCTGCCATGGAACAAATTTCTAATTTTTCCTACTCAAAGGGTTTCAAATGGCGCTTTATACCTCCCTACGCTCCTCATCACGGTGGTAGGTGGGAATCTTGCGTAAAGCTCACTAAACATCATTTAAGAAAGGTCTTAGGTAATCGCATTCTGACTTATGAAGAATTCAATTCACTGTCCGTTCTGATTGAAGGTGTTGTTAAATCTCGCCCTTTAACTCCTCTTTCCAATGACCCTGATGACCTGCTTCCACTCACACCTGGTCACTTCCTTATCGGCACTTCTCTTTCTGCCCCTCCTCCTCTTCCCAATTCTTACAGGGATTCTAATTTACCTATTGTTTGGCGTAAACCTGAAGCCCTTCGCAATTCTTTCTGGAAGAGGTGGAACTTGGAATATTTAACTTCCTTGCAACGGAGACAGAAGTGGTTTCTTTCAAATCCCGACATCAAAGTGGGGGACTTGGTCTTGGTTAGGGATGTTTCTCCTCCCCTGGTCTGGATTTCTGGTAGAGTGACCGAGTGTTATCCTGGAAGGGATGGGAGAGTCAGGGTGGTCAAAATCTTGACCACTAATGGTCATATCACAAGACCACAGTCTTTAATTGCTTAATTACCTTTAAATGTTTAATTGTTTATCCTGCTCTCTGTTGGTGTTTCCCCTCCCAGCTTGGTGTATTCTTGGAATACACGGCATGAGAGAGTATAATTTTTAATGCTTTTGCATGTTCATTCCTTCCTTTTTATCAAACACCAACAGTGATCTTCTATTTTCTCTTTGGTGGTCATGTCTCTTATGTTCTTTGTGAGTCTGTTCTAGATATATATCTTCCATGACCCCCCTAGCGTCATCTAGCAGCGAATCTCAGAAGTTCCTCAATTTTTCCCTGCACAAGAGGATTTACTTATCAATTTGGCCACCAGATCTCGTCGCCATCGCCAGCTATCATCTCCGTGATCAAGAGAACTTCGTCTACTTTTTCACTCACCATGCTGCGCTAGTATCGCCTACTATCAACTCTTTGATGACCATTCGTCAAGAAAAACTTTTATTTTTTCTAAGTTGTCTATTCTGATATGTATTCCTTTTGTCTCCTACCCCCACTCTTTTCCCTTCCTTGGACCCTCCGTGCTTCGCTGAGCATGTCTCACTTGTACGTCGGCAGTTGACTTGGTCAGTCAAGGCTCAACTAGAGCCAGTCTCCTCAAACCAAGAGGCACTCTCTACATTCTACGCCATGTTGGCACATTAAGTTTATCCGTCAAAGGGAACTTCATCATCGCCATGCAACAAAGATAAGTACAAACCTCGGGTTTTAACCTCATCTTCATCAGTTTTAATATCTACATGCTTTTATCGATCATTTTATAGGCAGTGTGAGATTACTTATTTGTGGCAATAATCATCCTTCGCGGGATTCTCCATGTTGGGCTTTTGCCTAATTAAGCCAATCTTTGTGAAAAGCAGCATTTCTTGTGCTTATTAAATGAGAGATCTTCTCACAACGTGGGATATTATCGAATACCCACTGTCTATAAATATTAAGCTCGTTCCACCGCTGGAATAACTTTGGCCCCATTCTTCCATTAGAGTCGTTCTGGAACCTTCCAGAACCTGCACTTTATCTACAAGTCCCGCCGTATTTTCCACTCGCTTGTGGGAATGCCATTCCAAACTAAGGAATCTTCCTTATAAATTAATGCTCAATAGCTAATTTTCTTTCCTCCGTTGGATTTGCTCAAGCGTATTTAATGATAATCTACAACCTTCTCAAGTAATAGACTTTCGCCTATCTAGTGCAACCAGTCATTTTCCACGATTGCAATAACTTTCTTTGCCATAAACGTTTGTGCTACTACAGTGAACTTTTCATCCATTTCAACAAACTATAGTGATAAACAGTGTTCTTTCAGTCTTTCTTCCGCGTCGCGCTCGTCCGATTATTATAAATACGGCCATGAACATTTACCTTCCATCCCTCTTGCTTTTTCCTAAACCTTTTACTAACAACCCATAATAAAATTGTTACTTTAGGTCTCTTCAATGAGGTGTCACTCTAACGAAGTGCCCTCCCATCTTGCTTATTTATCATTAATTAATGTCTGTATAATAGCGTGTCAGGTACACGTTTCAAACTATCTTGTTTCTCCCTTCAAATTAAGGGATACAATTCTTTAAACTCATAAGTGAGTTATTTATAGGTTTCACGAAAGGGAAACTTGCCCCATTTGGCTCGTGATTCCTACTTAAACATAGGAGGTCGAGAACCTTCCTTTTGACTCTCTCTTCAGGTTTCACAGTAAGTGACCTGCCCTTATTTGTATAATAACCAACAGTAATTCTGTATAAATATAAGAAGTTATAGGAACTTCTATCTTATTTTTTATGTTTTTGTTATTGTTATTTTCGAAGTTGTTACTTTCTTTAGAATATTTTCTCAGAAATTTCTGAAAGTACACACCTTGTACTCGATTCATTCTTAAACTTTAATCACTTCAATTGTCTTTAAATTTTGAATTTTTATCTTCGCTATTTTAAATTCTTGCGAGGATTTTATAAAGGTTTGAAACCTAATAAATTGTTAATTGCCTGGCGCAAACGTTAAATGTTTTCTGAGGTCTGTGACCCCAAAATTGTTAACCAAATTGAAAATATATATTTGTTCAAGTTATCAACTTCTTTTGAATTGTTAAATAAATTAAGCGTTTCTTTTCGCTTTTTCATTTTTCTAGTACAACAGTTAGGCAAGATTCTGTCTTCCTTGGCTCTTCCTACTCAATGCCATTAAATCTATTGATAGGGCTTCCACCACTCGTTGCATTTGAGCAAGAACTCTTAGTGGTTATCTCGTTAAAGTTTCTCTTAGCTTTAATAGCTAATTCTAACTGGCCAGTAAGGCAAGTACAGCTCGCTACGCCAGCTTCCTGCTTGTGGAGATCCTCTCCAAAATCTTATGGTTGGTTTTCCAAAATATAAATTTTTCTCTTTGCCTAAACTTTTAGTCGGCTCTTTGCTGGGTAAAAGCTTAGCCATTTCCAAATGCAACTATTGGTGCACTCACCAAAATTATTCCCAAACGCATAATTCTTTATCACTATCCTTCTTGGAAGCATTTGGTCGCTTTTCAAGAACTCTACAACTTCGAAAACTGGAAATATCAAAACTGATTCAAATTATTGGCATTCTCCGAATTACTTCTTCAAAATGAATTCCTTTGAACAGACATACAATAAGGCTGTTGCTCTCTGTCTTGCCAGACCGTCAACCTTCCCCATAGTAGGCATATGCATGCTTGAGAGGGAATACACTAAAGCCATTCTCTTGCAAACCGCCCAAGTCCCAGCTGCGTTTCCCGTCAGCTTCGACCAGGTCCTTACCCACTTTAGGTATCAAAGAGCGGATTTGCAGTGGAACCTGCCTCTGAGTGCATTTAAAGTTAAATGTATAACTTTTGTGGTACTCTCCTCCTATTTCTCCATCCTTTTTCTCCAGTCCGAAACCCACCTCCTTTTCTTTATCATCTTCCCTTGGCGGTTAGGTTATTCCTCAGCCAATAATCTACCCAAGTGGGATGACAGGGGTTCTGCTTCCAAAAGCAAGTTGTGAGCCCTTGCGACCTTGGAATGGAAGGAGTCATGCTAGGAGGGAGTGCTTGGATTCGTTCTTTTCGTCTCGTTGTGCTCTTTACGAGAATGTAGGTGTCGAAAAGTGAAAATCTGGAAACATGTTTTCTTGGGGTACAACCGTGATTTTAGACTTTTTGCTCTATCTCGCAAACCCATAACGCTAGAGACGTATACGCGGTGTCCTAGGACTCGGGCTAACACCTCCTTTTTGAAACTATGTTTGACATTTTGACAAAGGGCCTAACGTCATACATGTTGAAAAAAAATAATTTTTCTTTACCTGTTTATAACGTTCATGATGCGTGGTGGTTCAGAGAGACGATACGGCTGGGTGTGTGTGTTTCAACGAACCTGTCGCTGACCACGGTGGCAATGCTTAATAGAACAATCGCTATTTCGACGGGTCGGTTTATGATAGAGCGAGGGTGCGTTTTTTCTTATACTTTACCCCCGAAGATGATCTTTAACGTGTAAACGGTGATGAGAACTTGGTTCTATTTTGGTCGAAGCGAGTAGAGAAAACAAACTAGCAGAGGAGCAGACGAGCAGGAGGTGAATGTCATTTGAGCTTATTGGAAGGCGCTGATCTGACTTGACAACAGGTGCAATGGAAAATGACCAAGACGCTTGAAGGTGAAATAATCTGACAATCGTGGTGGCAGGGGAGTGCGAAATGCATGCAAACACGTGTGAGATGATATGTACGCTAAACAAATTACATCCTGTTTGCTTCGTACGTGACAAATGCAAGTTCAGGTGAAATTTGATCTGGCACAGGTGTTCACCTTGGGTGTTAGCTGTCCACGTGCACGATAATTGTTAACAAGTCACATCCTGTTTTGCTTCGTACGTGACAAAATGTAAGTTGACGTGTAATATGATCCAACACAGGTGTTCACCTTGGACGTTATCTGTCCACGTGTCCGATAACAGAATGTTCAAAGCGTGGGAATCGCTGAATCAGTAAAAAGTATGATGCAACTTGTGGGAATGATATCACAGCCAATAGATAGGCAAGAGCTGCGAACAGCAGTGGTGGGAGGTGGAGGGGTGGAAAGGGGGGGTAATGTATGAGAGAACACAGGTGGAAAGAGAAAGAAATATGTGGAGCTGAGGACTGTACATATAGAGCTATAGGTGGTGTACAACATGTGTGAATAAATAAATTAAAAATTGCACAGGTTCACACAACATGCAATTTATTGATCCAAGAATTAAACGTAGAGTTAAACCCTAACCATTTGACATATAGTTTATTTCCTTTTTGTTTCAACACTTTTTCCACATGATAATGCTTAAGTTCATGGAGATAAAATCTACCTTTTATGGGTTGACGGTTGAGGTCCTCGAGTAAATAGGTGACTGGGCTGTCCAAGTTGACTTGACGAATTCGAAATAGTTCAGTCCCCCACTGTGGCGTGTAGCCCTTATTGAAGGCAGACTTAAATTTGCTCACACGAACAAAATCTCCAATTTTCAGTCGGTGACGTGTAGGGTCGGCTGTTTTTATGGGGTTGAACAGTTTATCCAATCGCTGAATATTTTTAGTCACGAGGCGTGGCTTGGTCCCAATCGTTCTATATTTGGTGTCATTGTAACGTGACACTAGCTCAGGTAACATGTCCAACCAGCGATAACTGCCCTGAGCGGTAAACGCTTTCCACATATGGGTTTTCAATGTTCGGTTGAACCGCTCGACCACACTGGCTTTGAGATTGCTGTACGTGGTGTAATGGTGAATATCCTTAGATTTGAGAAAACTGGAGAAATCCTTGTGAAAATTTCTTTCCCCTGGTCGGTTTGTAGCAGCTGAGGTTGACGTTTGGAGTGTTGAATAATATGTAGAAAGGCCTTGGTAACTAGTGGATGAGACTTGCGACGCACAGGTTCAACAAAGGCCATTTTGGAATAGACATGAATGACGGTCAACATATAGCGTACACCGTCGTTAACGCCAGCATAGGGTATCATTTCAACCAAGTCAGCCTGCCAAAGTTCATCCACACCTCGTGAAATCACCTTGAGTCGTGGATAGTGACGCCTAGCTGGGCGATGCAACTCGTGAGCAATACCCATTTTAATGGGTGAGGGCTTAAACAATAATTTAGGCATTTCGAAGTTCTTGTTCAATTTCTTGAATTTCCCAATCGTGACCGGTATGGCCAGCTTGACGTGAGGCATGCAACAACTGTAGCCGCTGGACGAGCTTATTGGGATTGTGCCAGTAGGTAACATCCACAAGGGGTTTTAATGGTTTAAATGTCACTCCCGAAGGGGATGCTTTACGACGAGTACTTTGACTGGTGGGAAACATTTTTGCAATGATGGTTTTATATTTTTGAGCGGGATCATACTGTCTTTTGTGGGCATGGGTATCCAATAAAATGGATTTATATTTGTCAAGATCCTCTGGTGTATAATCATGGGGAGTCCGAGAAATGAGCAGCTTTAACAGTCCTGGCGTTAATTTATAGTTGATGTTTTTAATGACAGCTTTAGTACGAGCAAATTTAATGGATGAATCGCCAATTTTAAAACTATCATTCTCATAGCGAACACCATACGTGGTATCAGTGTTTCCAATAAATAGATCGGTGAAATAGGGTTCCAATGTTGATCCGTAATATTGGGTTTACAATGTCACTATATAAGCTAAGCTATTTGTACACAAGCACTACAGACTCAAAATAGATCCAGGTTTGAATGCTGATTTAAAACCCAACCAACGTACATAGACTTTTTTACCTTTCTTACATTTGAAAGGTCATATCCGGATTCACATGTTCATTATAAATGTGACGACTGTTCCTCTCGTCCTGGCGAAATAAGACAATGACATTGGCATTGGCACGAATCAACTGTTTGGACATTTTAGAATACGTTTGTCCAAGATAGAAGCAATCGATATGTTTGTGATGACCCATGCTGAAATAGCTTTGAATGATGCCTTGAAGTTCAGTGGATACATCATCGAAAATCATGAGTGAATCGGGCTTTACCTCATCCGGTCAAATCACATTTTCTTGCATGGAAAATTTGAAATAACCCATATTCTCTTTTTGTAATCCTGACATGACTTGATCCAGAAACACGTTGAGGGGTTGGTAGAGAGATTTTGCAAAAATATAAATACTTTAAAAACGCAGACCATGGGGCGCTGTAATAAGCGTCAGCAAAAGATTAGTCTTTCCACACCCCGAAGGCCCCACAATGATGCAGCGAATGGAAGATGGAAACAGTTGTAATGTTTTCTTTTGGCCTCACTGTTGGGTGACAAATGTAACGTTTTTGCTTAGCCCTCACTGTTGGAAGACTAGTGTAACGTTTTTACTTTGCTCCACGTTGAGCGTACAAGTGTAACGTCTCTACTTGCCCTTCCTTGCACTTTGAAATATTTACTCTGACTAAGATATGTTGTATTAATGGGCGCCAAGACCTCAACGCTATGTTGAAATCTAAATTTATATTTAACAACACCTAGCTCTGGTAGAACACCTTCAAGAATCTTTACACTCAGATCGTGGTATGATTTGATCATTAACCCAACTAACAATTGTATCAGGAAAAGGAATTTGGTTTATATCTAATGCTACCTACTGAAAGCAAAGATTGCATGGTTATAAAAAATGAATTTATTATATAAAAAACAAGTACGGCAAAATTAATAATAATAATAACAATAATTTTAAATTCGAGCGTTGCGATTTGAATATTACAGCTAGAGAATTACGTGAAAACGGAGTCGGATGCATTACTGATTTTACTATTATTCCCAAGCTAAGAAGTTACTGAAATACTGAATATGAAACAAAGAGACGAGAGAATATGTAGTTCTGAGTCATTCTCGCTTACCATTGGAAATTGCCGTAGCATTTCCCTCGTACTGGATGTTGAAGAGAGCTTCCCACAGCCTTCTGGACGTCATCATCTTCTTCGTTAGTTGAAGAGATACTTGTAGATATGTTAAGTTATGGTCCGATCATATCGGAACCAACCACACGTGCAATCAGAACGGTCAAGTTTTACAAAGATTGTCGCCCTCCCTCCTCGGCGCGCAAACCATATATGCACTCGTCGCATCCCCTCTCTGTAGCCGTCTTCTCCTCGCCCGCTCTCCTGTGATTGGCTGAGCCACCACGCGATACTCCCCACCTCAGGGTCAATACACTCGGCTCGACGATGTTGTCGATTACCGGTCCAGGCCATTTCGCCTTTTCTTGATGCAGCAACCCCGCTTGCGTCACGCTTCTCGACAAGAATAAGCCTGTAGCCGAATTCCCAGTGACTCACCTCTCTCAACAAACTCTAACTGACAAAAATCCGTAAAATTCCGTAATCATATAATTTTGCGCGATAATGTTGTTCGTAATAATTCGCTTGATAGTGTTTTCCATAACATCGAAAACCTATCTGTATACTTATATTCTTATAAAAAAAACGCTCCAAAAATACCTTAATAATAATAATAAGTTACATGAAACTTCTCTTGGCTGAACAATTTGCCGCGTAAATAAATATAGAATGGCTTCCTACTGACTTATGTCAGTGGCGTAAAATACCCTCGAAAAACACGTTACATATTCGCCTCGGATCATCGGATGATTTACCGTGACGACGGTCCATCATGCGATTATGCCAGACACGTTATTAAATCCCCATCCAAAATACATATGACATAAATTAAATCACCCTAAATTACATATATATACACTCATAATTTTCTTTACCCGCTTTGCGTCAAAGTCTGTTGTCATTTTGGATTACCCTGTGCAATCAGTCCAATGTTTTTCATTTAGATTAATGTTCCACGGATATTTCCGCCTCTCAAATATCTCTATGTTGGGAAAGATATACATAAATAATGTTTGAGCACTGTGTGTATATGATGTCACATCACACGCATCAAAGGTATTCTGATATATATATCACCACAGTACTTCCTAATTTCACTGGAGGTCGCTTCGTTCTGGTGAAACTTAATCTCACTGATCTCACTGAGCACACGATCACACTATTTTGGCTGCGCCTCGTCACCATAATACTTAATCTCTCTTTATTTTAGACACAATTAATATTGACTTCTGAAAAAAAAAACAGTAAGTGCGCATTACATATAACACCAAATATTTCTGTGCCGTAATCGCCCTGTCTTCTTAAGTTCCCGTAGACCAAATTCTACTTAATACTAGTTCACAACTCAGACCAGTTCTCCTCACTCAAATAATACCTTTGTACTAATTACCTTAAATTACACACCTACAATTCTTACATGGCGAGGCCGTAAACAGAAATCACGTGTGCTGTTATGTATGAGTTTCATTAAGGACTGTCTCGCCTTCTGGTGGCCCATCTTTTGTCTCGTGGACGCCTTAAGCAAAAATACCCTGTTCAATCGCTCACCCAACTCTAGGAAACAAATGGGAATTCACCAGCACTACCAAATTCTGGCCTTGGTGTATCGAGACATTTTAGTGCTCAAGAGCATCCGACAATCCCGTCATATTTCCCTGTACCTTAAAAACTCTCAATTACTTACATACTACCCCCCTGTGTGACTTCTGATACGCCTGCCTGGAAGAACAGATCTTCCCCGCACCAAATACCACACTTACTCATTTGATAGGCTGGCTCGCCAGCTAAACTTACTTACTTTATGACACATACTTTCGTAGACTATGTATATTATACGTCCCGTATAATCTGTTTCCCTTACTATCCTCCAGCACATATGCCGTTTTGATCGGTGGTGGATACTCAAGACTTTAGGGTCAAAGAAAAGAAGTACATATTTAAATAGGTTGCCATTATCGATTGCACGACACACTGGTCACCAAAACTATTTCATTTTGTGTTTAAAGCGCCATTCCCGCGAGAGTTTCAGTCTGTTAAAGACCAAAGTTAGACCCAGTGGATACAAACCCATCTAGGATTGCAATGGGACGAGAGAACCATTCCCTATAAATACCTAGCCATGATATTAAATGCTCATCTATCCATGGCTAATATTTTATTTGTGAAAGGAGCGGGAATGGCTTCGCCCGTTTCAACCCCCTACGTGTGAATGTGTAGATCTCATGGATTTGGGCTGTCCTTCACTGCATACGCTTTTTCAAGTAAAATGACTTTTAATGTAGAAACATCAAGCCGTTTTCCATGTATGGGATCTGTTTGATTGGCTAACGAGAAATGCATGTCGTGACGTAATGGACAAGATATTTCTTGTTCCTGCCAACAGTGGAATTATCACTAGTGAGTGATAAACCATCTAGAGAGCATCATGTCTATGTCATCAATGTTGGAATTGGCCAATAATGCTACTGAATAGGCAATTGGATTTTTTGTGTAATAAAAAACTAATCAGTTTCACAAAAGAGGAATTAAATGCCTTGCCTAAATCATTTATGTTTATGTGGCCACAAATGCTGTGAAAGAAACATGTGCCGACAGCATGGACTCCAAGGCCCTGTGTTAAGTGAATTGCAACCCTGTGATAACTACGAGCACCATAAGCAAGTGGCTATCGCTAGAATACCATCGGTACAACAGTGTCGAACCTGTCAGCTTGTGGAACTCTACCACGGCCATAAAAACTTGAACAAGGACATTGTTTCATCCTTCCAAGGTTGCCATGGCGAAAAGAAAGAAACATCATCATCCTCAACAGAAGGGAAAGACCAAAGGTAGGCCTATCTATCACCGACTGAAAAAGAGTTGCCAAACCTGCTTTGGTCGTGGCTTCATTGACAAATTCATTCATTTCTTACCTTTTGAAATGAAAATTTATTATTTTAATGTTGATCTCCTAAAAATAATCAAGTTGAATACAGAAGGAATGCGAGTAGTATCGTTGAATTTAAATACGGCGGGAAAAATTATTTTGAAATGAATTATTTTATTTTAATTTATCATTAACTAGTGCACATTTTTATCTTATGTAAATTGCGATTTTGAATAAACTAGCGAGTACGTGTGTACGATTGCTCGTTACATTTTACAGAAATTTTGTGTTGTAATTTATATATTGTGTTAAGGAGGTCATAAGAAACGCCCAATACCTACACGTTACCCGTCACGCCCGAGATTCGAATATTTCTTACTCTCCAACTTACATAGAAACCTAAACCCACGTAATTTAGTCCCATAGCATAATATTAGTGAGAGTACCCTTATGAGTGTTATTTGTCAGCGTTGTGCAGCGGTTTATCTAGCCGGGGACCGTGAATCTTCTGCGATCCAGCCCATCTTCGGATATTGGCAAATCCTCGTCTCATAATATAAGGGTGCAGTGTTATTTGTTAATCTGTTTCGTTATAAATTTCTATTTCTGTTCAATTATTTATTTGTCAAGTTACTTATTAGTTTGTCCATCTGTTTAGGTATTTGCTTATTGGTTTATTTGTATGTTTATTTTTTATTTGTTCGTTAGTGTCTTTATCTTTTTGTCTGATTATTTGT
The DNA here is from genome assembly GCA_946902985.2 of Meconema thalassinum. Lineage (NCBI taxonomy): Eukaryota > Metazoa > Arthropoda > Insecta > Orthoptera > Tettigoniidae > Meconema > Meconema thalassinum. Next base: position 1,516,179,714 of record OX336389.2, read on the forward strand.
GCATATATTTATTTGTTGTTTGGTTGCTTGCCTGGTTTTGTTTATTACTTCTTTTTTGCAATGCCAGGTTTCAGGTATTGGGACCCGCCTGCTAACACAATGCTCATAAAGTGTTTCTAACTTGTTTTTTTTAATAACAAATGTTTTTATCACTACTTTAGAACTTACTTTCTATGTCCTTTATATCTGCGTTTATATATGGATGCATGTGCTGGATGACGACTAAGCCACCAGTAGCTTCATTCGTACTTTACTGATGTGGGAATGTACCATGTTTTAAGACCTGGCCCTAGAGTAGTTACAAAAGTTGTTACTCGAAAAACTAAAGGGCCAAACGTGACCCAAGCGCTTAATACAGAGGTGTCCATACAACACCGGACGGCCGTGCAGCTGTGGTTGTGGAAGAGTACTATATATGTCTGTCCCGTCTCACTGGCTTTCCCGTCTCACTCACTCCCGTACTGCCTTCGCTGTGCTGTGGTTGATTGGTTGAACGTCAAAAGGTCGCAGTGTGGTGTTCTTTATCTCGCTTGCAGTAGATGTACTTGGCATTTTTTTTGATGGCGGGGATAAGTAACGTAACGTTTGACTATTGCTGCTTGCTTTTATTTCTAGCAGATTTCAAGAACGTACTGTACCCTTATACCTGGATGATCCACCAAAATCCAAGGATGGAAAAAATGAATTGTAGCATCTTGAAGTCCAGGCTAAAAACAACACAGTGCTACTTGGCGAAAACACTCAGAATTAGGAACAAGATTTTATCAAACTGAATGTGCTATAGTAACCAACTACAGAACAGTAGGGTTCTTTATCTACTCAGGAAAGACAAGAATCTACGAAAATCTCGGGCGTAAGGATGCGGATCAGGTCCCTCGGGAACTTCCACCCTACAGCACATTCCACTACCATTTAACTACAAAAACAATGCCAAATATCCATAAACGATCGGTGAATCGTAAAAACGTGCCTGTCGTGTTTATTGACATTAACAAATACACGTTTCCTAACACTAGCATTCATTATATGCATTATTAACGATCAATCAGATCAAATGACTAAATATCATTACTTTGTTACATTAAATACATGTTTGTTTCTTCTAGAAACCGATAAAATTATTTTCAAACGCTTTCATAAGCTCAAATAAAATAATGAAATAAATCGCAGCATACAACTGCTGTGCCCCAGGTAACGGGCGTTTTATAACAAGATAAATGTTATAAAGTTAAAAAAATATCCCCCAAATAAAATGAATTTTCCCCTGATGTAGATCTCCGTCATTACAAAAACTATTCATTACTCTATACAATTTATCTCCCGTCTCCTATCAGTTAAATCCTTCTCATAGAAGTGATAAAAAATCTCTACTCATATTTAAACTACAAATAAAAAAATTAGAACACGCATAAATATAACTATAAACCTTTCTTTAAATTCTAAATATTATTTATATACAACACAAATATTAACGCTGTAGTTCAGCAACTACTCAATTTAAAAATAGAATATAGACTTAAATTGTCTTCCTATTTCTTCCCTACTTTTCAACGGACTTTAGAAAATTATCATTCACCATACTATGTCTTATTCGTGAAACTGTTACAATTCGGGATTCTATAATCCATACAATTAAGTAAAGACATAGTTCATAGACCTCCTAAAACTGGTCTGTCATCGTAATAAAAATACTTAATACAAATATAATCTTCCAATTCGTTGAATAATTACTGTAAATTCAATATCTGATTAAGAACCATTTAAATAGAGCTCAGTTTACTCTCAGTTTCAACAAAGATCCATTGATCCTATAATTTCTTTCAGATTCAACTTCATCTAGGATCCAGTGTCCTAATGCTTTCAAGGAGTTTCAACTCTATGAGACTATTGCAATAACTTCCAATATTAATAAACACCAACCGTACTGCTTCTTCATAAAACATCTTATTTCAACAACAAAATATGCGCAAGTCTGTCACTACAGACATTCTTTCAACAATTGACCAATGGCTTCGCAATGCCCATTGTCATACAACAAATACTTCCGTCTGCTACGGGAATAAACAAATCTCTCTCTTAGAGATGCTTCGCAGTTTCTTCCAAAAACATATTATTTTGAACTAACTTCTTTTTAACAAATTCTTTTCGTAGTCTCAACATCCTTAATAAAAATATGTAATAAAATACTGGTTCTATCCATGAATTAATTTAACAGGTAATACGATAAAATACTAGTCTTCTGATAACAATATTATTTCTTTTGTATCACTCACATTTCCATAAATCTTCCTATTAGCTGTGATATTTCCTTTAATTTCTTTCTTCAAAATCTTATTACTTCAAAAATACGCTGTAATTTGTATTTACTACCTTCACATTATATCCTTGTACAAATTCCTTCTTTAATATATTTCTTATAAACTTTTATACTTTATGTTTGTTTGTCACCAAATATTTATAACCAAATCTGTCTAATAAGTTATCAGATCGTGACTTTACATGGATCTCTACATAAGATCTTGAAGAATCGCATTCTCTAAAATATACCTCTGTATAACATTCTTGGAATACATTTCCATTATTATCCTCGTTGTCAAAGAACGATATCCTACAATTCAAAAACTGACAAAATGTGATCTAAACACATTTAAACTTGACCTTAAAAATATTCTGAACTAAACTGTAAAACTCCTCATTCAAATTTCGAAAGTCGCAAAATTCCAAAAATTCAAATAAAAATTCTAAATAGTCCAAATTGACGAAAATCGTGAATAAATATCCGCATGACGTAGTTATAAAATATAACATCAAAAACTATAACAATATTATGTAAACGTAGAAAAATGGCATTAATAAATAGTTGCCGGATATTCTCAAAAGTTTCTACAATACTCTACAAGATGGGATATATCGTTGGTCATTAGACTACCTTGTGTTGCGTTATAGATGACTAGAAGTGGGCTTTCTTCGCTTTCTTTCAGAAACGGATTGGTTCTAATAGCGCGAGACTGCATGATGTCGTGTGGGCTTTAACGATCTCCTACAGAAGTCTCCATGCGGTCAGGTACGGGATTCGAACTCCATCATCTTCGAGTGGCCGTCCTTTCTGCTGGTGAATCTTCTTGTGTGAGATGGGATACCCTTTCTCGCTTGATGGCACTGGGATTAACCCTAGCCGCCCTCGTTTGTGAATTCTTCTGTCTTCTTTCGCCAAAGTTCTGATATATGTATTCGTCATTTTAGTTGGTGAAATGACATTGTAGATGTAGAATATTTTACATGGGAGAGACGAGATGTTAATCTCGCCCACGAGATTGATGTTATGTCATTTCGAATACTCTCGTTGTCGTCATAGTTCTGTTCCCATTAACATCTTAGTTGGTCATTATAACTCCTGTAGATTCAGTCGTATATTCCTCCCTCAACTTCAGTAATTTCGACATGGTTAAAAATGTAGATTAATTTCAATAAACTCTTAAATATCGTTGTATGTCGACTTGATATATATTTTCACAATCTAAGTGCCTTCGTTCGTTAATATATTCTTCAGAAATATCGTAATCTCTATCAGCTGTGTTATATTGTTGAGTATTTCATTGAGACGTCCTTCTCTCATGAAGTTGTAAGTATTAAGAGCCTCGATTTTTCTCTCTCATCCCCCTCGTCAATGCTCAAGTAAGCGTCCTTTTCAGAACATGGATCTGATTGGTTGCTTATTATCGATGATAGTTATAATCCTTAATTAAACATATAATTAGCCACAATATTAATAAATAGTTCTTATTTATTATTTAATATCTTCCGTGATGTTACGATGTGTTAAAATCATGCTAGTAATTAGCTATGCTCATTACATTGTTTTCTCTTATATAAGTAAAGTCGCTTCTCATTGGCTGTGCGACACGCGTATGGCTCGAGTCTTCCCCTACCATGCTCGAGACACACTTACAGCGCGTGCGGGAATCGGCTCGCCTCGGGAGTCCTCGATTATCTCCGTGCAACATAGTTCATTTCTGCTAAGAACTGTGCAGTCTAGTGCCAATTCTCTTACATGACTGCTAATTTTCTCATTGGTCGGCTCGGTTAACTGACTAACTCGGCGAGGTGCAAACCTGTTCTGTGGCTTGTTTCCAGAGTCACTATATTTTATCATGGGACAGTTTAGAAAAGTTTTGAAGAGATGAATATTTCCTAGCTCATATACATATAAGAGCACAGTACATAACCTCGACCTCTTTCTTGATTTGTTTGTGAAGCCATTTTCCATCCCTGTAACTCAGAATCCGCTTGAATTTCAATGGATCTTATAAATTTACAATGTTGCTCTCGACTTAAGGATATTACTCTGTAACAGATCTTCCTGATTTCTACTGAAAATTACCGCAGCAAGAAAATCTAAAATTGGACAAGCAGGCCGCACACATGCTATCAATGTTTGGAGGAACGTATGTCTGCGTAACGTTTTTCTGTGCATTGAAACTTACCAAATCACGGCATCGCGCTCTGATGTCTGACGATAACCTGTGAAACAGCTTCCGGTTGATGGTTTCTCAATCGATCGTACAAAAAAAACTTTGAGAATATTGTAAATACGCATCATTATCTTGAACAGTATCCAGCCACTGGCGGGGTCTGTTTGGAACATGAGCCTCTCCATCGTCTTCTGTCTTCACACCATCTCTCCGTCACCTCCTTGGTCGAGTCTTCTCCTTTCATTCGCACGCAGTCCTCCTCACCCTTCAGCCACTTATCTCTTGGCCTTCTTGGTCTTTTCCCTCTATTTTCATCGTGTATCTTCCTGGGTAACCTCCTCTGATCCATTAGCTTAACATGCCCATACCATTTAAGCCTTGATTCCTCTATCCTATCCTGTAATGTTCCCTCCTTGACTAATTCTGGATCTTCTCACTTCTTAACCTGTCAACCTTTGTCACTCCAATACTGCTTCTCAGGAATTTCATCTCACTAGCCTGTATTCTGCTTCGCTCCCTTCCTTTCATAACCCAGGTCTCTGAGGCATACGCCACGATTGGAACGTAGTACGTCCTATATATGACCCATTTGCTGTTTTGAGGGTCATGCTTACTCCATACTGTGCCCTTATTTCCAAGTTATATGAAAGCCACAATCCCAGGATGGAATGGATCGCAGCATCTAGTAGTACCCGGCTAAAGTACCTACCAAATCAGCTGGCCTATCACACACTTGAATAAGGAACATAGAATGCAACTCCTATAGAAATGCTATGGTCAATCCCTAACAAGGATCAAACAAAAACAACAAGAGCTTAAGAACTCTCATACCTAGGGCGTAACGGGAATAGGAAGTAGGTTCGGGCCACTGAATACTGACCATAGCATTTAACCTTAAATCCCACTACCATAAATCATAACGCAAAGTATCTATAAAAAGAATACAAGCAAACGTAAATACGTGCTTGCTGATTTATTCAGAAAAGTCAAACGCCTCTGAATCACACTAAATAATAACAACACGAATCTCTAGAACACTCAGAAATATAAATTAGACTTCAGTAACGCCGGTAGTGTGACATTTAAATTGTTAAAAGCTCAGAAGTATGGCACATTCCTGCTGTGCCCCAAATTTCGGTATCACCATAATAAATGTCTTTAAATACTTAAGCTGTCGACGAGAATGAAGCTAAATAGCGTCGGCCTCTCGCTATCACAACTCTATAGGTATACATCAGATCCTGAATCCTAATCGTTACTTAAATAAAAATCATTAATAAAATATTAACACTCCAAACCATGAATTATTTACATTATATACAAGTTGACAACATTTTCTTCCATAAATGTTTCAGTCGAATGTTTTCTTAAACATGTTTATGTTTCCACTAACTGTATTTTCAATTCTGGGTAACTCGTCACTTATTGAGATAAATAATCCAATCATTAAAGCTCAGACTACTATAAAAAGAACTTCCTTCTAGTCTTTCCATTTAAGAATAAATATAATAATAAGAATAAGACTTATAAATAAATACCAGGAACGCTATACGCTTATATCATTATGTTCCAGACTGTACTCCTATCATTCCTACTCAAACCTGATTGCTTCAAGCACGCAAAATGGCACACTGGGGAATCTATCTTCACAACGACAGTAACTCATATTTACTTTCCACACACAACGCTTTCTCAACTTATACAAAAATACCTCTTAGGCCTCTCTTAAACAATTCACAACACTATATTAGGCCTGAAGCCTCCGTGGCTTAGGCGGAAGCACGCCGGCCTCTCGCCGCTGCGTCCGTTGTTCAAATCCCGGTCACTCCATGTGAGATCTGTGCTGGACAAAACGGAGGCAGACAGGTTTTTCTCCGGGTACTCCGGTTTTCGCTGTCAAAATTTCATTCCAGCAACACTCTCCACTATCATTTCATTTCATCTGTCATTCATTTAATCATTGCCCCAGAGGAGTGCGTCAGGCCTCGGCAGCCGGCACAGTTCGCATCCTCGCCGCTAGATGGGGGCTTCATTCATTCCATTCCTGATCCGGTCGGAGACTGGAAGCAGGCTGTGAATTTTTTCATATTAGGCCTGCCTCGTTTCAACGAACGGAATACTGCGTTCAAAATACAGTACCTTCGACGTAACTTTCCACTCCATATAGGCCAACGTTGCCATACTTAGTCCAATCATAGATTAACACTCCTCCCAAAACGAGTGTATATTTCACTTAGCATATTTTTCCGTTAATATAATTGCCAGGCAAGGTAGAAGGGAATGATTTGCCCACCTTCAATGTTCAACCGTGGTTGAATCATTGCACACCTCAATAAAACATTATGCGTTGCTTCTTAATATTACTGACCGCTGAGTAATTAACACCTCAACATCACCTATAAGTTCCTTTTACGATTCTCTGGTATTATATAATAAGCTTTAAATAACAATAGCATTCTACAAAGCTTCATAGCTTCCTTCCAATAACTATCACAACAAACGTGACATTCCTTAGTACAGCAGTTTCAAAAACATTTATCTTTGTTTGTTAAAATATTTTCAACATTAACTGGGATAATTCCTTAATTACAGCCTTCATATAACGATATTTCATTAATCGTATTTGTTTCTTTAGTCTCCAGATAATAAAACAATCTCAGATTGTTTCTGAGAAAATCATACTCGAACTTTGTCTAACATCTGACTTTCAACATAAGATCTGACATCGATCGTATTCAAAATATTAAATTCCATGTTCAACGAAAATTATTTAAATATCCGAGAATTATCAAATCGGATAATTCCAAAATCCAAAAATCCAAAAATAGGATTAAAAAAATCCAAAAATATGAAAATCTCTAAAATTCAAAAAATAATTACGATCTTTAATCGAAATGCCAAAATCCTAAAATGAGAAAATCCTAAAATACGAAAATCCTAAAATGCAAAATCCTAAAATACGAAAATCCTCCATCCAAAAATCATTACTCAAAAGCAACGAAAGTGTAGTCTCCAAAAAGATCGAACCGAGGACTCGAATAGTCCTCCCAAAAATTAACTCCTCAATTACCATGACGAAAACACAGATCTCCAGACAATAAAACTGACTTCAAGAACATCCATCAAAGATGACAAAATAAATTCAAAAGTCAAAATATAAACTTGTTAAAATAGGCAAATACTGAAATGGTCACTCATAGATATGCTTCTAAGTCACATAAATATAGATCTGAACTTTATAAAAAGGACATCTTGTCTTACTTTGAGCCGGGTGGAGTTGTGTCAAACGATGAGAAATACGTATAATCATACGTGCTGGAGTTCGAACTTCGGACATATTCCCTGGTTCGATGTCAACACCCCTGGACACCTCACAGCTCCATGATGTTACGCCCAGACAACTCCCAAAAGATACACTGTCACAGGTCCCTGATGGTACACCCGGCAGCGCCACGGTGAATCGCCCGTCGAAACGCCTCGTGCGTCCACGGACTCCTTCCTGGTTCGAATCCCGGTTTCTGCTTCTCTCTTGTGCTTCTTCTCGTTCCGTTCTTCTGTTCCTGGCCTCTTGCAGGTCTCGTCGTCAGACTCCAAACTCAGATTTTAAATTGTTCAGTTCATGATGTTAAGTAGCATTGTGATCTTGAAGTCGCCACGGAAATATCATGTCTATATATTGACATTATTAGGTCACGTCACTCATAGATATTCCCGAGACCATAATGCAGGCTACATTATTTTCCCACTGCATATTGAGCTCATAATCGACATCTTCAATGCGGAATCACACTATGTCCCTCTCAACCATATCTTCGTAATATTTTCCATATTCATAATGAGCATTGTATAAATAAGCTTTCAATTTCATACAACGTTTCACTCTGCTATAATATCACTCCAATATATACTTGCAATTTAGTTCGCTCCACACTCACTTTTGGTCCGGTCTTTCAACGTTCACCTTACGTGACAGCACTTCACAGCTCACGGGTGAATTTCTTTGCCTATGGTGACAAAAATTCTCACACGAAATATTTCACAAAACACTCTCAAAACTTTGCCAAAATACTTGTGCGTTCAACACGACACTTGCACGTGAATCTCTAATTATATATCACTGAATCGAAGCCTTTTTCTTAAACAATTTGCAGTCAGGCATTTTATCTGTGCGCTTCGGAGCCGCAGAGCGTCACGTCCAGACCCTTCAAAGGTCGCCCGAATTATCTTCCCATAATGGCTGCCAAGGCTTCCTTCCTCCCTTCGATTATTGCACTACTCTAGCGTTTCGCGCGTGAATCTAGCGGGAATTTTTTATATTTAATTTCCGTCGATTTGATGCAAATATCCACGGAAATCTTTCCATAACAATTTCTTAAATAAATATTTCCAATTATTCCAAGCCTCAAATTTAGTATAATTACTCAAAATATCATAATTGCATAGGCGGGTAATTGTTTCAAGAAATTCGTTCATTGGTCCCGTCGTCACGTGTCTTCGCTTAGCAACCAGCAACACCTCTGTTCATCTATTTTCGTTGAGCGGGCTGTCTACCTCATAGGAGTTCCAATACAACTTGCTCTTTCTTCCTTTCTGTTTTATTTTTAACCAACTAATTTCTGATTGGCCAACACCTGCTCACTACGCTTCCCTGTCGACAAAACAGGTCTAGTGTCCTCTTTACAGCCTCAATAAATTTACAAAACTTCATGCTTAATTTTCTGGGCGAGTCTGACAGCTCATACCACGAATTCGGATACAATACCAGGCTCTTAACACTTTTCCTGAATAATTCTGCTTGCCTGCCCCGCTGAGTTATTTCTCTGTTGCTACTTCCATTTTCTTGTATCAGGCTTCCCAGATACGAAACTCTCTGCTTTCCTCAATTCTTCCCCACCAATTCTTTTTCCCGTTGTAACTCTCTCTTTCTTCCTGGTTGTGATCATCCACTCGCTTTTGCTTATGCTAAACTTCATCCCATATCCATGTACTATTTCTTCCCATACATCCAACTGCTCCTGTACTTCCTCCTCCTTGTTTCCCCAGATCATCAAATCATCCGCAAACGCCATTAATTTCATCCTTCTTTCGCCAATCTGGTCATTATATCGTCCTTCACTACAATGAAGAGAAGCGGTGAAAGTGCACTTCCTTGCCTCAAGCCATTCTTCTGTTCCAGCCAATGTGATCTTTCTCCTCCTACTTTCACACAGCATATACTTCCATGGTACATTTCCCTTATCCTCCATATAGTCTGCTTTCCTACTGCGCTCTTCTCCAAAGCCTTCCATACCTTACTTCTACGTACAACATCATATGCTTTTTCAATGTCCAGGAAGGCCATCAGTAGGTCTATTCCATATTCATAATGATTTTCCTGCAACTGTCTTAGGGCAAAAATTAGATCTACTGTGGACCTTACTGCTCTGAAGCCATGTTGTTCTTCTCTCATCTTTCCTTCTATTTTTGCCCGAATTCTCTTTTGTCAATATGAAAACAAATTGAATCAAAAGGAAAAGAAAACGCAAGAAAACAATAATTTGACCGAAATTGCAATGTCTAAAATGAGCTCCATCATTCCTTATCAATATTACTGACTGTAATCGTCATATACTGGTGAAACACAATGTAAATCTGTGTGAACAACCAACGTTGGAAGAACAGTTTCATTGTTTATATTTACGTCCGGTGCGCTAGCGATCCCAACATAACTTGGTCAGATGCGCCGGCAGTCAGGGCAGGCAACTCAGCCAAGATAGGCAGGAGCAAGCATTGCTAGGCCGAGCGTGAAAAGACTAGACGCCGATGCCTCACTAGAAGTAATTAGTCCCATACAGGTCTGTCATAACATGATTGATAACACGCAGTACTAGGCCGCGGGACCACCGTCGGCTGTCCTTAACATAGTTTTTCGAAGTATTTTAACTCCAAGAAAATGCTAGGACTGTATCTACTCATAGGCCACGGATGCTTCCTTCCATCTCCTTGTTCAGTTTGATTTACCTTCATTCAATTCATCTCTCATTTGCTCCTCTGGTGAGATTGGCATCAAGGGCAGCTGGCGTAAAAATCATATACCACATAGACATCCATCATACCTCAGCCTCCACCTCATTTGAAACAGGAATAAAAAGGGATGGACCTACAAGTGTCTGTAGTGTATGTTGATTCAATATCAGTGTGTAATGCCTATATTGTACTGTTTGCAGGCTGGCAAAGCCACGTTGGTCAGCGATCAGGCTGTTGGTAATATACGTACTGTAAGAGCGTTTGCGATGGAAAAACTGGAATATGAGATGTTTGCCAGAGAAGTCGAAGAATCATGTCGCCTTAATGAGCAGCTGGGACTTGGAATAGGCTTGTTTCAGGTGGGTGATAACTGTCACAGTGTAAGTGTTTACTCTACAGGGGAACACAAAACTCTTCTTGAACAGTTGGGACTGATGGGTTTAAATATTCTGAGTTCTTTGATTTTAAGTATCTTTCATAAAAGCATGCATTTCATGAAAGTTTTCGGATTATAAGAAATACCGTATTCATGGTTACATTCTAAAATTAGTGTCAATGAAATGAAAAAGATAATAATAATATCATAATATATCGTATGGCCTCGGGTGCCGGGTTCAAGCTTTGTTATTTGACACCCAGAGGGTAGCTTGCATGTCGAATTTCGTTCTTTCTTGACTATGAAAGTCAAGGAGGTTAGATGTTAGATATCTAAGCTCCTTGAACACTATAGCGCTTTCTAGTTGAGAAATGAGGAACTTTGTGTTGGCGGAAACTCCCGAGATTAATTTTGCCATTGTGAGCTCGGCCTACATCGTATGACATGCGTATCGTATTTTTGCCGCCTTTCAAAAATCACGTATCACGGCCAGGAGCGAACCTGAAATCTTGGGGTTAGTAGACCGACACGATATCCACTCACCCACTGTGGCAAGCTATTGAAAAAGATAAGAATCATCAATTTTAAAATAAATTTAAAGATCAAAGTTATTAAAATTCTAAGGAAGAAGTTCAATTTTAAATTGATTTAAGAAGCTGAATAGTGAGGTCATGTGCTCTTAATGAGACTGTCCTGTGGTCATCTGAAATAATCCAATAACTAGGACATGGAATCCATTATACCTCCCGGTGTAGATCTTGGTAGGTTGCAAAAAATGCAAACGACATTTTCTTTATATGCTTCTTCCCCTATTCTTTCTTCCCAACTACACCCACTACTTCAAAGAAACATAATTTCTTGCTTTCGTGTTTCTAGTTAGGACAATGCAGGTGATCCTTCCGAGTGCATGTGGTCATTTAAATTTGACGGGTCATTATTCTATGCAAATGTAATTTGATCGATTTCCTTATGTCTATAGCCCTGTTTTTTTTAACTCGTGAGAAAGTCTTATATCCTTTACGAAAATTGGTGAATTTATTATTTTTCCTAAATGTGTTCGCCAACCGCTGAGTGTTTACCGTATTTTTTGCATATCTGTGTTCATTGTACAAGCCGGACGTTACCCCTTGACCTTGAAGCTTGAGGGTGAGCTCTCTCGTTTGGCAGTTGTCACCACCAGTCTGAGCACATGACGGCACCACCGTGCAGAGCGTCCAACTGTTGTGTGACGCGCAAGTACACGTCACATAGTTACTAACAGAATGCGTAGTCTTGTCCATCATCTGACCGCATGGGGCAGGTAACAACAACACAGGTACTGTAGTAACTCGCCTCCAGGCTTCACTCGTCTAAAACAAACGTCCGGCCTGTAATATGTGTCACGTCTCCTTAACTGAAGTTGTAGGTACTGCTGGGGTCTAAGCTGCGTGGACCTGAGAGGAATGTGCATCGCAGACTATCAGTAATGGTGGTGTCGAGTGATGAGGTTTCTCGGTCCGTGCGTAGTAACAGAAGCAAATACATTAGTCGGTGACTCAGTCACTCATTCCCAACGCCACACTGGTTTCAGAAAAGGCCCATGTTAGCAGTATTGGAATAGACGAGAATGTCAGGTAACACGGCGGGCTGTCGACAGGCTTCTCAATTCTCGCCTGCTCCTACCCTGCCTCTGCCCTTCATCCCGCAAGTTCACAGAGCTTGGAACCGAGCAGTACCTCTATGTGCGGAATTACTTTATAGAGTGGAGTATGTTATTGATTCGGGAACTTTCTCGTTACTACTGTAGGCCATTTAATTTCCCCGGCTCAGCATAGAATAGGGTGAGATACGACCCTACAGAACTGCCTGCCTGAGGCATTGGTTTGTTGAGAATAAGCACATGGTGAATCCTACTCAAATAACATGTTTTCCTAATAGTGGGGTACTTAGGGGTTAAATCACTAAGGGATGAAACTCAAGGTTAGCGAAACAGGTCATAATATACGTTCAACTACCTTATTTCAACTACATCCAAGGTGGTGGTGGTCACGTGATGCACATCTTCAGTCGGTCGACACTAGATGGCGGTGGTCTGTAATGCACGTGTGCGGGTGGAGGGACGTCCCTAAGGGCACATCGGTGAATAGGGCTCTCTCAAGGTCATGGGATATGACTGGTAGTGTGGTAGTACCATTATTGCGTCATCTAGTAGGTCATCTACTGAAATATTCCGAAGAAAGCCGATATCTCGCGAAAGAGTACTTGTAGAAAGATGAGTGATGACTCAAACGAGAAGGGCCCACACACCTGTGATGGCGGTTTGGCTATGGGACAAACAACTAGGTCATCTACCCAAATATTCCGATGACAGCTGATATCTCCCGAAATAGTACGCGTATGAGAATGGACGATGACTCAAACGAGAGGGGGCCACACACCTGTAATGGCGGTTAGGCTATGGGTCAAACAGCTAGGTCATTAACCCGAATATTCCAAAGACATGATATTTCCCGAACGATTACTCGTATAAGAATGGGCGATGACTCAAACGAGTGGGGGCCACACAACTGTGATGGTGGTTAGGCTATGGGTCAAACAGCTAGGTCATCGACCTGAATATTCCGAAGACAGCAGATATTTTCCGAACGAGTTCTCGCATAAGGATGGACGATGACTCATACGAAAGCGGGCTACACACCTATAATGGCGGTTAGGCTATGGGGCAAACAGCTAGGTCATCGATCCGAATATTCCGAAAACAACTGATATCTCCCGATAGACTACTCGCATAAGGTTGAACGATGACTCAAACGAGAGGGGGGCCACACACCTGTGATGGCGGTTAGGCTATGGGTCAAACAGCTGGGTCATCGACCCGAATATTCCAAACACAGATGATATTTCCTGAACGATGGTTTAAGACTCAAAAGAGAGGGGAGCCACGCCACACGACATGCCAGTCTCAAAGCTATATCCATCCCTTTGAACTATTGGGTTGCCCGATGTTTTAGATCCCTTAGTTGGGGGTAGTTAGGTCTAAAACGGATGTGTTATTGTGTTGATTTGGAGAGTGATTCCTAGAGGGGGGGGGGACAGCTTCCCGTAGCTGGGTAAGCTGACCAGTGTAGAGTGTTGTTTAGTGTTAGGATGCTAGGGGATGCTCCTATAAAGACGTAAGTGTACCTTGGGGGATGAAACTCTGTGTACAGGTTAACATACTAGCCTCTCAGCTGGTTGGAGAGAGTTATATAACCGACGTGCGTGCGTCAGCGATGTTGCGGCTCGATGCTCTGGCAGTCGGGCCGCTGCGGGAAGTACAATGAAGCTTGCGCTAGCAACTATTTGGCTACTGTATGTCACGGCTAATCGTGACGGGAATCAGGAAGGGCTTTGGGACGTAAAGAGGCGTGGAATTAGTAAGACCAGTGTAGTGTACTGACCAAGTATTTATTGGTCAGTGATGTATGAAATGGTATGTCCCTTTTAGGGGAATGTAATAAGTGTTACAAGTTTCAGTGTACAAGTTTGTGGGGTAGGTTACAAAATATAGGATCTCTGAACACTGCTGACTCACCTGATGATAACAGCTAGGGCCTCCGGCTGACACACTGTATGACTGGTAATCGAGAGAAGAGCCTGTCCTCATTAAGGCCTACCTCTTATAGGCTTTGGTGCTGCTTCGTCGGCATTCCAATGGCATAGCTGCCCCAGTTAGTTATAGTATAGATGTTATGTGTGTGATGCAAGTATTTGGCAAGCCTTCCGAGCTGGTGGACTGCCCTTGCTGTATGAAAGATACTGTTCTGGACTTACGAGATTTGCCAGTTAGGGGTGGTTTAAATAGATGATGGAGGATGGCTTCCAGGGGGTGCAGACCCCTGGGGGCTTGTACAAGCCTCTTCCTCTGTTTAGTTCGCGTCCCCGCGAACGGGAACGGAACGTGGAGTTGGGGTGTCGATGTAGTAGTTTGTTCTTGAATCTTCCTTGTATCTCTTGTTGGTGTCTTCTTCGTCGTATAGATGTAGTGATGTCGTGTTGATATGTCGATGTCGTGTAGGTGTGAGATCAGCTCGTGTTCAGAGGGGTGGGTTTTAGGATATACATATATATTTGACATTTTCAAATAGTGTCTGAGAAAAAAAATTGACATCGTAATATATAAAAAGTTCCAAAAAAACATGGTTATGATAATATATTGTTGTGCAGGGAGGAAAAAACCCAGGGCTGGACGGATGATTGTGCCGTCCGCTCTATCTTAGGGAAAAAATTGCTCCCTGCAATGAGAAAGATAGAAGAAATAGAAAAAATGGGTGTTCCAGGGTATAAGTTAAGGGAAATATTTAAAATGTGTTTATTGAGTTGGGATAAAACGGAACACCCTTACAAATTGGGACGTTAAAAGAAAGAAAAATGAAAGAAACAAATCATAATCATAATCATAATCACTGTGCACATGTGTGTGACAAAACATGAGTATTCATAATGTGTGGCATCATAATTTTGTGTGTAGTGCCTTGGAACAAGGTTACTGTATTTTGTGTTACCTTCTATTACATTGTATACTTATGTCTATCTATCTTACTTATTAATTATCTTATATCTAGACGGCCGTGTCTATGGTACTTCGCGTGCACGCTACCTTTTGTATGTATGTGCCGTCTCACGGCTAAACCTGTACGGCCGTTTCCTGGTATAGTTTGGTGGTCGTGCCGATTGAAATATATCCCTATTCTGTGAAGCATTCCCTGAGGGCGAATGCCTTCACACTTGACAATGAGAGTCGCCGCCACAAGTCGGTTGCGCCCTCATTGCCGTAAGTTGCGTCGCATCTTTGACGCTTTACTTTTTTCTGTTTACGTTTATCTGCCAGCGAGCCTGATACCCCACAGGTATCAGCCCTGCTGTGCAGATTTCTGGAGTGTAGCTGTAAAAAAATGTGATGAGTATGTGAGATTGTGTTAGGATTAGTGCAAGTTGACGTATAAAAAATAGTACATAATCATGGCATGCCGCAAATAATATGATGCCGCTATATGGCAGTGAAATCACTGTCACCAGTTTCATATATCTGGTGACGCCGCCTGAAAAGTGGAGAGGTTAAAAAAACATATGAGTATGGCATATGCTCTACGTCGCTTCCTGTGTCAGTGTGTCCACAGGCTGAAGCTCTTTTTCCCCTGAAAAAAAAAAAATGGCATGATTAGTGTTAATGTCATGTTTTCTTTATACATGATTGTGTTGACTTGATGTGTGACCGGGCTTACCCTATACGGTGCCGTAATGTTGTTTCTTATTCTCAAGGGGTTTATATAACCTAGTTAATCTAGTTAATCTACTTAATGTATTACCTTAATACCAGTTATCTTACTATGTTGTCTTAATATGTTGTCGGACTTACGCCGGTAGCGGAATTTTGGTTACCGGGTGCCGAGATATTTATCTTAATCATGGTAAGTAAAAAAAAATGGTTGCTATGATTAAGCCGAATGGGTGGCCTTATCCTATTGCCGAAATATGCTGTGCTCTTATTTAGCAACAGCGGTTAGTAAATTTGCTTAATCCTAAGTTGCGTGTCAAATGCAACTGTCTTACAGCTAAATTTGGACCAGAGCGATCGCCCGGGGCAGTTTTACCTCCCCAGATCACCACCCGCACGTATCCTAGAAACACCGGTTGTCTCTAGAATCGCCGGATTCCGCTCCCTTAATACTAGTTGTCGACGTCTATTCTAGGGCTTACTAACTAGTACTAATATAGTCGCAGGCGGCTTACGGTGCCACAAAGCAAACCGTCTCGCCCGCTGTATTTATCTGCTCATTGCCGTTGCCTTTGCATACGTTGTCGTTGTTGGGTCTGCCCACTTTAACCCCTGTGAGTTGCTCGCGATGCCCCTCATTTAATGCCCTTGGCTGCCCGCTGCGTCGCCATTTATGTGGGCATTGGACATCGTCCAATGGCATAGTATCATCTTCGCCTTTATTGGCAATAATCGTGTTCTCTTCGCCTTTATTGGCAGTAATAATAATCTCTTCGCCTTTGTTGGCCGCAATAATAATCATCCGGGATTTGAGCGTCCGGGTCCTCTTCGCCAATGTTGGCCGCAATAATACTTCACTCCCGCGCATAGGAGTCTCGCTTCTCGCTCTAGAAGCCCTACTTACTTATATTTAACTAAAAGTCTAGTCCTAGTTTGGTCGTCCCTAGAGTCAACTCCTGAGTCCGGCGTGGAGCTAGCTATTTCTCCCACCATCCTCAGAAAGTCTCCCCTGCAGGTCTTGGCTTCGACGACCGTGGCACATAGTGGGTGTAACATCTCTTCGTCCTAGGGGCAGGCTAGGCACACCTAGGATTCCGAAGTTTGCCCGTGCCGGACCGTGAATGCCTCAACCTTACGTGGTTCGTCTTTTTGGTCTAGTCGTTAAGTTAACTAGGGTAAGGCTCATCATCGCCTTACCCGATCTGCTCCAGTGTGGTGCCTTTGGCCTTCTGCTTGTGTCGTTATCACCAATCAGCGTGTTATCAGATTCCTTTGTATGTAAAAAAATATAAGTGTACTGTGCAAATAATTTATTGTTTATAAAATGTAAAATTTTTCAAGTGTTTTGGGGTTGTAGAGACTTCTAAGTGCATAGACTACTTTAGGTCTACTGTGCTATGTCGGATTTCCAGCTGTAATGCTCTGTTAACTTTCATGGAGGCGTTAGTAGAGTTTATAGCGTTAGGTTCCCTGTTATTTGGATCCAGGGGTATTATTCGTTGAATAGGCTTGAAGCAAGGTAGGAGAGGGTTGCACATCCTTGGGCTTCATGTAAATGGTGGCCTAAAGCCGGTGATGCTACCAGGATGCTTCTACAATGAGTGGACGGGGCAGGTATTTCCCGGGATTGCAAAAATATAAAAATTCCATGCAGGAGTAATACTAATGATAACCCAGGTGTGTGGGTGGGATGTTCCATGCATGTATCTGGATATGAGGCGTACCCGCACTCATTTAAGGATGGGCGTAGGGTGAGGCGTAATAATACTATGCCCCTTTCATGCGGGATTATTTAATTTAAAAAAAATGGTTAGTATATGATTTTGGCCTCATCTCTTACTTGGAGATGCGCATTACGCTTAATTGTCGTTTTCCGACACACCTCTGATATTCAGGTGTTAGCATTGAGATCCAGGGCGTAGTAAGCCCTCTCTTTAAACGCATGAAGTCTATCAACCCCGATGTATATTTTGTCATGTTGTTTTATGTGTTTTTATGTGTTTATATGTCTGTGTTGGCTGATGTTGGAAGTGGGAAGGTTATGGAAGGGGAGTAGTGTAGTAAGATGGTAGCCTGGGGGTGGTATAGTGATAATCCCGCTGGGATTGTCCACCTATGCTCCTGTCGTCCTCCCTTGGTCCATGTCTGCTTTCTATCCGCTTCGTGGGATAGTAAAGTGTGGTGACGCTGTGACGTCACGGCCTAATCTGGTTTCCCACTTGTAGTGTGAATGTAGCAAGTGATCGTGGTGTGCCTGGCCATGTCCTGATAGCCTGTAATGATTTTTAGAAATAAAATCGAGAAAAGAAGTTATTAGGGGGAGGTCTTGTTCCCTCAGAGCCCCTGTCTGTATTTGCCCCTGAATAGTGAGCGCGTATGTATGGGACTATGTTCCGCTACCCCATGCGGGTGGGAGGCCTGTTATCGGCTAAGTCCTATCGGAGGGTCAGATGGCGCGTGCAACTTGTCAACATCTTTGTAGATATGTCCCTGTGGCCCTAAGGTAAGTCCGGCTTATTATGTCTGTACGTTGCTAAATGTCACCACTGTTGTAACAGTGCCGAAAAATGTATGGTATTATAATTGGTTTGTGTTTGTGATTTCATGGTCACTTCCGATGTAACAATAGTGTCGGTCGACAGCAGTATTGCAATACGGCGAAATCTGCAAGTCAGTATTTCGTCATGTTATGTTTTCATTTGTTTGTCTACATGCAGTGTCTGCCATTGCGTATGTCGCTGTCGGAGCGTGACATTTTGCCAGTATGTGAATGTTGTCACTGGTTGGGATTCCAAGAGTGCCAGTGTGCTAATCTGTCCCGCTTTTGTTAGCACTGCTGTGTGGACACTATTCCATAAGACCTTTGCCTTGCGAAATTTCTATACCTGTGTCTGGGAAATCTATTTTCTATGTCAGGCGTAATCGAAATTTATGCATGGTGTTTGGCCCGAGGAAATGTGGTATTACTTGTTTATGTACCTGTATGGGCCAATCTCGGTGTAATTGGGAGTCCGGATAGTTGTTTTCCATGGCGTGCAATTTTTGCTGGGATTCGGACCCGCAATCTCATGTAATTCTCTGTGTTCTATGTCTGCGTTGTCTGTTGGCTTTGAGCGCCCTTTGTATGTATTTTGATTGTGTTTTTCGTACCAAAAATACCATTGGTTAGTTAGTTTTTGGTACGAGTGTGGTGTGTGGTTATGAGTTCGGACCCGGCTTGCTGTAAGGACTTGGTATGACGATATCTGTGCCGTATATACCATGGCACATGTATCGTGTATTTGAAATGCGCAGATGAGAATACGCATTCCTGTGAAGAGTTTGTGTGTTTTTGAATTCTCCTCGTAGTGTAATTTGGGGAGTTATAAGGTTTTGGATCTGACGTGAATGATGGCGTTTGTTCCAGTTCAACTTGAAGTGGTCTTAGTCTGTCTGTATGTGTGGAGGTCGCTCAGTCACGAGTGTCTTGTTGCTGACGGCGATAGTGTTGAATTACAATGGCGTGCGCACTCACGTGTTACTTGTTTTGATAATGCTCCGTGTCCGGCACGTGTGTGTGTCTGGGCCTGAGTGCTATCTCTGTAATTGCGAGTAGGGCTTTCCGTAACGCAAAAGAACCTTCCGCTAAGTACATTTGTGTTCCCAAGTTTCGTGTTAACTGTAAGCGTGGGTCGAGTATATCCCTATTAATGGTACTAAATGTCGTTATGCACACGTGTCTCCGGGCCGCTAGCCGCGTGGTTGGTGACTAGGTGCCGGAGGTGATTTTGTTGTTTTCCGCTTATGAATATCTATTATTGGAACTGTCCCTTACTTTCCTATCCTGCAACTGGATAGCTACCCGACCTTACATTCCTGGTATTCAGAAGGTTGCGGGTTTGCGACCGTCTTTAACCAGAGTAATTGTTTCTGGTGCCATTTTAGGCTGTGTCTCCGGGACAGTTCTGTTAGCGTATTAACTTGTTATGTGGCAATGTGAATTGGCTGTGTGCTGTCCAAAAATATGTAGGCTTTCCCAAAGTCTGGGATTTTCACCCTATGGTGTGTTTTTTTAGCTTGCGTGTTGTTATGGAGGTGAGAAAAAGTCATGTTATAGGCAGTGCAATGTGTCACGTATGCCTATGGATTAAATACATACAGTTCAACTTGGCTACCTTTCCTTTCTCGGGATTAATGAATGATGCAAAAAAATGAGTTATGCCACGCTCCGAATTAAGAGAGCACTTTGGAAAAAGTATAGAAAATATATTATATCTCGCCTGCACACTGCTTTATGCTTATTAAAGCGGGTTGCCAGGCGGCGGTAGTCTGTAAAAATTGTGTCGTAAACAATATCAAAATGTTTAAAAATGAGAAGTAGGACCTGAGTGTACTATTCACCTATTTGGTGACGTTAGTACTACAGTAATCTAGTTACGTCTCAGGGGAATCTACCGACACTGTCTAGTACACACTGGGAAGGCCATTGCAAGACGTATTTGATACATGTGTATCCACGTCACGAGCAAAGCCAGTGCACTATGGGAGTCGAAACTCCACTCCAAAGCAATTATAACCTTACCTTGGCATTGAATATATAATTTTCAAAAGAAAAATACGTTTTGTCCGTTGAGCCATTATATATTTAAACACAAATTGTGCTAAATGTTCCGGCATAACTCAACAAAATGACAGTGTTTCGCCCCGGTGTGCAATTGGGCTCTTCAGTTGGTTAAAGCACACCTCACCAAATTTTTGAAAAATAGTTTGCGATTCTTAATTCTTGCCACGATTAGGGCTCTCGCCCGTCACAAGAGAATCTATCAAACTGTGGGACCGGAACATAGAACATTTAGTCATTTCTACTTAGAAAGACCCGCCTAAGCTCTATGCTGTGATTTGATGCTTAAGCTGTGTTCAGAATAGCTCTTTCCGGCCGGAAGCCGCGTGGCTCGCCTGATTGGCTTCCGCTTGGCTTTGCATATTAAAAACTTTACGTTATCCAAGTTATAGTGTGGACCAACTATGATCAATAACCATTGATGGCCTGAGAAAAAAATGCTAGGGGCCAAAAAAAACCAAGAAGGTTTTAGAATTATGCACTTCTGATTTAGCCATGTTGCACTGCATATACATGGAAAAATGTGCAATTTATGTTTGTGAGTCTCTGTGTGTCTATTGTCGTATTTCTCACGTGTAAACGAGCTTACGCGTACCTATAATATAGGTGCAAGTGATATTAGTTTATTTTTGTCTCCCTGGAGGAAGTCGTTATTCCCGTCCGAGCGTCCTTGGTCTGAAAGGTGAATACTTTCGCCCTGTTACTAGGGCATTGGCCCCTGAAACCCATTGAGGCGCTCCTTTGCCATTTTCTGGTGGTTTTTCTAGCAAAGTAAGCCTGGGCCTACTTCCACCGTAGCGTCTGGCTGTTGGCCTGAGTGTGCCTGTGTTCGAGGGACTAATTGCGCTCTGCGCTACCCTAGTAGAGTTTACGGGGGTGTGTGTATTTTTGACTGACCAGTCTCGTGGGGTAGGTAATAGGACCTTTCTTATGCCCCGTGTACTGTGTTTTAGCGCCTGGTCAGAGTGTGCGGGTGTGTGTTGTGCACCCTGAGGGCCTGAAGGCAACACCCTCTTATGCATTCGCACCTGTGGTACAAATGCTGGTGCCCGCTTTCATCCTGGCAAAATTGCCCTTTGGACTAGCGGCAAAGGCCGTTTGATTGCCTGTGTATGCCCTAGCGATGAAGTGGCGTGTAGTCTGACCGCTTTCTGGCCTGTGGCCACGGTAGACTCCTGCCCTTGTGTTTGCCTATTTGTGTAGGTGTGTGTAGGCTTAATGTGCTGTAGGGCGGGCTCTACGTCCTCAGCCCATGACGTGGTTACCTCCCGTTTACTCCCTGTTGTGTCATGTGTGACTGATAGTCCTGGCGTCAACTCCCTCTCGTTCGTCCGTTCCGAGGGGGTTGGCCTAGGTTCTGCTCCTCGGTTTGGCAAAATTGCCTTCCGAACCGGAGCTAAGGGATGTGTAATGGTGTAACTTTGTCCCCGCAGTGTATTGGAGCCTAACCAGGCCATCTTCTGGACTGTGGCCACGGTGAACTCCTTCCCATGTGTGGCAGTACGTGGCGAGAGGGACATCCTCGCAAATTGCTGCGTTAGCGTGTCTACGCTTATGTCCTCTCTCGGCTGGGCTTGTGGCCCTGCCATGAACTCAAAAATGGCCTTGTTATTCTGGAGCTCGCGGTACTCGTCCCAAATTTGGGTGTACTGCCTGTTGAGGCATATGGCCTGTTCGGCGACTTTTGTGCCATTAGTCCCTATGCGTTGGTGTTCCCTAATGAGTGTCTCCCATTGCTGGAACATGAACTCGTGTCGGCAGTGTAATTGCCAGTGTGCCTTAATGATTTGTGTACGGAGGGTGGGGATTTTCGCCCGAATCTTGCGATTCTTAGCGCTGCGGAGTGGCCGGACAAGTGCTCTTATGATCCGCATATACTGGGCGTGCAGGAGCTGCTGAAACCTTCTGAGGTAGTCCTGCCTAGTTTCAAAGACTTTGTGCCAGGCAATTAATTCCTGGTACTCCCCAATGCTCCTCAGCACAGCTAGGCAGTATAGGGGGGCCATGCTGAATGAAGTGTATGCGTCTTCTAATAAAAAAAACTGTGCGTGTTTTGGCAGTGTATCTTGTTTTTGTCTGATTCTTTCTGGGGGCTGGGGGGTTGGTTTAACAAAAATTTCCCCTGTGTAGGTAGTGCGAAGTAGAAAAAGCTGCTTTCTGTCTGAGAAAGGAAAAAGTTTTTCCAGTCTCGCTTGGCTGTGTGCGGTACGGTAGGGGTCGTTTCTACTACGAGGGCTCGTTGTTTGAGACCCACCCTTACTGTGCGTAGTAGAGGCGCCTCCACCAATCTGTTTTAGATCCCTTAGTTGGGGGTAGTTAGGTCTGAAACGGATGTGTTATTGTGTTGATTTGGAGAGTGATTCCTAGAGGGCGGGGGCAGCTTCCCGTAGCTGGGTAAGCTGACCAGTGTAGAGTTTTGTTTAGTGTTAGGATGCTAGGGGATGCTCCTATAAAGATGTAAGTGTACCTTGGGGGATGAAACTCTGTGTACAGGTTAACATACAAGCCTCTCAGCTGGTTGGAGAGAGTTATATAACCGACGTGCGTGCGTCAGCGATGTTGCGGCTCGATGCTCTGGCAGTCGGGCCGCTGCGGGAAGTACAATGAAGCTTGCGCTAGCAACTATTTGGCTACTGTATGTCACGGCTAATCGTGACGGGAATCAGGAAGGGCTTTGGGACGTAAAGAGGCGTGGAATTAGTAAGACCAGTGTAGTGTACTGACCAAGTATTTATTGGTCCGTGATGTATGAAATGGTATGTCCCTTTTAGGGGAATGTAATAAGTGTTACAAGTTTCAGTGTACAAGTTTGTGGGGTAGGTTACAAAATATAGGATCTCTGAACACTGCTGACTCACCTGATGATAACAGCTAGGGCCTCCGGCTGACACACTGTATGACTGGTAATCGAGAGAAGAGCCTGTCCTCATTAAGGCCTACCTCTTATAGGCTTTGGTGCTGCTTCGTCGGCATTCCAATGGCATAGCTGCCCCAGTTAGTTATAGTATAGATGTTATGTGTGTGATGCAAGTATTTGGCAAGCCTTCCGAGCTGGTGGACTGCCCTTGCTGTATGAAAGATACTGTTCTGGACTTACGAGATTTGCCAGTTAGGGGTGGTTTAAATAGATGATGGAGGATGGCTTCCACGGGGTGCAGACCCCTGGGGGCTTGTACACCGACATACCTATTGTTCACGATGTGGATGACGGTAGGGGAGACGACCATGGTTCCGGTTTGAACGAGGTTCAATCACCTGGTGAAATCTCAATGTAGTAAGATCTACTCCTTAACTGAGTAAATCAGTATCTCCAGAACCAATCATCATGAAAAGATTGATGATGGATCTAAAAATGTTCAATCATACAGCCTTCAAATGGGATTGATCGTCTCAACCCTAAACCTTACAACACCTCAAAATGATCGTTTTTCTTAAGATAATTCGATTTTGACAAATTAATAAAGAATGGATTGGGAGTTAGACACAGTTATACTTTACTTTCATCTACCTTGTTTCCACTGTTTTTTAAGGTCACTGTCTCGAGCTTTGCTTGCGGTTGTCGAAGGTTAACGATCGGATTTGTGGGAGGCAGGTAAAAATTAAGAAAAAGAGGCAGTACCCTGCGCCCGATCGCGCGTCTTCGATTTGGAGATCGAGTGCAGCGTATGGCTAATTGTTAAGAAGTCACTTTAGAACTATACTGAGCGCACCTGACTGCTATATCATCTCCTTGAGCACTTTAATGTGACTTGTGTATCCTTCTGACTTATTTTTGTGCATCCTGTATTTTTTTATTACATTTGGAAATACTTGGAATTATTTGGAAGTTGTACGCTGTATAACAACAACAAAAACGCACCAAGAAGGAATTGTCCGACGGCGATTAAAATCGGTGGATGTGAGGAACAGACATAGAAAAACAAACGATCAAAAGTGCAGAACAAAAATCTAATGATTTTTTGCAGATTTAGAGCGTTACAAAGTGAGGACGTCAGTAAGGTGTTGGTACACCCCAGACCTGGATGCAAGCTGTAACTCGACGTGGCATGAACTGGTAAAGTTCCCTGCGGAATTTCGTGCCAAATGGTCTCCAACTGTTGGGCTAAATCAGCGACATTCCGGGATGTTCGCGATCGCCTTCCAATGACGTCCCAAATGGGAGAGAGATCAGGCGACTGAGCTGGCCAAGGAAGGATAGGGCAAGTCTGAAGACAGTACATAGCAACACGTACCATGTGCGGCCGGGCATTATCCTCTAGGAAAATAAGGCCTGGATGTCGCTGAAGGAACGGCAACACAATCAGCCGTAGAATGTCATCAACATATTGCTGTGCTGTCAGTGTGCCAGGAATGACTACCAGAGGGGTCTGGCTATCGAAGGAGAGTGCACCCCAGACCATCACTCCCTGTTGTGGGGCTGTGTGGCGTGTGATAGTCATGACAGGTTCCCCACGCTGGCCTGGACATCTCCGAACACGTGTACGGTTGTCGTCAGGGCACCGTTGGAAACGGGACTCGTCACTAAAGACTATACGTCCCCAGTCAGCGCAGTTCCACGTTGTTCGAGCGCGGCACCACTGTAATCTGACTTGACGGTGAACAGGCGTGAGTGGTAAGCGGCGTAACGGGCGGCGCGAGCGCAAATTCCTGTCGCTCAGGCATCTGTTGATGGTCATGGTGGACACATGTGTGCGGGTCACACGTTGTATCGTCGACAACGACGACTCCAGTACTGTGATAGCTGTTCTGTCAATCGCTCTGTCTGCCCGTGCTGTTGTGGCCCTCGGTCGACCACTGCCGTCCTGACGCTGATGTCTGTCGTTGCTGACCCACGCTTGCCAGCATCGTCTGATCGCCGCATCACTTCGACGCAAATGTCCAGCGACAGTTTGATTCGACCAACCAGTTTCTTTCAATCCGATTGCACGACCTCTTTCAAACTCTGACGAATCTTTTGGCGTGGCATTCTTACAGCCGACGTTCAGATATCGCAATCTAATGCAACAGCTACTTTGAGCATACGCTTCAGAATCGCGCCTTATATACACCTGACGCAGGTGCAGTTCGGATGCGCGGGAGCTCTCGCTATTTATTCATTGGACAGGAAGCTTTAATCAGTTGCATGTTCGTTCCGAATGTCTTTGCATACGTAATTTCCTTACAATCGGACAACGCCTTCCCAGTGCGTCTCGTTTTGTTGTTGTTATACAGTGTATTTGGGAATTTTGGGAATTATTGTATGTTTTGGGTAAAGGTATAACATCGCGAATATGCGATATGAATTTGTTGAATCAATACTTGACTTAAGCTATCGCAGCTTACTTCCGTCATCTACGACGTGACACACTGGATTTGTCAACCCTCACGGTAGGAAGACGTGTTTGATGTGAGTGATATTACAAATATGTGAAAGTAAGAATCAGCGCTGTATTATCGTTATCATACAAACTTTGTGTGCATCAATGTGAGCACTGTGCAGTGATATATTTATTTGAGCTGCAATCTGCAGTTTTAGGCAATATTGGCCCGAGTTACAATTTTGCACATGGTGCAAGAGCTTAAGGAACATTGTGACCATATGGCCGCTTGTTAAACACGTTATTCGTGTGTGCGAATTGACATCTACTCAAAATTTTAGGGTAACAGTATTGTTGGACATATTGGAAAGTGGGGCTATCAAAAATCCAATTTCTACAACATTAGATTAACACGATATTGTACGATCACATGGTGACATCGTGTGTAACAAGTACAGTTTTGTGTTGGAAAATATCATTTTAATGATATTATTAAAGCCTGCTGCGGAGTGATATGGTCATTTCGCTTATACTGTGCCCAACTCTAGGAATGGGTATTCCAAGATTCAGACACCTAGATATCAAGGGAAAGGCTGTAGCCGCTTTTGAAAGTTGAGATATTTGAATATCGCGCTACATTGCTTCTCGAAGCATTTGGAAAGAATTTACCGATACTTGGATGTCAAGTGACGTAGCGAGTAATAGCAGAGGTGGAGGCTATTTATTGATTAAATAGTTAACTATGGAGTAGAGACTTGAGACTGGGATCGGATTACTGGCACGGCCAAATGAAAGAGAATGCAATTAGTATCAAGTAAATCGGACCAGGGATTCAAGAGATATGAGGATTTCCAGATATAAGCTGATGCGGCGTGACCCTGAAAGTTTTGAATAAAAGCCAGCTGGCCGAAGCAACTTCAGCTCATTCTAACACAAGCAGTTGCTTAGCAAGTTGCTACGACGCTGAGCCAAGGCACATGGTTGCCGAATCTACGCAGAAGTTCTTTTGAAAGTCGTGATAGTCACGAAAAGTGCTGCGCTACGAGTTGGAACTTAGTAAGTTTACGGTGAGGAGAATCACTGAGGTGATTGATTTTCTACAGACATTGGTGGAAATATTAATATTTCTACATGGACATATGCTAGACTTTGTCTAGAATTTAGTACTTTGTCACAGTCCAGTAATAACTTAATACTTGGATGTTTAAATCCATTCAGTCAGTTTTCATTTTTGTAACTAGTTAAACACTTCGATCTGTCAGTACACTGAAGACTAGTCTATAACGGTGGCGTTCATTAGTCTACGCAAGGGAAACTACAAGTTGCTTAGCGCATGGTAGATGGTGATATAATAAACCATGCCCAGGGAACGATCTTCAGAACAGCCGTTAATTGCTTAGACTGTCAGTGTTTTTCTTGTACTGATAAGATTACCGTGAGTTATGTTACAACTGACATATCTAAGAAGAGATCACTTAGATCTGACCCTATTTAAACAAACTGTTATGGCTTTGATTGAAGCCCATATTAAAATGGAACAACAGTTAATTCAAACGTCAAAAGATACTACCACTATGTCTGACTAGACGAATTGTGGGTCTACAATGGCGGCGGATACAAGGATTATACGTGCTTGTCCAATAGGGCATGTCTATGGATAAATCTGGTACAGACCAGGTTTACTACACTTCAAGACCATCAAGAAATGTAAGCCACATTTGAATTATATTATGCCTAGCTAATTGGAACAAACTATTTTTCTGCAGATGACCAACACATTTTTTTTTCTTCGTATTTAAATCTTGCAATGATTTACGCAAGACTTATTAGAGTTATTCTGAGCATTTTCAGCACTCAGAACAGTTTAGGATCGATGACCGAGCATTTCGAAGATTTATTTGAATTTTTCATATTTTAGGGAAACCACGGAAAACCCTCGATGTGAAGGTTGAGTTAAATTATTTTTGTTGAGGAATGGATATTTTTTCCATATTCGAAGATTCGAACATGTGGATTCTCACATAATGAGATGATAATTAAACACATTTAAAATGATATAATTAATAATAATAATAATAATCCACTAATAATAATAATAATAATTTTCATAATTTTTCTAAATAATTCTTGGATATTATATTTTATAATAATCATATGTATTGAGAAAGAGCCTATGAAGTAGTTTAAACATTTCTAGTCTGGAACAGGAGATTTTCCGAAGGAGAGTGGTTAACGCAAGCCCGCATTCAACCAACATTTCAGTTCTGGTTGAACAGTTGATATTTGCTATGAGCAAAGTATATTTTTCAGATAACACGGAGAGGCATGAAACGGGAAGCAAATGATATTTGTATCAAATAGGATATTTTTGTATTTATATAAAATCATGACGTAAATACACTTCGAAAGTGAACTAAAGCTTTTCATAAGTATGGTAAATTCACGGGTTGAACTGAATGGTAAAATAAAATAAACTTGTAAGTTTATTAATCTTCCTGTGTTGATAACAAGCAGAGGCTTGATTTATTGTATAAATTTTGGGAAGAAAATTTATGTGTGTGGAGTAGTTGAAATGCCATTCCCAGGTGCGCATGTTTAAGTCGCAGGAATGAAGAGGTTTTTTCGAGCATCAATCAAATAGCAGGTTCGATGGCTCAGGTTTATAGTAGGAGTATTGGAACTACACATTTCGTCGGATGAATGACCCGAAGGTTATTTCTTGAAACCATCAGTTCTTATTTCAACCTTGTTTACGAATTCCATTTAGACTTTGATTTTGCTAGAACCCGGATTTGTCATGATAGTAGTTTATTCTTCTTCAGAGGAAGACCTTTGCCGTTGTTGTTGTAATATTGTGTTCTTACACAATTAGTAGAATGGGGCCACTGCCAATTAAAAATAATTCTTTAACCACGAATAATTTGAAGGATATTTTCAATCCTAGTGCCATGAACTAAATGAATTTATTATGATGCTACAATTCTTATTTCCGCATTCTGTCGAAGAATTGCAAGTTGTAAAAATTACTAAATAATGGCCATAAATATAAATATTTTTTTCATAATGATTCCAAGTGGAAAATTGAATAGTTGAATGGTTCAACAATTTATTGATCAAGTTGATGATTCAGAAATCATGTATTTTGTTAGAAACTTGAAGTTCATAATCGAGTCACTTCTCGAAATGTTTAATGTCAGAAGAACAATTAATTGTTGTTGTGCTTCGCACAGTTCTTCGATGCTATGCTCAAGGTCAAATACTTTTCAGATGTTATTAATATGTGTAAATAATGTGTGTTGATTCAATGATAATAATATTTTCGACGATATATTTTTGAAACTGGAAAACTAAGTGAAAGTTTAAAAATTCTGTGAACATTTATTCTACGAGTGTTAATATCATGTATATATTCAAACAGTGATCTACGATATTTTCAGTATAGACAATTAACTTTGAACTGGAATTAAGTATTAATAATTTTGGAACACAGTCTACAGGACTATTAATCGGACTTGTGTTTCCAAAAAGATTGTCAAATGTGTTTGGGAAAATTTCTGTATATTGTGTGTAAATAAGAGTGTGGATCGCCACACGTGGATGATGCTGCTTTGAGCATCTTTGCAGTCAGATTTTAACTTCAAAATAAACTGAGATAATTTTACCAGATGTGTCATACCCAATTAAATCTCCTTCTATCCTTATTGTTGCATTGAGCCAAAAATCAGTAAAGCATTTTTTTATTTGATGTCGTTTTTGCGATTTGCTTTAACCCATCTGGCGCCCCGGGATATTTTGATTCTCGTGCTGACTGATTATTGGTAAAATGCATATGTGGTCGTGCGGACTCCGGTCTAAACGGGCACAATACCGCACACGTGTAACTTCTGTGGAAACAGTATTGTTATACCCTGGGGATCCCACAGGGTGTAGTCACCACATTTCGTCCCCTTTCACCCCCATTTCATGCCACAACCCCTAAGAGGAACCAACAACAACAAGCATACAGCCATTGCAAGTACACCGGCTTGGCAGGCCTACTCATACAAACATATGGTAATTCTTTCAACATAAATCCAAACATACAGCTACGTGCTATGTGGGGCAGGAATCTGCTGACTACATTACACAAATACTGGCAATTTGCTTAAATACCAGCCACACCAAGGACTAATTTGAGTACGGACACCAACTTGATCCTACCCATGATTAAGGCTGCTGCAATGTCAGCCGAAACGTTGGGAAATAATAACCGATATGCGACGTGGCTCAATCCTGTAAGCCAAGATGATAAACTAGATACGGGCCGCGAAAGTCGACGATCTAAATTAGCGAATTAGAATTGATTCCTACGAATAATATTCTTCCCCAGGTGTTAAGGAAAAGAACTAATAAGTGTAACAGACTTAAACCATGCCCTCTTAAGGAAATCACCCCATGAAGTACAGTTAATGTGCTAAGTGCGAAGAAACGAAAATTGGAGTTGGAAGACATTGAGATCAAGAAAAGGAAGGTAGAGTATGTTGCGGAGACTACTCCCCTATAGGAAGAATACGAAGCAGTGTTGCAGAAAGAACAGGCAATGTGGATGCGAGAAACAGGTTCATATATTACTTTAAACAAAGTCCCTGGCAAAATCTAGATGTAAGTGGGAAATACAAACTCTCTACATTTACTGTTAATAACAGTGTAACTTATCCACGCGTTGAGTGCTTGTAGAAAGTGATAAATGTAAATGCGTCTGCTACTTAAGAGGATACTTCGAAACTGTGTTTGTAAAGAGGCATGCTAATTTGGACTTGCTTAAAAAGGATAGGTTTATTGTGACTACGTGTGGTGGACTGGACATTGTGCATCTAGAAACTGAATAACCGTTTGCAGATTTCACCGACGGAATGACTACATTTAATGGTATCTCGTTTGCTAAAATCGAGAATGTTATGTTTTACACAACGACTCAAAAGGGCTATGGAGAAGAGTCCACAAATTATACGCAAGACGACGTGGATTTAGTTAATAACATTACTATGTAGGAAATCAAAACCAAAATAAAAATCTCAGAGTGCTCTCGGTTAGACGGTCAGAAAGATGGAACATAACTAATTATTGAGGGAATAAAGCCAATAGTTCATAGACAGAAATTTAGGTATGTGTTAGAAATCGAGAATATTGACTCAATGTTTGTATACAATTACTGGCTGGAAAAGGAACTCGAAGATTAAGATAAATATTTAAATTATAGATCAAAAATTAAGCTGGATGTTATTAAGACTACACCAAGCAAAAAAGGAGAGAGTTGTATTCTTTGTATAAATAGAAGTCACAATTCCTTGTTTGCATAAAATCATTGGTTACTAATTGACCTAAATAAACGAACAAAAATTTACATTATATGCTAAAATTATAGATATATCAATAAATATGCTCTATGTATACTGCTTCTTTTTCTAAATTGCTACCTGTCTGCCACTAATCCATTCGTTAACCTTCGGCAATCGCATGCAATGCTCCGGAGAGTGACCTTCAAAAATGGTGGAAACAAGGTAGATGAAAGTAAAGTATAACCTATTTCTTACTCCTAATCCATTCTTTTTATTTTGTCAAAATCGAATTATCTTAGGACAAACGATCATTTTGAGGTGTTTAAGATCTATTTGCACCTATGTTAGTGGTAGATATAGGTTTAGGGTTGAGATGATCTGCCTATTTAAAGGCTGTATGGTTGACTATCTTTAGAGCTATCATCCATCTTTTCATGATGATTGGTTTTGGAGATATTCATTTATTCAATTTAGGGGTAGATTATACTACATAGAGATTTCATCAGATGATTGAACCTCGTTAAACCGGAACCATGTTCGTCTCCCCTACCGTCATCCACATCGTGAATCATAGATACTGCGCCCGTTGACGCATGTTCGCATTGGTATAATCGATCACGAGACCCTTGGAGAAATTACTACTAGGCTGAAGAGCAGTCGAATACAACCTACAGGAAGCGGGAAGAATATTGAACAAGATTGATCATAATTAAATTTGTATACACTTTGGATACCCCTTAAATTGTTTACGATTTATCTAATGTCATTCAGCATATTTAAGTTATGGTCCACTTCGCAGAAATGCGAAACCGTAAATTTGCGCGGCTACCTCATGCTTAGAGTTGACGCCATTATGAGAAGACACTACTAGTCGTACGTCCGAGCAGGACAGACGTGTCAGTGACGCATAAGGATCAAACACGTGTTACTTGTGTTCCGAGTATAGAAAGTCTCTTGTGTAATGGAGAAGTCCGTCGATATTATAGACACGAACAACCATCATTTCTAAATATGCAGTAGGAGTAATAGTGAAAGATAATTTATATCCAACGAGTGTAATATTTTCACCAGATTTAACAAACAGTGGCAGCATGGCGAGCGAATTATTAGGCCGCATGCTTACTTGCACGAGTGTATCATAAAAACTGTGAATTTTTTAAACTGTGTTATTTATAAACTATCTCATGTTTTGTCGAAGTGATGAATTATTATTTTTGATTTATTGTAAATAATTATTTCCTACCACGTGCAAAGTTTGCGAGTCAGCGTTGCAAAAGCAATGATAACGCCAGTGGCGGTGTGTATGGGCAATTTTATTTTACAGCACTAATAGAAGCAGTGAGCGCAGTAATATCAGTATATTTAATACGAGTGAAAACCTTACCCCAACCTACAATATGGAACCAATCAACCGTCTACATCTAATGGTTCAAAACGACCACGATATGTAGTTGGTGATGGAGCACTAAACCACATGCGTGGGGAACTAGCAACAGACGATGCCTGAAACAAAGGCTAGATTATCTGAGACCATTACGGAGACCACGGCGGGTCTCGAGGTCTTGACGCTGGACTCTGTAAGTCAGAATATGTTTCAGTAGCTATATTTAATGGGTTGGAACAGTAGATTAGTTATAAATGGTTTCACTAAGTGCACAATAGAGGCAGTATTAATATAAGCTCACGTGTGGAAAGATTTAGTTTTGTTAAATTTATTTAACGCCAGGAAGGCAAAGTTATAATGTCCATTTCGTATCATTTCCAATACAGTAACAGACTACTTTTATTTGTCAGGCTGATGACATAAGAAACAAGTTATTAACAGGTGGTAAATGAAGGCCAAGGTCGCTTGTATGCGAGCGCTCTATTCATAGCACGATTCAAAGAATCTCAGGCAGTGCATTAAATAATCGAGAAGGCTGTGACATTGCTAACATTATATAATCTGAATGAAAGACCCGTTATTTATGTGTTTGACAAATGACCATCTGTAATCAAGCTTTATTTTGTTACGAGAAGCTGGAAGGTCACTGGAAATGAACAGTATTTTGAAACCAGAGATCGTAGGTTCGACATTATTCTGGGAAGAGGCTACATGATAAATACACAATCTCACACACTATTTTGTATCAGAATCATTTACGCTGTTGAAGAGCATTCTTAACATATGTTTTATACACACTTTATCTTTGTAATTGACGTTTAAAATATGTATAATTCGGGGATCCACACTAATTCTTAACTAATGTTATTATTGGTAATTTTATTGAAGTCTGTCGTAGAAGGTGGATGAATACCTCCGACGTGTTATTGTGATTAATTTATGGTAATTTATGCCTGCGGTAACGAGCTATTGAAATCGTACCAGACCGATGAAGTAAGGATTGACGAATCCATGTTTTAAGAGAGACACAGGGTGTCTAATAATAATAAGGGTATGTGGAGACACAGGGTGTCTATTAATGAAGTTATTCCTGAGTGGAATGTTATGAAGTTATTGAACATTAGTTGGATTTACACATCATACCTGAGTACACTAAACGCAATTAAAGGTCCATAAAACTGAACAAATACATTGTGAGGGATAAATAAGTGTGTGTGATCTTTAATAATCAAAGATAAGATTTTGTGAAACTAAACAAATGTTATAATTCCCCCCCTTGAACCTAAATCTAAATAAATGCTAAAAATAAAATATTTGCAGGTCCAAAATACGACATTTATTTGTTGTTGATTTATTTAGGATAAATTTCGATACATTTTGACACCATTAGTCAACAACCAATTGGTGATGTGAAAACTGAAGCACATACATCAGATTGGCAGCAATGTGAGTCGATGTAATTGTTTAATTACCATCGCGTTTGCAGGCTTTCCTATTTTTCTTATTTACTTTGCACAGCATGACACTATGACCATTTGTTACAAACAGTAACAGATCTAGTACGCAGGCAGTGCCAATTGCACAACAATAGGTGTGCTGGATTATTGTACATGTTTGTGTTGTACTAGCTTATTCCTTTTTTTATTCATCAAAGTTGCGCACATATCTAGAATCATATCTTTGTAATAAACGCGTCTCGTTTATTAAGTAATGTTAGTTAGGACTAGATAAACACGTAAATTTAAAATATAAATGTTGGAGATGGCACCATCCTAGCTTAGAACAAATTTCCCTTTGTTATTAAATGTAAATATTCCTAGTATTTGTAAACAAGTAAATTTCTTGCTTTGCAGTAAATTCTTTTGATGTTGATCCTCCCGTAGTCATTTTCGATGTAATTGCCTAGGGTCGATCTTATGTGCCATACTCTTAGCTTGTTTGTTTTCATTAAAATTTTGTATTAGGACCATGAGAGTAACTTAGATTTGGATAGGACTTTTTTATATTTTCTTTCAGGGCAGAATAATATCGGACTAGCCGTTTGCAACGCTCATGCTAGGCTAGGGATCTATTCTGAATAAAATTTATCCATGATTTTAACATAAGACTGGCCTCTATTTTCTTGCTTGGTTTTGATGTCGATGCATTCCTCTGAGCTGGTTAAGAATCGAACCTCACCAATTCCCGATACCCCCCGAGTGCAGACTTTTGTGCGAAACCAGCCTATGAATGTGTCGTCCCCTACACTTGTGTGTTAACAGGAAGAGGGTCTCGGAAGGGTCATTTGAAACCGATGGCTCCCCGAAACCTTTGGCCAGCGGGCACATGTAGTGTATACTTACGTTGGTGCCGAACGTGGTAGCATCGACTTTCGAGTTCGATCTCCCATGATTCGTTTGTTTGTGAGTTTTTTTAATATTTTGATAGCAAATCCAACAGAGTAGTGACGAATTGAGACTTCGTACTGTACCCGATATCCGGATAGTAGGCTGTCAGATATCCGCCCCATCAATCGGATTGCCAATAATCAATCGCACCGGCACAGCTACATCAATGAAAATGGCACTGACAGATACTATCGAGATAAGAGCACAATAGTTAACAAGAAATTATTGTGGAACACACCAAAATATACGGGGGTTCATACTTACCTTTACTTACCTCTTAAATTTATCTCGGGGACTGGGTTGTCAACTGGATCACTTAATGTATGCCCTCACAATAACCTCCACCATGATATTTAAAATGAACCAGAACGAAGACGAGAAACTTTAAACTGCACAATAATTTATTTCACATAAAGAATGATTTTAACAAAAATAAACAACAAAATCCACGTGGCAATCAGAAGCCATCGTCCATATAATCATGTCCTCCTGTAGGACTTGTATACTCTACATACAATGTTTCAGCTTTCTCAAGCTCAAAATAACGTAATTATAATAATGCACTTGGAATGGAAACGGGATTTGGGACGAGACACATATATCAATTGTTTTGCGTGTTTATATACTTCACATTTTATTTATAGCCACAAGGCTATTATGGATACGTCCTTGGCCTCTGTCATACAGTTGTCCGGGCCAGCTGCAATGCACCTGCATCGTCAAAGCGGACTCCCGTTCGTTCAACCCTAGCATAAGCGAGTTACCTCAGAGCTTGGCTCTCCTTTTCAAAACACGTAAATGTTCACATCTCAACTGAAATATTATCACGCAAATGCTCTAAATGCTCCATTCAAACACCAGTGGAATACTCCAACAATCCCAAATCATGTTTAATTGTTCAAACCACTTGTTTAATTAGCGTTGTTTAGAGTATAATAACAAAACTCTTAATGTTAATAACAAAAGTTCATTAATTATTTATAACAATAATAAATTGTTTATAACAATGTCAAACGACAATTGGAAAACTTATACACGCCTCTATTAATCCTTTTCATTTCAAATTATTTAACAAAGATATTTACAAAATTATTTTACAATATTATATTGTTTATATTATTTATACAAGAAATACATTAAACCACACGTTTATCCGGTTGATAATTACTCAAAACGTGGTGATATAATCGACCAATGAAGGTTAGTTATATTTAACTGTCAAATTCAGGTTTAATAAGGTTTAATAATAATTATTAATATTTGTGACGGTAACCTCCATTCAAAATCTTTATCTCAAATTATTTAACACTCTTGTTAATTTTAACAGTATCTTCATATGAATAACTTTCAAAGAACCAGAACAATACATTCAGCGGGAAAATACTTCGCTCAAAATGCACAAAATTGCACAACAATTGGCCCAAAATTCATCATATATCTTCATATATATGGCATAAAAATCTTCCAAACTACATACAAAAACCTCCACTTATAAATTCATCAACTTCATTTATTATTGTGGGAACCTCCTTCATACTTCAAGGGCATTATTCATCAGCGACTTTTACATGTCCACTGAACTAACGATTATACATCCATTGTTCCTCTTTAAAAATTCTTATATTCATCAATTGTATTAATGACTGTTATTATTTAACCTTCGTGGGTTTCATTCATGAATCGATACGAAGTAAAAATTTGCCAATCACAAATAAATTTAATAGTAAATACGATTAGACACTCCTCCCTGGTCTATCAAAATTGAGATTAATATCTTCAAAGTAACGCAGTATAAAAATACTATCTTCAATCAAAGTTCATCTAAACTGTATCAATAGTCGAATAGAATACAATTAGACTGTGGAATGCAAACATTATTGTTCCAATCTATAATTGAGAAAAACTCCTATCAAATGTTCATTACTATAGTGTATTCAATAAATCGTAATCAAAGTTCATATTTCATAAAATTGTCTATAATGCAATGATAAATGTCTATGTTGCAATCATGTTCATAAGACGACTAGTATTTCAAAGATCGTCGATATCGTAATAGATTTTAACGCTCTAAAATCATTTAATTATTCTTCTTTCTTGAGGATGACAGAAAATTGGTCAAAGTAATTTACTGAATAGAATTACTTTAATAAAATGACACGCTGTCTGAATTCAAATCTGCCATAGCAAATCGTTAACTTGACAGTCAAATCGTGACTACAAAAATATGCAAATTACTGAAAGAATTTAATATCAGTCTCAACTGATCCAAAATTATTTAAGTATGCCAATGACATAACAATGTCTCAACAAAACGAAGAAAAAGGCATAAATCATTGAAGTGTACTGAGTACAGAAATATCAATCAAGAAAATGGGGCAAAAGATAGGACAGAAAATATGGGAAAATGGTTGCTCAGATATCGCTACAAGACTCAAATAATACAAGAAACGTTCACGACTACCTTATCTGTTGATTGAAGTTCTAGAGGAAAGTTTTCAAAGAAAACTGCTGTTGGTTCCATTTCACCAGCGTGAAGATGTGCTCCGTCCTCGAACCTGGAATCAGCGTCCTCGGAGAATCGAACTGCTTCCTCCTCCGAAATTGCACTGCTCCGTGGATACGAAAAACATCCTTCTGGCAAAACTCTTCTTTGTGAGCCGGGTCCACCCTGGCCTCTCTTGAAAGTTCCCTGAAGTTCCGGTCGTAATTCTTCATGAAGTTTATTGTAGTTATTTCCGCAGAAATATTCATAGTTGTGGAGTATGAAAATATTTCCACTGTCATTTGGTATAATTCAGCGATGGATTCACGATGCATGAGTGTAGTTGGATGTTCACTACATGCTCGCTTTTGTAGAAAGACGATTAACGAAGTTCCATGCTGTTATTTCACTCCAACGATATATGTCCCAATTGCATTAAAGCCTTAGCCTTCCATCTCAACTACTGTTATAATCATTGAAAGCACTGCAAGATTATAATGTTCCATAGTAGACTGTATCGTTGTATTACCGAACGTATTCTCCAATATCACTGTTGCAATCCACGTGTCAGCCGTAGTGTATAATGTGGAATTTTAAAAGTGTTTCTCATGTGGCGAGAAAATCACTTTTGTTGGCAGCCTTAAAGTGCCAATATCTTTCGAAGTATAACTGTGAAATTGTTCAAATCTTCTACACACCTCAATGTTGTACTGCCCAATTGAATTATAATAAAGGCTGAAGTTAACTCTTGATATCTTATCTGGTAGAAACGTTAATGTGAGCGTTTCAACTTCACCTAGTTTCGAGCAGCGTAAAATGGAACTGCTCCGTGTTCGTTCGATGCGCCGGGCTTTAACCACACGCTAAAGACAACTTGCTTCACTTATTCACTCGAAAATGACTCTATGACATCTGAAATATATATGCGGTATCAGCGGTATGAGCGGTATGAGTTCTGAGATTATGAGTTCTGAGTTCTGAGTATGAGTTCTGAGTATCAGTTCTGAGAGCTCCTCTCTTCTGTGCACGACCTTTTATCAACTTCTTAAGGGGCGTATCCATCCCTTCCATAGCCTGTTGCTGCGTCATTGCTAGAAGTTTTAACTTTGGCTATACTTGACGGATTTTCAAATTTCAAAAACTCAAAATTAATTTCTTCAAAATTCCAAATCAATGCCATAACTGAAAATAGTTTTCCACAATTCTGCATGCCAAAAGTAATCAAATATCGTAGTTTCAGCAATCTCCGTCTTCCTTCCAAACTATCGTTCATTGGTTCGAGCCTTTCCTCCAATAGCGTAACTTCTTCCTTAGCACAATACCTTGTTTCCTGCGACTGCGTCGTAAATCTCCGATCTTTCTCGAACAAAATCATGACGTCACCAAGAATCTCAGCTCAATCAGCCTACTTGCATGAAGTCTACGTCATCCGTGCCTACGTCATGAATATCCACGTCACAACTATGACATCCATAACTTTACTCATATTTGCCAATACAGCCATCGTGGTCTTAATATAATTCAATTTACGGGGGCAGTACGTCATACGCGAAAAGTGTGGCGTGGCCCCCCTCTCTTTTGAGTCATCGCCCATCGTTATACCAGTACTCTTTCGTGAAATATCAGCTGTATTCGGAATATTCGGGTCGATGACCTAGCTCTTTGACCCATAGCCTAACCGCCATCACAGGTGTGCGGCCCGCTCTCACTTGAGTCATCGCCCATCCTTATACGAGTACTCGTTCGGGATTAATCAGCTGTCTTCGGAATATTTGGGTTGATGCCCTGACTGTTTGACCACTTCCTTCCCTATTATTCCTTCCCACATGCAATCATCGCCTCATCTAATCATTATGATTGTGGATTCGCATTATTTAGCAGTTCAAATAGCTGGGATCCTTCTAGAAACATATGTTCATTTAGATTCTCGGGATTATCTTGTTTTGACTGTTATATTTCTGTGAACTCATTAATGTCAAGCGCTTCTCCTATCAACCTATCTCTTTAGCAGTCGCCAGAAACATCTTTTCACTCACACTCGTCTTAATACCTCTTCATGTGTTACTCCATCTAGCCATCTGATCATCATTCTTCTGTAACACCACATTTTAAACGCTTCAATTATCCTGTCTTTTTCAGCGCACACAGTTCAAGATTCACTTCCATAGAGCGCCACGCTCCAGACAATGACTTTCAAAAATGACTTTCTGTTACCTAAATCTATATTTGATGTCAACCCATTTCTTTTCTGTAGAAATGCTTTCCTTGCCAGTGCCAACCTACTTTTATATCCTCTTCGCTTTATTCATCACTGGTTATTTTGCGTCCTAAGTAACAGAAGTCTCCTACTTTCTTTAAATTTTCAGCTGCCAATTTAACGTCCATAGGGATTTCTGATTTCTTTGGGCTTCATTCCATTATTTTTGTTTTTGTACTTGATTTTCATCGTGAATTCTTTCTTCAAATCATCTGGTGTGTCGGCT
Source organism: Meconema thalassinum (assembly GCA_946902985.2). Lineage (NCBI taxonomy): Eukaryota > Metazoa > Arthropoda > Insecta > Orthoptera > Tettigoniidae > Meconema > Meconema thalassinum. The sequence continues at coordinate 1,516,219,755 of OX336389.2, forward strand.
AAGATGACAATGTCATCCAAAAATCTCAGAGTTGAAATGTATTTCTTCTTGATTTTCTACTCCTACTTTATTTTATTTTTCTAATATCCTTAATTGCTTTTTGAATGTACAGATTGAAACGTATGGGCGAAAAGTTGCAGCCTTGCCTTACACCTTTCTGAATACCACCTTCTCTCCCAGATAACTGCTGTCTGGTTTCTGTATAGATTTAAGATCAACGCTCCTATCGCTGTATTTTATTCCAATCCTCTTCAAAATGTCAAACAACTTTCTCTAGTGATGGCTATCAATAGCCTTTTCTAAGTCTACAAATGCCAGGAATACTCTCTTATCTTTCCTTATTCTACCTTCCAAGATCAGGAACATAACTGTTAGGTGTATTGGTTGGTTATGTTACTCTACAGGGGATCACTAATATCTTCTCGAACTGTTTGGACTTGTGGGTGGTTTCATTGACAATGTAAGTGTTCACTCTACAGGAGAGCACTTATATCTTCTCGAACTGTTTGGACTTGTGGGTGGTTTCATTAACAATGTAAGTGTTTACTCTACAGGGGAGCACGAATCTCTTCTTGAACTGTTTGGTCCTGGGTACATTGTTTGGCGGCGGTAAGCTGATGGCTGCCCAGCAGTTGGATGCTGGAGATTTGATGGCATTCCTGGTCTCTACTCAAACCATTCAACGCTCCCTCACTCAGATTTCGCTTCTTTTCGGCAGTGTGATTCGAGGGATGGCCGCTGGAGCCAGAGTGTTTGAGGTAAGACACTTAATTTTTTTCAACTGCACGTGGCATTGTAGATCTAGGTTTGAAAATCAGTCTTTTAAACTCATTCCATAGACCTGTAGACATTTTAAATGATGTATTCAATTTGCAATTGATGTTTGAGGTGATGTGATGTTATTGACCTATTAGATATCTAGTGAAAGTAAATGGGGAGGAGATATGTTTTCTGTATAAGATATTCCATTAACGATGGCAATAGTCACAATATCCATCAACTTTCAATTATCTTTTAAAAATTATTTTATTCTATATATCATTGTGTGTTGGAGACGATTTACAACGCCCTCTAGATATGCAAAGACTTGAGCTGAAATCTGAGCAATTCGAGTTTATGAATACTACGTAATATTTAAAATTTAAATCCACTGTGATAAGCTATAGCCTGGTCAATATGGTTAAAAACTTTTATACTAGTCAGTTTCAGCTTACCTTTAATCTTAAAATACAACAGGAGAGAAGAAACTTCTCCGGGTGCTAAAACTGTCTAATAACATTCATTGAAGCTACGGATTGTCTCTAAATTGTATTGCCATTTATCAGAGTAAATTGTAGGCTACACATTATTACGTAACATCTGGGGTATCTTTCAAGAAGAAGATTGATTCTTCGTTGAAAACATCTAAGTCGGATTAAGCCAGTTCGAGGCCTGTATGAATAATAAAATAACACAACTCTTACAAACAAAATTTTCTCTCGTTTTAATGTGAGCAAATTTAGAGATTATAAGAGGCAAAGTTACGAAACCGAGTGTACTCAATTTCTTATTATTAACCAATTTTCTTCCCCCTACATTTTAATACATATTTGCTTTTAGACGATCTTGTCCCTCATGTTCCTTAACTCACTTTTTGCACGCGTTCATGTCGAAAAGGAACGTTCTCCGCTGTAGTTAGTAATCATTAACGACAAGTAAATTCGTAAGATTATTTCTACATTTGGTAAACACGATTGTAACGAATTTTGCATTATAAGTATATGAAATTTCAGTTCAAGAGCCTCATGCGTTTCGTTGTTAATAACAGCAGCCACATTAGTTTCAAGAATTGCAGTGTAATGAACAAGTTCATCGCCTGGGCGTTCTTCCAAGATCTCTTTTGCTGTAAGGGATTTTAATTGTTGAAGTATTTAAAATACACCAATCACTCTATGGTACGCTTCCGGCGTTCAGCTAAGGCAGACAATTATCACTTAGGACAATAAACACCTGCTGACTTTCAAATGTTTGTTTGGGTGTTTGGTTTTTTAGAACTTCATCCGGCGTAATATACGGTAGCCTCTGAAATCGTCGTGCATAATATTTCGCTCGCGGCGTGTTCAAAATTGTTGCTGATATTCTTCACAGTCAGGATTTTGGTTTTGGCCTCAGTATCTGAAAATGTTGGCCGCATTTCTTGAACGTACCCCGGAACGATTCATAAAGGGCGTATCCCGTGTTAAGGTGACTAATGAAGCGCTAGACGTTTGCATGCGTTCTGGAACTGTGTTCCATAAAATGGTCATCTTCGCATATTCTCATGTGCCAAGTCTGATAATTTACTCATAACTGCTGATAATAAACTTGGGACCTTGACATGACTATACACTGTTGAAATCGTAATATTTATATAAAAAGCAATTGCACATTAATTGGAGCAGCTATGCCTGGCATATTCTTAACCCCATGTTGAGGTTCCAATTGTAATAAACCGACTACTGGCCTATACAAGTGCCACAGTTGGGATATCAATGGTTTTGTTTGATAGGCGTCGCCTATATTTACATCTGTAGGAAATGATCTATTCATGTTTTCTGGGATTAACTGGTTGAGAGCACTTGAATCTCATCTACAGGTGTGAGGTGATATTTCACTTATCAGAACAGCTGGTTGCTTATAAAATGTGACTTCAAATTTGCAGATTCAGAGGCTTGTGATTACGGTTGTTCTATACTTACGTTTCCATGAACTCTCTTTTTGAGCTCATGATTAGTGTCAGATGTCTTTAAACCGTGGGAACTTACAGGAATTATTGAAGATACGAATATCTCAACAACCCCTTGAACTTCAAAATCATTATTAGAAAATTCAAAGTGTGTTCGCGGGTAGTTCAAGAACTATACAAAATGAAATAACTGATGTAATATCATAGTACATCAGAGATCATATTAAGAATGAACTTAACAATGTACAAGTCGATGACAGCATTGACATTGCGCCACTAAAGGTCAGGTAATAATAATAATGATGCGTGTCAGAGTAGCAGTGGAAGATAAAATCAACAAGGTCGCAAATGGACGGGGGAAAAGACTTCTTGCTCGACCCGGTGCTGGGCCCAAGGTTTTCGGAGCGAGCAAAATATGATTTCCAGAAAACCAAATGGAAACAAATAATTGCTTAATGCAATAATCAAAAGTGCAAAAATAGAATCTCATGAAATTAATTAAAGAAAACCCAGAGGCGTGTTAATCGTGCCTTTGTTACATCACAAAGACAAGATTGACGAAATCGAGATAAGGATAAGGAAGGGGAACTTAAATATAAGAAATAAAAAGACAAGGGAGCTATATTACTTAAAATATAAAAATGTATTAAAGATACAAGAAAGAGCGTGTACACGAAATAAACAAGTTACTTAAAACAAAGAAAAAGGTAAGCTAAGATAAAATCGATAATACAAAAGAAACCCAATACCAAGAATAAAGATTTCAAAAACTTAAAAAACTAAAAAGCACGACAGAACCTGAGTACAGCTCAACAACATGAATCTAACGAAAAGATACGAACATGGAATAAAATAAAATGAAATGAAACTTACAAAAGCCAGAGAGAAACGCCAAACTTGCAAAATTCAAAAATCTAACATTAACGAGACGCGAAGCTTTTCATGATGTTATGTAAACATACCGGAGGGAAGGGGGAGGAGTGAGGGGGAGTAAAACAAAGGGGAGAGAGGTCTCACGGAGATAGGAGGAAGGAGAAGACAAGGGGGATTATTATTAAGTTATGTAATACGGCGAAAATCAAAAGAGAAAAACAAAAGGAAATTGAAATATACAAAGATACATTACTTTACAATTGACTTGGGACGACAGAGACCGGTAAAAATCGAAAGCACGCTATAAAAATAGGCTTATACTCCCAACATAATGCCGCACCAACGCGACATACAAAAAAAAAAGAATAATATGACATCGGAGCTAGAGAAATCCCAGTTAACCACCGTCACATATATTCTACAAAACAAAAGGGACACGGATTAGTGGGAGACGTTGGACATAAGTCCCGTTACCTCACATACACTGTCCGCAAACAAAGGTCCAATTGCTACCAATCAAACGAAACGTTTGTGGTACAAAAGAGACACCGACGCAAAAGACGAGCACCAAGGCCCGACAGGAAACATACATAAGCCAAGACGCAGAAACGCAATACTTTCGAATCTTACAGGTATTAACCAAAATAATGAAACTGTGAGGAGGACACTTAACGAAAGCAAAAAAATAAGGACTCCACCGTATGACATTACGCAAGGTCCCGGAGATCTGGTTCAAGGATTATAATACAAACAGTAACATCTTGAAAAGGAAAGAGAATTAAGCAAAAGAAGAAACACTGAACAAAAACAATTACATTGCGTTAGATAGAAATACATTGAGCCGTACTCACATTCCGCTGCGCCATGAGGGCGGGCCTCTGCCCGAATACACACGTTCGCCCTATATCTCGGCACGTCCAAGACTGAATAAGCTTCTGTCCCCCAGAGAGGAGAGAAGCTTCTCAGAAATATAAAATGCGTAGTTTGGGAGTGTCACCAAACTCGCGTCAAATATTGGCAGAGCCAATAGCAGAACAAATTGCACAACAAAATGCAAGGTAAGCAGTGGCGGTTCTAGAAGCTTAAATCTGGGGGGGGGGGGGGGGGGGGCGGTTTGGAATCGAAAGTTTGGGTGACATAATTCAATAGAAAAGTAACCATATCTGTAAAAAATACAATGGGCAACATTAGCACAACCATTAACGTGTTCAGTTAAGCACATACTACTATGTCATATTATTTAAAGAACAGTAAGTTAATGCATCCAGAACTAGGAGGGAAGGAAGATTGTAGTTTTACGTGACCGTTAATCTCGAGATCATAAGCCACGGGACCTCCTTTTTAGGTGGAATCCGAACCACTGGACATGGCATTTCACTTTGAAAATCGCACATGCATTGACCGGGAATTGAATCCAGTACGCCGTGGTGAGAGGCCAACAGCTTGACCGCTGCGCCACCACGCTCCCATCCAGAACTAACCGTGATCAGAAAATGAGAACCGAAAGTTAGTTACCATAGGACAGAGATGAGACCACAACAGTAATAAATACCCTGCATATTATAACTGCTGTATGTATGCATTATCAGATAATATTGTGCAATAATATTCTTCTGTTCCCACCCTGGGAAAACTGGTTAACTATATCTGAAGGAACTTGAAGTAATGGTATTTTACACATTTATTTTTCGTGTCAATTGCCATGAAACTAATCCACTGTTGTTAAAATTCACAGATTTACCATACGTTAATATATTTATACAGGTTAGTAATTTAAAAAACTATCATTGGTGAAAAAAAAGCACATTTCACTGTCTCATAAATTTATTCTTCTGTTTCCACTCTGGGAAAACTGGTTCACTATATCAGAAGGGTCTTGAAGTAATTTTCCACTTAATTCTCTCCCAATTGAAAGAATTGCGAGATTGGAAAGCCTCTTTGTTGCCATTGTTGCTCTTAAAAAGGATTTTATTCGTTTCATGACAGAGAAACTACGCTCAGCAGAAGCAGATGACACAGGAAGAGTCAGCATCAACTTGAAAAATAATAGTAGCTGTGGAAAAGCAACTTCCATTTTCAGAAGTTCAGAAAAAGAATGAGGAAGTGTTTGGATATTTGCCTCTAAATACATTCTTAGCTAAACTGATTTCAGTCTGTAGCACCTTACGGTCTGTGAAGATTAGATTATACTTTTCACAGAACGTGAGAATATATTGAAAATTTAAAAAGTTTTCTCTTCTTGGGTTACAGGCATTACACAAAATCATTTTCAGTAAATCTACGCTGTAACTCTTCTACCATGTTGTCTAATATTTCTAAAAGATTTATTTTACATGTCTCTGATAATGTGACATTTTTCTCTTCTTTCTCCGCAGAGACTGGCATTAATAAAACGTAGTCTGAAAAGTTCTTTGGAATAATTGAGACTCTAGATTGTTTATAAACTTTCACGCCTAACGACTGTGCAGAGTCACATGTAACCTTCCATAGTTCTTTAAAATAACCATCATTTCTTCTTCCTTGCAACGATTTTACAAGACCATAGATCAATCTATGTGCCCCTCCGAAGTTCACATGTTTTTGTTGTAAGAACATAGAGGCTCCATTGGCAAGCTCGAGAATATCAGAAAAGAGTTGTAACACAAACATCACCTTCACTTTACAAAGCTGCTTCAACAAACCTTTTGCTTCTGCTGCCTCTTTCTTGTTAGCTGACTTTGAAAAATACTCTAGAGCTGCTTTAACTGAAGCAAAACGTTTCTTAAAATACATTACTCCTCTATATTTACATACCCATCGGGTGTCACTTTGAAGAGGTATCTCTAAAACACGTTCTCCTGGATAAAGATCACTCTGTATCTCAACAAACTTTTGGTGTCTTACAGTAGATACGGACTGAAAAGCATAAATTGCTTCCAGTAAACCAAAAGTGTCGCCTACCACGTCTACTGCCGTTGAAACGTCCACCAAAACTAAATTTAAGCGATGTGCATAACAATGCACGTAAACACACGGGTTATTGACCTTTTGTCGCAATAAACTTTGCACACCGTTTATCTTCCCTGACATAACCGCGGCTCCATCATATGCTTGTCCAATGCACTTACATGGATCGAAATCCACTGAAACAAGGTACTCTAAAGCTGAATTAGCTATACTTTCTGCATTCAGTTGAGACAAATGTATAAAACCAATGAAACGCTCCTCTATAGAACTTTGTCCTACATATCTGACACATACGGACATCTGTTCCACTTTACTAACATCTCTAGCTTCATCCAGGATTAAGGAAAAATAACCATTGTTAAATTTTTCGTCTCTCCTCCAATATGTTCAACTATTATATTAGCTGAGATATCAAGAAATTCATTTTGAGAATCTTTAGATGAGTAAGTTGCATTCTTTGGTAGACTGTTTACATTCTCCCTTGTTCTTTCACTTTCTAGTTTAATAACATTTAAAATTTCAACCAAATTCCCTTTATTATTAACACTATCATCTTCCGAAACTATTTCGCGATGACCTCTAAGCCCAATGTCTTGCCGAGCACAAAGTAATGCGACTCGGGCCATTGTTGCCACGGCCGAGCGGTTACGCAATATGTCATCTTTGTGTTTCTCGCTTAGCTTCGAAATCACAATGCCGCTACGTTCACTTTCCAGAAAACTGTTCCACTTTACTATTGAAGATTTATGACATTCACTATCAGCATGCTTTGCAAGTTTTTCTCCTATTCCTTTCCAATTGCAAAATCCAGATTTAGTGAAAACATGTTCAGCATTGCTTGAATCAGATTGAAAGAAATGACGACACGGAAAACAGAAAACAACATCTTTGTTCTCGGAGTATTCAATAAATGTATACCTATCAAACCATTTACTGTTAAAACTTCTGTTCTTATTGTATAGTAAAGTTTGTTTATAAACTGATTTACATGGTTGGCATGGACCATCATAGATCGATACACTGATATCAAATGGTAATGGTTCGTCTATATTAGAAACAGTTGCACTCACATTTTTGTCACAGAGTTGAGGAGATATCGATGCACTTGTATCGCATGGAGGTTTGTCTACATTGGAAACTTCTGAACTTGCATTTAAGTCACAAAGTTGGGAAAAGAGTTTAATACTCTTCGGTTCATTGGGTTCACATGCACTTTCATCGCACTTCCGCTTGTCACGGGAAAAGAACGTCAAAATATTACTCTGTTTAGACATACCGTAACTAATACAAGAACACGTCTACACAAGCATAGCGACCAAGGTTTCTCAATATACTAAAGGTTGGGCCCGACGCGTTGCGAGCTACCATTGGCTGACAGATTGACGTCACCGTAGGAGCAAGCTAGCTTCGCACCGTCATACAAGCAATACAGAAAGACGTAACAGAAATAAAACAATAGTTTTAACTACCTTAGCATTGCTCATGGTAAATCAGACACGGCCAATAAGCATAGGTCAAGACGTAGTACGGCTTCTGTTAATAAAAAACGGAGGTAACATAACATATGCCCCACTGCTAAGCCGTGCTCGTTAAATCATGGAGCACGGCCTCGAGGGTTCCTGCATTTAGTCCGGAGATTGTAGGCTCGAATTACGGCGCTGACAGCAGCTATCCTGAGTGTTGTTTTTCCCTGCGTTTTCCCACACTCCCTCCAGCCAAATGCCGAGATAGTACTGCCCCCGTAAATTGAATTATATTGAGACCACGATGGCTGTAGTGGCATATATGAAGAAAGTTATGGCTGTCATAGTTGTGACGTGGATATTTATGACGTAGGCACGGATGACGCAGACTTTATGCAAGTAGGCTGGTTGAGCTGAGAGTCTTGGTGACGTCATGATTTTGTTCGAGAAAGATCTGAGATTTACGACGCAGTCGCAGGGAAACATGGAATTGTGCTAAGAAAGAAGTTACGCTATTGGAGGAGAGGCTCGAACCAATGAACGATAGTTTGGAAGGAAGACGGAGATTACTGAAACTACCATATTTAATTACTTTTGGAATACAGAAGTGTGGAAAACTATTTTCAGTTATGGCATTGATTTGGAATTTTGAAGAAATTAATTTTGAGTTTTTGAAATTTGAAAATCCGTCAAGTATAGCCAAAGTTAAAACTTCTAGCAATGACGGAGGAACAAGCTATGGAAGGGATGGATACGCCCCTTAAGAAGTTGATAAAAGGTCTTGCACAGGAGAGAGGAGCTCTCATATCTCATATCTCATATCTCATTTTCTCGTGTCTTATAGTGGTTTTTCTGATTATCATATTGTCAGACTTCGAGTGATTCAGTGAAGCAAGTCGTCTTTAGCGTGTGGTTAAAGCCCACCGCATCGAACGAGCACGGAGCAGTGCAGCAGTTCCATTTTACGGTGTTTGAAACTAGGCGAAGTTGAAACGCACACAATAACGAGTCTACCAGATAATATATCAAGAGTTAACGACTGCCTTTAAGCTAAATCTATTGTGCATTACAGTATTAAAGTGTGTAGTAAAGTTGAACATTTTCACGATTATAATTTGGAAGATATTGGCATTTTAAGACTGCAGACAAAAGTGATTTTCTCGCCACCTGAGAAGCACTTTTATAATATCACATTCTACGCTACGGCTGACACGGGTATTGCAACCGTGATACTACATATTGCATTTGGTGATACAACGCGACATTATAGAATGGAACAATATAATATGGCAGTTCTTTCAACTATGATTATAACAGAAGTGGAGATGGAAGGCTAAACCTTGAATGCAATTGGGAAATATATCAATGGAGTGAAATAGCAGCATGGAACTTCGCTAATCGTCTTTCTACAAAAGCGAGCATGTAGTGAATATCCAACTACACTCATGCATCGTTGTCCAACGCTGAATTATATCAAATGGCAGTGGAAATATTTTCATACTCCACAATTATGAATATTTCTACGGAAATAACTGCAATAAACTTCATGGCGAATTTCTACCAGAACTTCAGGGTGCTATCAAGAGAGGCCAGGGTGGACCCGGCTCACAAAGAAGAGTTTTGCCAGAAGGATGTCTATCGTCTACACGGAGCAGTGCAATTTCCGGAGGAGGAAGCAGTTCTATTCTCCGAGGGCGCTGGTTCCAGGTTCGAGGTCGGAGCACATCTTTACGTGGTGAAATGGAACCATCAGCAGTCTTCTTTGGAAATTTTCCTCTAGAACTTCAATCAACAGATAAGGTAGTCGTGAACGTTTCTTGTTTTATTTGAGCCATTTAGCGATATCTGAGCAACCATTTTTCCCATATTTTCTGTCCCATGTATTTTGCCCCATATTCTTGTCTGATATTTCTGTACTCCGTACACTTTGATGATTTATGCCTTTTTCGACGATTTATTGAGACATTGTTATGTCATTGGCATATTTAATTAATTTTGTATCAGTTGAGACTGATATTTATATTTTCCAGTAATTTGCATATTTTTGTAGTCACGATTTAACTGTAAAGTTAACGTTTTTCTATGGCAGATTTGAATTCAGACAGCGTGTCACTTTATTAAAGTAATTCTATTCAGTAAATTACTTTGACCAATTTTCTGTCATCCTCAAGAAAGAAGAATAATTAAAAGATTTTAGAGCGTTAAAATCTATTTCTGGATCGACGATCTTGGAAATACTAGTCGTTTTATGAACATGATTGCAACATAGACATTTATCGTCAGTTCTGAAATACCATTGCATTATAGACAATTTTATGAAATATGAACTTTGATTACGATTTATTGAATACACTATAGTAATGAACATTTGATAGGAGTTTTTCTCAATTCTAGATTGGAACAATAATGTTTGCATTCCACAGTCTAATTGTATTCTATTCGATTATTTATACAGTTTAGATGAACTTTGATTGAAGATAGTATTTTTATACTACGATACTTTGAAGATATTAATCTCTATTTTTGATAGACCAGGGAGGAGTGTCTAATCGTATTTGCTATTAAATTTATTTGTGATTGGCAAATTTTTACTTCATATCGATTCATGAATGAAACCCACGAAGGTTAAAAATAATAACAGTTTGACACAATTAATGAATGTAAGAATTTTTAAAGAGGAACTATGGATGTATAATCGTTAGTTCAGTGGACGTGTAAAAGTCGCTGATGAATAATGCCCTTGAATAAGTGAAGGAGATTCCCACAGTAATATTAATGATGTTGAAGAATTTGTAAGTGGAAGTTTTTTTGTATGTATTGTGGAAGATTTTGATGCCATATATATTGAGATATATGATGAATTCTGGGCCAATTTTGTGCAATTTTGTGCGTTTGAGCGAAGTATTTTTCCGCTGAGTGTATTGTCCAGGTCCTTTGAAAATTACTCATGTGAAATTACTGTTAAAATTAACAAGAGTGTTTAAACAATTTGAGATAACGATTTTGAATGGAGGTTACCGTCACAAATAATAATAATAACTATTAAACCTTATTAAACCTGAATATAAAAATTAAATATAACTAACCTTCATTGGTCGATTATATCATCACGATTTAAGTAATTATCAACCGGATAAACGTGTGGTTTAATGTATTTCTAAAATAAATAATTTAAATATTGTAAATAATTATGTAAATATCTTTAATAATAATTTGGAACGAAAGAGATTAATAGAAGCTTGTATAAAATTTTCAATTGTCATTTGACATTGTTATAAACAATTAATAATTGTTATAAATAATTAATGAACAATTTGTTATAAACAATTTAAAATGTTATTATACTCTAAACAACGCTAGTTAAACTTTTGGATTATATAATTAAACAAGTTTTGGGTTTATTAGAGTAATCCATGGATATGTGAATGGAGCATTTAAAAGATTTGCGTGATAATATTTGGGCTGAGACGTGAACATTTAAAGTGTTTTGAAAAGGAACTAGGCTCTGATGTAACTAGCATATGCTAACGTTGGCTGGACAGGTGGGTCCACTTGACGATGCGAGCATGCGACATGGTGTAGGGTGCATCGCAGCTGGCCTGACAACTGTATGATAGAGGCCAAGGTCGTCTTCATAGCAGGCTTGCAGTTATAAATAAAGTGTGATGTTTATTAAAAGGAAAACAATTGCTATATGTCTCGTCCCAACTCCCTTATCCATTCCAAGTGTATTATTATTACGTTCTTTACAGCTAGAAAGCTGAAATTTTCTATGTAACGTCTACAAGTCCTACAGGAGGACATGATTACATTGACAATGGCTTCTGATTGCCACGTTTATTTTGTTGTTCTATTTTTGTTATATTATTCCTTTATGTGAAATGAATTATTGTACAGTTTAAGGTTTCTTGTTTCCGTCTTGGTTCATTTTTAAATATCGTGGTGGAGGTTATTGTGAGGGCATACTTTAAGTGATCCAGTTGGCAACCCATACCCGAGATTAATTTGAATAGGTAAGTAAAGGTAAGTATGAACCCCCGTATATTTTGGTGTGTTCCACAAAAATTTCTTGTTAACTACTGTGCTCTAATCTCGGTAGTATCTGTCAGTGCCATTTTCTTTGATGTAGCTGTGCCGGTGCGATTGATTATTGGCAATCCGATTGAGGGGGCGGATATCTGACAGCCTACTATCCGGGTTATCGGGGACAGTAGGATTGGCGCCGCAATTCGGTGGGGCTCGATTGACAACACTGGATTACCAGGTTGAACGCCAGTAGAATTGGCACAATCGAAGTTCGGAGTGCTTGAATAACATTGGATTACCAAGTTATTGCAGTAGAATTGGCACCGCAATTTGTGGAGTGTTCGAATAACATTGGATTACCAAGTTATCGATGTCAAAGGGATTGTGAAGACTCAAATAAAGAGGTTGATTCTTTGTTAGATGTCTTGGCCAATTGTAGAATTTGGGAGTGTGATTATATAGGGATTAAATGTTGTGTTGTATTAGGAAAATTACACTCAGAAAAGATCAGATCTTATACAACTTGAGAGAGGTTAAATAGGCTGGAAACTTAGAAAAATCGCCTATGATCTGGAGTCTTATTTTATTTGACCGGCTTATGACATGTTTAGTCATATTAAAGATAAAATTAAACTATTTGGATTGTAAATGTAAATTATTTGTGTTAGGATATTTTAAAATGAACCAAAGAAACTTGAACATGTGCTTGAGTTTATTTCAACATGAAGTGTCTACGAAGGTTAATTATAAGGTAATTATAAGTTAGAATTAAGACAGAAAATTGCTCAAATTTATATATGGTGAAAGATGTTGCTCAGATGTTGTTATTTTGCTCTGTTTGATGTATGTCCCTAAAGCAGTTTATTATTGAAATAATTATTGAGATGGCAGATGAGAGTATGAGGATGATGTTGGAGGAGTTGAAAGCTAGCATGAATAACAATATGAAGCAGATGATGGAGGAGAATTCTAGTAATATGTCTGCTAATTTGAAAGCTAGCATGAATGAAAGTGTAAAGCAGATGCTGGATGAAAATTTGAAAGTTCTTCAGACCAGTTCTGCAAACTTAGAAAATGATATGTCGCGTTTACAGATCAGTACCCAGGGAATCGAGAATGCTGTAACTGACATGCGCACAGACGTGTCCAATGTCCATAAAGATTTATCCAATGTACATAAAGATGTTTCAGATGTTAAGACTGATGTTTCTAAGGTACAGAAAGATCTTACTATGTTGAATCTTGATGTTGCTAATGTCCGGGGTGATATTTCTTGTGCTAGAGCAGAGGTAATTGTTGTTAGGAATGATGTTGCTACTGTACAAGATAAGGTTGAAGAGGTTCAAAGAGAGATTAAAAATGTTCGAACCGATGTGTCAAATGTTCAAGTAGACATAAATAACATTCATTCTGATGTAAATGAGATGCAAAGCGACATCAATAAGATACAAGTAGAAGTGAATACAGTTTTTGTAGACATTGCTAAAGTTCAAACTGATGTTAATAAAGTAAGAGAAGAAATTGAAACTTCAAAAACGCTTTGTACTCGTAACATTAGTGCTTTAACAACTAGGTTGGTTGACGAGTCTGTTAGGACAACAGCTTCTTTAGCTGGTTTAAAATATGATGTAGAGGTCATGAGAACCCAAGTCTTAGATCATAATCGTTTACTTAAGGAAGACATTGAAGTAGATATTGCGGAAATGTTAACTGCAAACGTAACGGTTTGGAAAGATGAATGGAACAGGTCAAGTGGGGAACATGCCACTCAGATTCAGGAGCGAATTGAACGAAAACTTGCCAGTACACAAGTAGATATTAATAATGAAGTAGTTCAAATTAGAAAGGATTTGAGTATAAGGATGGATTCGCTATCCGAAAAGCAGGTAGAGGATAGAACTCAAATAGGTCAGGACATGCAAGCATTAAAGGAACAAATTCATAAGGTTGTCTCTGATGTTAATGAAACTACGAGCAAACTTCAGAATTTGAAACTAGGAGAAGCTAGCATGATGGAAACCTATAAAGAAGAGTTGATTAGGAAAGTCATCACGGAAATCACAGATAAGGATCCAGAAGGATTGACTGGTGAAGATGATAGGAATTACGTCAGAAGATGTAACCTCGCTACAGAAGAGAGAGATATTAGTCCTGAGGAACATATATCCAGATTTCGGGAAGAAGATGAGGATAGGAATATTGAACCTGAATGGAAATATCGTGGTAGTGGGAAGAATTACATGGATTCATATCCGAGAAATGTGACAGTCATCCGTAATTTTGAGGACAAACCACAAAAGTTTAGTAATACTGATAGTCTAACACCGATATAATATATCAGGAACCTGAAAGACTATTTCATTGAAGCTCATATTCCGAGAGAAAGAGAGATGAGAATAGTAGAAAGATTTCTAGCTGGAGGACCCCTTGAATGGTTCTGAGCATTTCGGTACACTTTCAGTAATTTTGACGAATTTGCAGGGGCACTGATAAAACGATTCTGGTCCATAGAAGCACAGAATTCATTAAGAGCTGAGGTATACTCGAGGAAGTATTCAGGTACTCTTCCAACACGGTACGCTGATTTCTTCACGAGCCAGTTATCACGCTTGAGATTTTTGCAACCCCCATTGTCGACAGAGCAGTTGATAGATGCGATTTCTCGTATGCTGCCTGTGGAGGTGAGAAGACTTATCATATCGTCAAATATCAGGGATTTGACCAGTATGGACGAGCTATTGAGAAGGCTTGACTACACGAGTCCAATGCCAAATGTGGTACAGAAAGGTCAGAGGCACGAATTCAAAGACATTAATACTGTCTACATGGATCAAGTCCAGCAAACTGATAAGCCCAATGAAGAGAAACCTGAAAATGTAGGTCCTCATAGGAATAATTATTTCCGCAACCACAGATCGCAAGGTTACCGTCCATATCAGCAAAGAAGAGGCTGGAATAATAATAGAGGGAATTATAATAATGGAAGAGGTAGATACTACAATAACCAGGGCTACAATAGGAACTACAATAGAAATAACCAGAATCGAAATCAGAATTCTCAAGGTCAGGTTATGACACCCGACGAGTATCAAGAGAGAGAGAAAGAAAGTCAGCAGTATCTGAAGGAATTACGAGAGAAGGAAGCTGAAAACCAAAAGAAAAGACAGGATGTAGTGATCGATCCTGGTCCTTCTACGAGCCAGCAGGGGAACTTCGAGATTGGTAACACAAAAAAACAAACGCCGATTTCTCAACGACAGTGAGAAACTATGAATACATTGCCACACCACACCTAATTACCATTAATGAAATTTATGAAGTAACTGATGAGGATTTATTAGAAGAGAGGGGAATCGTCAAAGAGGAAAGACCATGTGCATTACCTATTATTTCTGTACTGATAGATGGCTGAATTTTCGAAATTTTGTCGGATTTTCTGTCCGAATGATCATTCTGGTTGGGTGAGATTTGTACCCCTTATTGAGGAGTGTCTAAATTCTACAGTGCAGGAGAGCACAGGAGAGGTGCCAATGAGACTTCATCTAGGAAGAAACCCAGAAAGGCCGTGGGATAATCCTTTCAACCACGTTCCTAGAGATCCCGACCTAGGAAGGCAGCAGAGAATTGACAGAGCGAAAGAACAACTCCAGAAAGCAGCACAAAAACGATTGAAAAGAGTAGCTGGAAAACGTTTTGGTGCTCCCTTAGAAATTGGAAATCTGGTATTACTACGCAGACCTGTCAAGGCTGATGTGAGCAAGAAAATCTATCCCAAGTTTGGAATAGTGTTTATGGGTCCGTTCAGAATTACGAATGCTTATGGAAACAACTGTTATGAACTCT
The DNA here is from genome assembly GCA_946902985.2 of Meconema thalassinum. Classification (NCBI taxonomy): domain Eukaryota; kingdom Metazoa; phylum Arthropoda; class Insecta; order Orthoptera; family Tettigoniidae; genus Meconema; species Meconema thalassinum. The sequence continues at coordinate 1,516,235,610 of OX336389.2, forward strand.
ACGATGATGAGAATAATGTCGCATATGGCAAGTTCAATGCTGGAAACTTGAAGAAATATTATCCAAGAGTAAGCCAATAATAATTCAATTTCGTGTTCAAGTGAATTCAGATATTTATAACACTGAGTTTAAAAACAATTTGCAACTGTTTTTAAAACGTGGTGAAGGGATTATATTGAGACCTCGATGGCTGTAGTGGCATATATGAAGAAAGTTATGGCTGTCATAGTTGTGACGTGGATATTTATGACGTAGGCACGGATGACACAGACTTTATGCAAGTAGGCTGGTTGAGCTGAGAGTCTTGGTGACGTCATGATTTTGTTCGAGAAAGATCTGAGATTTACGACGCAGTCGCAGGGAAACATGGAATTGTGCTATGAAAGAAGTTACGCTATTGGAGGAGAGGCTCGAACCAATGAACGATAGTTTGGAAGGAAGACGGAGATTACTGAAATTACCATATTTAATTACTTTTGGAATACAGAAGTGTGGAAAACTATTTTCAGTTATGGCATTGATTTGGAATTTTGAAGAAATTAATTTTGAGTTTTTGAAATTTGAAAATCCGTCAAGTATAGCCAAAGTTAAAACTTCTAGCAATGACGGAGGAACAAGCTATGGAAGGGATGGATACGCCCCTTAAGAAGTTGATAAAAGGTCTTGCACAGGAGAGAGGAGCTCTCATAGCTCATATCTCATATCTCATATCTCATTTTCTCGTGTCTTATAGTGGTTTTTCTGATTATCATATTGTCAGACTTCGAGTGATTCAGTGAAGCAAGTCGTCTTTAGCGTGTGGTTAAAGCCCACCGCATCGAACGAGCACGGAGCAGTGCAGCAGTTCCATTTTACGGTGTTTGAAACTAGGCGAAGTTGAAACGCACACATTAACGAGTCTACCAGATAATATATCAAGAGTTAACGACTGCCTCTAAGCTAAATCTATTGTGCATTACAGTATTAAAGTGTGTAGTAAAGTTGAACATTTTCACGATTATAATTTGGAAGATATTGGCATTTTAAGACTGCAGACAAAAGTGATTTTCTCGCCACCTGAGAAGCACTTTTATAATATCACATTCTACGCTACGGCTGACACGGGTATTGCAACCGTGATACTACATATTGCATTTGGTGATACAACGCGACATTATAGAATGGAACAATATAATATGGCAGTTCTTTCAACTATGATTATAACAGAAGTGGAGATGGAAGGCTAAACCTTGAATGCAATTGGGAAATATATCAATGGAGTGAAATAGCAGCATGGAACTTCGCTAATCGTCTTTCTACAAAAGCGAGCATGTAGTGAATATCCAACTACACTCATGCATCGTTGTCCAACGCTGAATTATATCAAATGGCAGTGGAAATATTTTCATACTCCACAATTATGAATATTTCTACGGAAATAACTGCAATAAACTTCATGGCGAATTTCTACCAGAACTTCAGGGAGCTATCAAGAGAGGCCAGGGTGGACCCGGCTCACAAAGAAGAGTTTTGCCAGAAGGATGTCTATCGTCTACACGGAGCAGTGCAATTTCCGGAGGAGGAAGCAGTTCTATTCTCCGAGGGCGCTGGTTCCAGGTTCGAGGTCGGAGCACATCTTTACGTGGTGAAATGGAACCATCAGCAGTCTTCTTTAGAAATTTTCCTCTAGAACTTCAATCAACAGATAAGGTAGTCGTGAACGTTTCTTGTTTTATTTGAGCCATTTAGCGATATCTGAGCAACCATTTTTCCCATATTTTCTGTCCCATGTATTTTGCCCCATATTCTTGTCTGATATTTCTGTACTCCGTACACTTTGATGATTTATGCCTTTTTCGACGATTTATTGAGACATTGTTATGTCATTGGCATATTTAATTAATTTTGTATCAGTTGAGACTGATATTTATATTTTCCAGTAATTTGCATATTTTTGTAGTCACGATTTAACTGTAAAGTTAACGTTTTTCTATGGCAGATTTGAATTCAGACAGCGTGTCACTTTATTAAAGTAATTCTATTCAGTAAATTACTTTGACCAATTTTCTGTCATCCTCAAGAAAGAAGAATAATTAAAAGATTTTAGAGCGTTAAAATCTATTTCTGGATCGACGATCTTGGAAATACTAGTCGTTTTATGAACATGATTGCAACATAGACATTTATCGTCAGTTCTGAAATACCATTGCATTATAGACAATTTTATGAAATATGAACTTTGATTACGATTTATTGAATACACTATAGTAATGAACATTTGATAGGAGTTTTTCTCAATTCTAGATTGGAACAATAATGTTTGCATTCCACAGTCTAATTGTATTCTATTCGATTATTTATGCAGTTTAGATGAACTTTGATTGAAGATAGTATTTTTATACTACGATACTTTGAAGATATTAATCTCTATTTTTGATAGACCAGGGAGGAGTGTCTAATCGTATTTGCTATTAAATTTATTTGTGATTGGCAAATTTTTACTTCATATCGATTCATGAATGAAACCCACGAAGGTTAAAAATAATAACAGTTTGACACAATTAATGAATGTAAGAATTTTTAAAGAGGAACTATGGATGTATAATCGTTAGTTCAGTGGACGTGTAAAAGTCGCTGATGAATAATGCCCTTGAATAAGTGAAGGAGATTCCCACAGTAATATTAATGATGTTGAAGAATTTGTAAGTGGAAGTTTTTTTGTATGTATTGTGGAAGATTTTGATGCCATATATATTGAGATATATGATGAATTCTGGGCCAATTTTGTGCAATTTTGTGCGTTTGAGCGAAGTATTTTTCCGCTGAGTGTATTGTCCAGGTCCTTTGAAAATTACTCATGTGAAATTACTGTTAAAATTAACAAGAGTGTTTAAACAATTTGAGATAACGATTTTGAATGGAGGTTACCGTCACAAATAATAATAATAACTATTAAACCTTATTAAACCTGAATATAAAAATTAAATATAACTAACCTTCATTGGTCGATTATATCATCACGATTTAAGTAATTATCAACCGGATAAACGTGTGGTTTAATGTATTTCTAAAATAAATAATTTAAATATTGTAAATAATTATGTAAATATCTTTAATAATAATTTGGAACGAAAGAGATTAATAGAAGCTTGTATAAAATTTTCAATTGTCATTTGACATTGTTATAAACAATTAATAATTGTTATAAATAATTAATGAACAATTTGTTATAAACAATTTAAAATGTTATTATACTCTAAACAACGCTAGTTAAACTTTTGGATTATATAATTAAACAAGTTTTGGGTTTATTAGAGTAATCCATGGATATGTGAATGGAGCATTTAAAAGATTTGCGTGATAATATTTGGGCTGAGACGTGAACATTTAAAGTGTTTTGAAAAGGAACTAGGCTCTGATGTAACTAGCATATGCTAACGTTGGCTGGACAGGTGGGTCCACTTGACGATGCGAGCATGCGACATGGTGTAGGGTGCATCGCAGCTGGCCTGGCAACTGTATGATAGATGCCAAGGTCGTCTTCATAGCAGGCTTGCAGTTATAAATAAAGTGTGATGTTTATTAAAAGGAAAACAATTGCTATATGTCTCGTCCCAACTCCCTTATCCATTCCAAGTGTATTATTATTACGTTCTTTACAGCTAGAAAGCTGAAATTTTCTATGTAACGTCTACAAGTCCTACAGGAGGACATGATTACATTGACAATGGCTTCTGATTGCCACGTTTATTTTGTTGTTCTATTTTTGTTATATTATTCCTTTATGTGAAATGAATTATTGTACAGTTTAAGGTTTCTTGTTTCCGTCTTGGTTCATTTTTAAATATCGTGGTGGAGGTTATTGTGAGGGCATACTTTAAGTGATCCAGTTGGCAACCCATACCCGAGATTAATTTGAATAGGTAAGTAAAGGTAAGTATGAACCCCCGTATATTTTGGTGTGTTCCACAATAATTTCTTGTTAACTACTGTGCTCTAATCTCGGTAGTATCTGTCAGTGCCATTTTCTTTGATGTAGCTGTGCCGGTGCGATTGATTATTGGCAATCCGATTGAGGGGGCGGATATCTGACAGCCTACTATCCGGGTTATCGGGGACAGTACCTTACTTCAAATCCCGGGGAACCTACCTCATCCCTGTTCCTAATACAGTTACACACACTACTAGTCATCACAGCAATACAGGTTATCAGACAAGTTCAACACACTCCCAAATACACGGGGCTGATGGCCAAGATGTCCTGAGTGTTGTTTTTCCCGCGTTTCCCACACTCTTTCCAACCAAATGCCGGGATAGTACCTTACTTCAAGTCCCGGGGAACCTACCTCATCCCTGTTCCTAATACAGTTAGGCCTACACACTGTCATCACAGCTATAACTTACAGGTTATCAGACAAGTTCAACACACTCCCAAATACACGGGGCTGATGGCCAAGATGCCCCAAGGGCCTCAAATGAATTAACGCCAACAACAAACATAACATTGAAATGATGGAAATATTATGAATTTTATTATCGTGTTGGAAGCGATTTTTCAGTGTTGCCTAAGTAATCGAAATGTAATGTTTTTCAGTCGGTCAACACGAGTTTACCCAATGGTTCTCTCATCCTCAAAATAAATTGAAATTTACATTCATTTCATGTAATTTTTTTCAGGATTAAGGTACCACCCACTACAATTGGGTACAATCGTATTGACCGACTGAAACATTTATTTCGATTGTGATTTTTGATGAGTGATGCTCAAACACCCACCAGTGTTTCATGGATACAAAATATTCAGAACTCGTGCTCTGAACTATACCACGCATATTTTATAAACACAGAAATTATCAAAACACTTGTTGATAAACAATTCAAATTGCAATTCTCATTTTAGAATTATCGTTCATTCTACAGCAGATGTACAACAAATCACTCACAAAATAATAGTCGTTTAATACATACGCTTACCTTTATTTTCGAGACTGGGGTTTCGGGTCTTGAGTGGTGTTAACCTTTGACGACGCAAGCCATTTGCGTGACTTTCGTTGCTCCGCAGCCGCGACTTTTGCTTCTTTCGCCCTAGCGTTCAAATGCCGCATACGCGTATATCCTAACAACCTCTGGTGGCACATCTGGAAAATTGTTGCTTATTAATTCACATAGTTTTCCCACAATATTAGGGTCCCGTGAGAGAGCACTATTTCCATGAACGTCCGAAAAAGTTAACTCAAATCGTTTAATTTTATTTAGCCAGTCACTTGATGGAACGAGTAGACCACCACGTGACAAAACTTCGATCCATCCTTCAGGTGCTGTATCAGAAGAGACAGGAAGTATTTGCCCTGTCGGGCATCCCATTGAGCGATCATGCTCACGTCCTCGGTAGGCGATATAGCCAGCGATGTAGCGGAATCCTTCAACAGAGCAATCAGATCCCATCGTTACCGGATGCGGATCATTTGTTGTGCTGTTATCCAGAGTAATGTCTCGGATCTCTGTTTCACCGTCAATCATACTTAGAGCGTCAGACATATCTGGCAGAAACTCTAAGAGTTTAGATGTTAATAACTCGCCATCAAACTCTGGTGAAACCATAGCTTTGTTGGACAAGGGAATATCAGCCGAATTAGCGCTTAGTAGAATCAAGCGCAACCGGAATTTTACGTCTGTTGGCAATGGATGGTCGTAGAAATGTCCAAGTCCTCTTATCTGAGAGAATATATTTTCCAGACAATCTTGGTTGAGTCGTGCTGTCAAAATGTACTTCACATTCATTGATTGAAGATCACTATAAAGTCCAAATAATGACCGAATTGTGGTGATGAATCCTTTCTGGAACGGAAGCAAATGTTTTGCTTTCCCTACTTTCATACCTTCGCAACATGCATATGAAAAATGAAAATCCACAGCCTGCTTCCAGTCTCCGACCGGGTCAGGAATGGAATGAATGAAGCCCCCATCTAGCGGCGAGGATACGAACTGTGCCGGCTGCCGAGGCCTGACGCACTCCTCTGGGGCAATGATTAAATGAATGACAGATGAAATGAAATGATAGTGGAGAGTGTTGCTGGAATGAAATTTTGACAGGGAAAACCCGAGTACCCGGAGAAAAACCTGTCTGCCTCCGTTTTGTCCAGCACAGATCTCAATGGAGTGACCGGGACTTAACCACGGACCCAGCGGTGAGAGGCCGGCGTGCTGCCGCCTAAGCCACGGAGGCTTACCTTCGCAACATGCATATAACCTCCTCAAAGGCTTTTCTTGGGCTCCAAGGTCCTTCCCATAACCACACGCGAGTTTTTGTCATCACTGGGTATTCTTGCATTAAGAATATCATAGCAGTCATTTAACAGCTGTATGAATGCGGCAATATGCTCCTCGTCTGGCGTAAGGTAGCGGATAGCTGCAGCAGTGTGGTTTGAAAACAACTGCGTTGCCAAATATACTCGGTGGCGCTCCCTTCCTTTAACATTTAGATGATGAAGTGAGAGCTTAGGGCAAATCTTCATTTCACCACTATCTAAAGTCAGCAACTTTTCAATGGTTCCCTTCGTTACCTTAACGTTACCCGGAAGAGTCAGTCCATCATCAATGAAATGGTTTCTCATTAATTTATAAAGGTGTGGGACATCTGCAAATACCCAAATTATTTTCTCTGGGACTCGTGGATTGGGGAAACATATGTTGGTGTGTGTAACATTAAGTTCATTCCACACAGTACGGTTTTTAGCTCCAAGATCAGAAATAACGGCAACAACACTGTACCCGGCATCTTCTAGAGAGGCTATTATTTCTTTCAGCAAAACGGCTGACATTTGCACATCAAAATCATAAAATATTGGCTGTTTCCACTTAGCAAATAGTCCTCGAACCATGACTACTTGTACATTACTGTGAGGTCCAATAATGCGATCTTCATCTTGATCGTAACATATCCTATTGTCAACGTTCATTTCATCAAAACACACACGCTCCAAGCTGGTGAACCGCTCTGCTTGCGCTTTCATCAGTTGAAGCACATCGTTCAGAATTCCTGCTCGATAACGGAAGGAACGATTCACCCATCTCTTTTGAGTTGATATTCCGGGCAATGGAAATCCTTTATTTCTTAAATAAATGTAACACTTTCTGGAAACTGCACGTAGTGCTACTGCTTTGTACACGTCTTCCCTGTTCCATTTAGCCTGCTTATTATTCTTTATCAAACACTTAATCTGGTTGTTTGAAAATAGTTTTCCAAGAATATTATGCACTTCAGTCTCCACATGTTTAATTCGTAGGTTGGAACTTCGTCTCAGTTTTCGTGTCTTGGTCTTCAGTTCTTCGTCAAGGTGCTTGTTTCATATTTGAAGTCTGGAACAAATCTCGACCAATCTTTTGTTCTTCTCTTCCAGAACTTCTATTTGCTTCAATAGGTGCTGTACGTCGTCTGTGGTAGTATCATCAGTGGAGGTAGACTGATCAAACTTCCTTTTCTTTGGCGACACATTAGCTCTCTTCCGAACATCCCTGGAATACAGCCTCTCAGTTCGATTTATTTCTGCATGTCCTCCCGAAGATTGTGCATCTGACGCATGGTCCGTAAATAGAGGTAGGCCTACACTTTCAGAACTTGTCCCCGGTATTCTATTAGCATTGTCATTGCTCCCAGGTAGGTTCACCGTTGGTACTGCATCTTCTTTTAGCGTCTTTTTTGGAGGCAAATTTAATAATTCAGCTTTCAAGTCCGGAATGTAATTTTCCCCGGTAAAATGCCGCGAACACACGGTAGAAGTCTTAACATTAAAATGATATTTCCTTCTGCACTTCAGTACCCAGACCTTTTGTAGCTGTGGATCTTTAGGAAATGAATGATATACTATATCTGTACCTTTTGACTTTCTACTGTATGACAAACACCCTGTCACCGCACACCCTGGCATTCTAACACTTATTAAATCTTGAATACACATGCGGTGATCACCTAATACAAGCATAAACAAACTGTGTGTAGCTCTGCGTGCTCCTACAGTGACGTCATGCGCAAGACGAGGAATAACGAACGTCTATGGCGCATGCGATTCGGGCTCCCCGTGATAGCGACTAATCGTCTGCTACTGAAGACTGTTGCGTAACGATAAATCTTTTCTGTGATTGTTAGAATAACAAGCAGTCGACAATGTCGTCTGTCAGACTTTGAATGCAGACCGCGTTGACTGATTGTTGTTGTAAAGAAATATCTTAATATGTTGATCTTGGTGTATGCACTACACATTTTAAAAATATTATATTTATACACGATTTCAATTGTGTGTTTAAATTACATATAATAAAATAAATAAATCTTGAAATTGAAAGAAAAATTAACTTAATAAATGCATTTGTTTGTTTTATATCAGATAAATTATAGGCTATCTGTAAATTATCAATTTATTTAGTAACCAAGGACTTTTAAAATAATTATTTCACTAAAACTGGGGGTGCCCAGGCCCCCCCGGCCCAGGGCTAGAACCTCCTCTGAAGGTAAGCAACAACACTAGCCAATACGAGAGAACTAGGTAGTATGTAGCTAGGGGTTGCACAACGTTAGAGAGATACATACAGACAATCTGCGCACTTTTAAACACTCGAGGCGTAATATAGAGATGTCACAACACATGACAATAATAATAACAATAATCATGATGATAATAACAATTACAATAAATTCTGAAAAGTGGTTCAAATACCACCGCTTTCTCCCAAAAAAAATCTTTTACATAACAAAGGCATAAAAGAATTTTTTTCCTTTCCATAACAAAATTATATAAAATAACATTCTTCGATTAGATACATTTGAACAGGGTGAAGGAAAGAAGATTACATCATGTACACCAGATACAGACATGAAAAATATCGACATAAATAAAATGTTCTCACATTTCTCTTATTCATATGACGCAGCTTAATTAAAACTTCTTTGAACGTCATAACTTCCATAAAAGGCTTGACGAAACGCAAGTCTCTTTTCTCAAACACACACATATTTTCATACACACGTTTTCACGAAGATGTTCACTGATCAGGAAAATTATTCCTTTTTGGTACGAAAGAAAATAAAATAAAAATGACTTTAAAATGAAATTAAAACAACAGAAATTCAAATTATATAAAGAATTAGTACAGGCGTGAAATAAAGGCGGATCCTACCTCTACTGCACGTCAATACGTCACACATATTAAAAATGGATGTACCAAAAAGAAAATAATAATGATAAAACGGTCAACCTTGAGCTAGACTCTGCCAGATGACGTGGAGAAAGCGAAGGCTTCTTAATGGCGACCTTCTGGAAATCATCCAATTTTCTAATAATAAAAGAAAGAAAGAGGTTAAATCATGATCAAAAAAATATATAAAGGGGAGCAACCTGTATACAAAATAGGGCTTGCGTCGGGAAAATATTTGGGGTTACGTAGGCTGCGTTTGAGTGAAAGTGGATTCATTCTGCCAGCTAGTAGGTAAAGGTATGAATAGACAGGGTCGTCAGACCATATGACAAAAGAGTAAAGAGCCGTGAACAGGGTCTAAAGGATACACCGGCCACTTCTCAGGTACTTGGAGACTAGCTATCGCCACCGGAAACACTCTCCAAATACATGACAGTTACAGGAAAATAATACACATTATCTTAGAGAAAACATATTAGATTGATTTATAAAAACATGATTTCACAAAACCGTAAAACAGAAGTTCGGATGAAAAGTAAGCAACTATATCAATAAACTGAAAACAAATCACTGTCACTACGAGAAAAGAATTAGTCGACAGATCATCCCAGACGCTGCCGAACAATAGCGAGTCGTGTCTGTAGCTAGGACAATGGGCTGGTTGACCCGGCTCCTTTCAACAAAAGCAGGCAGATACTGGAAATCGCCTTAGGCAGAAGTATAGTAGTAGTGGGATGACGAGAGAGCTGCTTCCCTTCTTTTTGAACCCTCCTCGTATCGGCCCCGAACTTGATATCTCGCTAACCAAACATGGGATTAGAACATACAGGGTGTCCTAGCACTCGTAGTGACGCCCCCTACTTTCCTATAGCCTCTTTATTTCATTAAAAGCCCAAAACTAAAAGGTCATTCGCGAGTAGTGGGGTAGTTTTGGTTTTCTCAAGTCGCGCTCGTGCTTGAATATGTATGCCTATGTTGGGAAAGGGTTAGGTGGTGGGGGAGGAGTAGGGTCGAGTGAGGGGTCGTTTAGATGGTATTTTTTCCGCTCTAGGTGATGGTGAGGTTATTTTTTAAAATGGATGGAATTTGGAAACGCTATTTGGGGTAAACGTGTGTTTCTTTGACATTATGGCGATGAATGTTTTTTGTACGCCTGCGCACTTGGGGATTTTGTAAAAGAGCGGGCTTTTTAAATGATTATTTATAAATGAGTGTTTTTTTAATATGTATTGAAATAAACCCCAAAAAACTAATAGGTCATCGGCTTTTTAGTATCTCGCTAACCAATAATCGGATTTAAACCTATGGGGTGTCGTAGGACTCGTGGTGAACTCTCCTTTTCTATGGACGGGGTATATTCACTCCAAAATAAAAACTACCCTTACCCGGGGGATGAAATAGTAATTTATTTTTGTATGCTTACGAACTTGGCGGTCTTTGTAAGAGGGCGGGCTTTTTAAATGATGATTCATAAATGAGTGTTTTTTTTCATATGTATTGAAATAAACCCCAAAAAACTAATAGGTCATCGGCTTTTTACTATCTCGCTAACCAATAATCGGATTTAAACATATGGGGTGTCGTAGGACTCGTGGTGAATTCCCCTTTTCTATGGACGGGGCATATCCACCCCAAAATAAAAACTACCCTTACCCGGGGGGTGAAATACTATTTTTTTATGTGCGCACACGGACGGCTTTTGTCAAAAGGACCTAACTATACGTTTGTTAATATTTTCTGAACCCCTGATGGGATTTTGCCATAGGCAGTTTCCTAACCCTGGGGGTTACGCCCCGTTTTTAAATGTATGATTCGTTTTTGTCGAAAGGGCCTAACTACACTATTGTTCATATCTCGCGAACCAATCATGCTAGGGACTTGTATGAAGGGTCGTAGCACTTGGGGCGACGTCCACCGTTTGGGGGTGAAACTACACCCCAAAATTGAAAAATCCATATCTCGGAAACGAAGAAGCCTAAAATTTGGTGTGATAGCTTAAAAAATAGGGGATGATATAGGCTTTTACCTCGATTGATCATTTCACCCCTAAAACAGTAAATAGTCATGTTATGAAAAAAAACGTGTTAAACACCTAAAAATGATAAATGAACCTGAGATCTTTTGTTTTTGATGAAAAATAGCAGGGGGTGGAAACCACCCCCAAATTGAAAAATCCATATCTCGGTAACGAAGAACCCTAAAATTAGGTGTGATAGCTTAAAAAATAGGGATGATATGGGCTTTTACCTGGATTGGTCATTTCACCCCTAAAACATTAAATAGTCATGTTATGAAAAAAAACGTGTTAAACGCCTAAAAATGATAAATGAACCTAGGATCTTTTGTTTTTGATGAAAAATAGCAGGGGGGTGGGAACCACCCCCAAAATTGAAAAATCCATATCTCGGAAACGAAAAACCCTAAAATTAGGTGTGATAGCTTAAAAATAGGGGATGATTAGGGCTTTTACCTCGATTGGTCATTTCACCCCTAAAACAGTAAATAGTCATGTTATGGGGAAAAACGTGTTAAACACCTAAAAATGATATATGAACCTAAGATCTTTTGTTTTTAATGAAAAATAGCAGGGGGATGAAAACAACCCCCCCCCAATTGAAAAATCCATATCTAGGAAACGAAGAAGCTTAAAATTAGGTGTGATAGCTTAAAAAATAGGGGATGATATGGGCTTTTACCTCGATTGGTCATTTCACCCCTAAAACAGTAAATAGTCATGTTATGGGGGAAAAACGTGTTAAACACCTAAAAATGATAAATGAACCTAAGATCTTTTGTTTTTGATGAAAAATAGCAGGGGGGTGGAAACCACCCCCAAAATTGAAAAATCAATATCTTGAAAACGAAGAACCCTAAAATAGGTGTAATGGCTTAAAAAAAATAGGTCATGACATACGCTTTTACCTGGATAGGTCATTTCACTCCTGGAACCGTAAATAGTGATTTTACAGGGGGGTAAAAAGGTGTTAAACGGGTAAAAATGATAATTGAACCTACGATCTTTTGTTTTTGATGAAATATCGCAGGGGTGTGTAAACAACCCCCAAATTGATAAATCGATAGCTTGGAAACGAAAAACCCTAAAATTAGGTGTGAAAGCTTAAAAAATAGGTCATGACATATGCTTTTACCTGGATAGGTCATTTCACTCTTAAAAAAGGGAATAGTCATGTTACAGGGGAAAAAGGTATCAAACACCTAAAAGCATAAGCGGTTTGTGAAACCATGCTTTAATGGACATGTGTATGGAGGATGATTGTTATTATTTTTATTAGGTAATTATAGATTAATGTGTGGATAGATATCTAACCAGTGGGGAGCGTGATGGCGCAGGTGCTTAGCTGCAAGCCTTTACCCGGACAGCTGGGGTTCAAATCCCGGTGACAGCGGGGGTTGGAATTTTCACCTGAAAAATCACGTGGCGTCAGGAAGGGCATTCGGCCTTAAATCCCCGGCCAAAACCAAAATGAGCCTGGTGGCTCCGGCGACTCTATCTAATAGGGAAAAGCCGAAGAAAGAAAAAAAAGAAGAAAGAAAGGTAACTCACCAGTAATAGTAAACATTGGTTTGAGGTGTAGAAGAAGTCAGGATGGCCAACCCTTTGCCATGGTTCACGAATGGACTCCAAAAGGTTTTACCTGTCAAGACTCAATATACCCTGTTGCAGCCTTTAGAAAAAAAATCGAACTGGGGCCTCTGTGGTGACTGTCTGTGTCTGTTAGGTAGTCAGCCCGAAGGATGGTTGAATCCTCAAAAAGTATCGCCGTTACGTTATGTGAGTAGATACCCACAAAATCCCAAGGCAGCGCTATTTTGAGGCGTTCTAGGCAAGAAGAGGAGTGAGGTAGTTTGCCATTGCTTTCCTCACTGAATCAGAACAGTAGTCCTAACCTATGAGTTGAACCGTTCACAGCATTCACAGGCACTGACTGTGCCCCGAATGCCATTACTAACCACCTTCCATACCTCAGTAGCTTCCATATAATCACAGCCATGAGTGAGACTGAGACATCGGTGAAAAGCCACCTTTTACTCTAGCCTGTGCCAACTCACAAATGTAAAAGTACTGTATTCATCAAGAGATGGCGAACAGGCCACTCTGTGGTGACAGTGGACTTATATTCATGATGCTTTTTAAACAAACATACGCTTGCATACTACCGCTGGGTTCAATCTGCACAGAGTCACTGGCTTTGGTATGCGTAGTGTGCCTTGGTGATAACAGCACAGCGATCTTGTCAGCAAGTTTCATATTACTCGTCTGCTTGATAGTGCACGTGCTCTGCACCGTGTTATCATACAGGACATGACTAGATCGTTGTTAGGTTTGACAAAGGCTTAGTGAAGCTTATTGCAACCTTGAAATGAATGTCATGGTATAGTCGGGGTTGGAAGCCAAGACCTTAGGGTTGACAACCAAGTAGGTTAACCACTACACGGTGAGATGGTCAAATAATAATGTAACAGAACATATAGAAACGTTTTCTATAGTTTAACGAATTGCCATACCATGAGAGGTGTAGGTAATGGAAATTGAATCCTTAGCTGATGATTATACTACTTGTAATCTATAGCCATGCCCACGTATAAGCTGTCATGTTAGAAAAAGAATTGTATGGCTTGTTTTAAACGGAGAATAATTGTGTTTAGTGTGAAACACAAATCTGAATTTAAAAAGTCCTCTCGGCACGCCGGAAGGCGGAGGTAGATTTCACCGGACAAACTTGGGGATAGGCGAAAATAGGCAGAATATGCAGGTTTTCGTAGAAGGATCAGACCTCATTTATTGCGAGAAGGTATTTTATAATTGGAGCTTAATTAACTTTGTTTTTCGTCATTTTATGCTTATTTTAAACATTTTATTGTCTTATGTGGAACGGTAACCTTCTTGTCATTTGGGGTCCATTTTTATACTTGTGGTCACACTGTCCTTATGCAAGGTTTCGACACTGATGTGTAACTATGTAACAGTCTGTTACTTCTTCACGCAATATTATATCTCCCGCAGAGATATTGGTTGGTTCCTCAGTCTAGGGGTTACGTCAACGCGGTCATGTAACCCTGTGTACTTATGGATGGCTGTATTAGTCTGTAATTCAGGTAAGGACTGCAGACGGTCAATTCCAAGCAGTAGTTCCTAATGTTGCCACCAGGTACTACCGTCAACGACACCTACCTGTGAACTTGGCTACTAGATGCCTCCGCAACCAGCAACTCGCAACGAACGTTGGAACTTCCCCTCCAAAGGAAAGCATACTGAGGGATTTCTAGCGCTCTTAGAAAATCCGACGACTTCGGTCGGCTTTGAACTCGCAACCTTGGGCATAGACATTCAGCATGCTTGCTACCAGTTACGTCACCGAAGCCGCTTCACACTTAGTCAGATGGAATTCTGAATATGATCTCGTGCAAATGCGTTATCTTGGCAACGTCTGATGGCTCATCCCTCATCAATTTAGTAGTGTTGCCATGGCAACCACTGATAGCTCTTGGCATTTTCTTATAATTCCGAAATCATTTTTCTCATCCCTTGGCATAATGGTGGGTCATATCAATAATTCATTCAGACAAAAGTTTTAGGTAATTATTAGGGGAATATTGTCCATTTTGTACGGTTTTGATATTGTGCCTATTAAGAGAGATATGATTAATGTTTCCCGAAAAACCCACTTTTTCCCACCCCTTTGGTCAATGGTTGGTGCTATAAAAAAAACTCTTCAAACATAAATTTTTGGGCTTTATCCGACACATAGTATGAACGTTGAACAGATTCGATATTTCACATATTAAGAGAGTTATAGCAATATTTCACATTTTCGAAAAAAAAACCATTTTCACCCCCTTCGACCGATTTAGCCCAGTAACGAACTCGACCGAGATTTTATAGGTATACATATTCGGTAAAAAATTCAAAGTCATTGATGCAAAATTACGGCAGTTACCGTGTCCACAAGAAACTTATATACATGTATATATACAGGGTGTTACAAAAAGGTACGGCCAAACTTTCAGGAAACATTCCTCACACACAAAGAAATAAAATATGTTATGTGGACATGTGTCCGGAAACGCCTAATTTCCATGTTAGAGCTCATTTTAGTTTCGTTAGTATGTACTGTACTTCCTCGATTCACCGCCAGTTGGCCCATTTGAAGGAAGGTAATGTTGACGTAATGTTAGAGCTCATTTTAGTTTCGTTAGTATGTACTGTACTTCCTCGATTCACCGCCAGTTGGCCCATTTGAAGGAAGGTAATGTTGACGTCAGTGCTTGTGTTGACATGCGACTCATTGCTCTACAGTACGAGCATCAAGCACAAAAGTACGTAGCATCAACTGGTTAGTGTTCATCACGAACGTGGTTTTGCAGTCAGTGCAATGTTTACAAATGCGGAGTTGGCAGATGCCCATTTGATGTATGGATTAGCACGAGGCAATAGCCGTGGCGCGGTACGTTTGTATCGAGCCAGATTTCCAGAACGAAGGTGTCCCGATAGGAAGACGTTCGAAGCAATTGATCGGCGTCTTAGGGAGCACGGAACATTCCAGCCTATGACTCGCGACTGGGGAAGACCTAGAACGACGAGGACACCTGCAATGGACGAGGCAATTCTTCGTGCAGTTGACGATAACCCTCATGTCAGCGTCAGAGAAGTTGCTGCTGTACAAGGTAACGTTGACCACGTCACTGTATGGAGAGTGCTACGGGAGAACCTGTTGTTCCCGTACCATGTACAGCGTGTGCAGGCACTACCAGCAGCTGATTGGCCTCCACGGGTACACTTCTGCGAATGGTTCATCCAACAATGTGTCAATCCTCATTTCAGTGCAAATGTTCTCTTTACGGATGAGGCGTCATTCCAACGTGATCAAATTGTAAATTTTCACAATCAACATGTGTGGGCTGACGAGAATCCGCACGCAATTGTGCAATACGTCATCAACACAGATTTTCTGTGAACGTTTGGGCAGGAATTGTTGGTGATGTCTTGATTGGGCCCCATGTTCTTCCACCTACGCTCAATGGAGCACGTTATCATGATTTCATACGGGATACTCTACCTGTGCTGCTAGAACATGTGCCTTTACAAGTACGACACAACATGTGGTTCATGCACGATGGAGCTCCTGCACATTTCAGTCGAAGTGTTCGTACGCTTATCAACAACAGATTCGGTGACCGATGGATTGGTAGAGGCGGACCAATTCCATGGCCTCCACGCTCTCCTGACCTCAACCCTCTTGACTTTCATTTATGGGGGCATTTGAAAGCTCTTGTCTACGCAACCCCGGTACCAAATGTAGAGACTCTTCGTGCTCGTATTGTGGACGGCTGTGATACAATACACCATTCTCCAGGGCTGCATCAGCGCATCAGGGATTCTATGTGACGGAGGGTGGATGCATGTATCCTCGCTAACGGAGGACATTTTGAACATTTCCTGTAACAAAGTGTTTGAAGTCACGCTGGTACGTTCTGTTGCTGTGTGTTTCCATTCCATGATTAATGTGATTTGAAGAGAAGTAATAAAATGAGCTCTAACATGGAAATTAAGCGTTTCCGGACACATGTCCACATATCATATTTTCTTTCTTTGTGTGTGAGGAATGTTTCCTGAAAGTTTGGCCGTACCTTTTTGTAACACCCTGTATACATAAATTATATATAAACTTTTGAACTGACGGTGGTTTTGAGGTCTGGGGGATGTGAAACACGAAGATATGCCGAAATTTTCCGGAAGTCGAAACATGGCACCCATTGCAATAGTTAGCTTTCTAATGAAATCTACCTCTGGTTGGTTCCTCAGTGTAGGGGCTGCGACAACGCGGTCATCTAACCCCGTGTACTTTGGGTGAGTGTAGAACCTGTCTGATAAACGGTGTGAATTGTAATGGCTTTATTAGTCTGTAATTCAGGTAAGGACTGCAGACGGTCAATTTCAAGCAGTAGTTCCTAATGTTGCTACTACCGTCAATGACACCTAGCTGTGAACTTGGCTACTAGATGCCACCCCAACCAGCAACTCATAACGAACGTTGGAACTTCCCCTCCAAAGGAAAGCATACTGAGGGATTTTAGCGCTCTTAGAAAATCCGACGACTTTGGCCGGCTTTGAAACCGCGACCTTCGGCATAGACATTCTGCATGCTATCAGTTACGTCACCGAAGCCGCTTCCCACTTAGTCAGATGTCAAACTCAACCCCTGGCACCATCCAGCCCATGACGGGCTAAAGCCGACCAAGCGACCGCTGCCCAGCCATTTGGCCTGCAGGTATTGGGGTGACGCGTGATCAGCGCGTCGGGTCCCCTCGGCCGTTAATCTTGGTATTCGTGATCGGGGTGCTGTCTCACTGTCAGACAGCTACTCAATTATCCTCACGAGGCTGTGTGCACCCCGTTCCAACCCTCACGTCAGTTTTAAAATCCCTGACGGTGCCGGGGATCGAACCCGGGGCCTCCGGGTGAGAGGCAGGCGCGCTACCCCAACACCACGGGACCGGCTTAGTCAGATGGAAATACTGAATCTGATCTCGTGCAAGTGCGTTGTCATGGCAACGTCAGATGTCTCATCCCTCATCAATTTAGTAGTGTTGCCATGGCAACCACTGATAGCTCTTGGCATTTTCTTATAATTCCGAAATAATTTTTCTCATCCTTTGGCATAATGGTGGGTCATATCAAAAATTCTTTCAGACAAAAGTTTTAGGTAATTATTAGGGGAATATTGTCCATTTTGTACGGTTTTGATATTGTGCCTATTAAGAGAGATATGATTAATGTTTCCCGAAGAAACCCACTTTTTCCCACCCCTTTGGTCAATGGTTGGTGCTATAAAAAAAAACTCTTTAAACATAAATTTAATATATGCTATTTGCTAATAGGATTTGACTCTGGAATTATTTTACAAGTAGTTATTTTAATGACCAACAGAGTTTAATGTTAACAAGGCACAGCTCTATTTGAAATTTTGAATAACATGTCGCATGTTATACATCATATGCAACTACTGTAAGGCTTGTGATTTATTTAATGCCTTTAACCCTATATTAAACACTCAGTTTGCAATACTGATAACTGCAATGTTACTGAAAAATTTGAAACAAAACAAAAATCAGCATTGAAAAACCAAAAAGTGGTTGAGCATAGTTTTGTAAACACTAATGTCCAACAAGACTAATTAAACCAGTAACTGTCAGGGTGGCCGAGTGGTTAAGGCGTTTGACTTAAGATCAAATTTCCAAATATATAAGGAAGCGAGGGTTCGAATCCCTTTCCTGACATAACTATTGCTTGAACATGCAAGAAAACAAGAAATATACACAAACTATGTTTATCAATTTAATCATATTTTTACAAGAGATAGACACACAGAATACAGCTCTTTTGGTTTATCATTTCTTTTAAACATAACACTTGTTGAAAATTATTTTTTAGGGGATGGGGGTGTTGCTACGTTGACCCATCACACAATAATAGCAGCTTTACGATGTTCATTTTCTATATTTAATAGCTCTTTCTCATAACCAATATGACCAACCTGTTTACAGGCATGCAAGAGCTGTAGACTTTCGACTAATATATTAGGATCGTTCCATTTGCTATTTTTATGAATGGTTTCAGAATCTCGGGAAGCAGTTCATCATTATCACCATCATTATGATTATCATCATCTTCATTATTATAATCATTTTCATAATGATGATCATTATCATCGTTATCATTTCCATCATAATTTCCACCTGTGTCCACACTCTGTTCAATGGTTTGAGTTGCCTTTGATAGTGTTGAAAGCTTTTTTTTAGATGTGCTAGAATGTTTTAACATTGTTATGTTATTATTACCACTATTACCTTTCCCCACTAACTTTTTGATGGGGTATATTGTCTCTGATAGGGTTGAGGGCTTTTGAGATGTGGGTGCGTGTCTGAACATGGGTTTCACAGGAGGTGTTAAAGGTTTCTCATTAAACAACTCGCTAACAGCATGAGTGCGTTGTAGTGTATTAAACTTGAGGTTAATACTATCTTGAGCAGCACTATCTTTCTCTTGGACTTGGTTTCTTGCTTTGGTTTTGGTTTTCCTCACATTTAGACTAGCGTGATTATTAAGTTTACATTCATGATTGTTTGAAGAAGTACGTCCAATTCTTTTGTTTTAAGCATTCCTCGACATTGTTTCGATCGTTGCTTTGAACAGCGCCAAATAACAGTTCCATTTTTATTGCTTCGTTTCACAATATATGAATATCCTTTATAGTATGCATAAGGCTTGCCATACCTAGTCACTGATACTTCCATATCAACTGTCAAGCACAAACTAATCTCTAGTAAGGACAACTTGGTAATAACAACAATAGTTTAATGTGGGAGCATATATACATGCAAAAAGTGGGAGCAAAGTTGGGGGGTTAAAAGTGGGAGCAAAAGTGGCGGCAAATGTGGGAGAAAAAAATAACTGTGAGCAAAAAGTGGGAGCAAATATGGGATCAAATGTGGGAGCAAAGCAAATATAAAAAGTGGGAGCAAATATGCTAACAAATATGTCAACAAATATACCAGCAAAAGTAAATACACAAGTCAAGATGGATTAAAGTGCAAAGAAAATATGCAAGCAAATATGAGAGCAAAAATTGTGTTTTTCTAAAAACAACTAGACATAACCAACTTAGTCATAACCTAACCTAACCTAACCTAACCAAACCTAACCTAACCTCACCTAACCTAACCTCACCTCACCTAACCTAACCTCACCTCACCTAACCTCACCTCACCTAACTTCACCTAACCTAACTTCACCTAACCTAACTTGTCTGAACTTTACCTAACCTAACCCATCATAACTTCACCTAACCTAACTTTACCTAATCTAACTTCACCTAACCTAACTTTCAACTCTCAGATCAAAATTAAATTCTAGGCATAGTTGAGTTGGAACCCAAGACTTCAGGGATAACACACAAGTATACTAGCCACTACACCGCAAAATGGGCAAATTATCATGCAACACAACATAAAGTAAAAGTTTCCTGTAGTGTAACTCATTGGCTGTCAACCATAGTTTGGGAATTCAAACCCAAGACCTCAGGACTTTTGTTTTGAACATTATCAGAAATATTATTCCATTTACATTTTGCTGCTGCTTATAGTTATAAGAGTTGGCATTAATATGGGAAGCAAAAAAGTGGGAGCAAATGTGGGAGCCAATATGGGAGCCAATATGGGAGCAAATATGGGAGCCAATATGGGGGCTAAAGTGGGAGCAAATATGGGAGCAAATGTGGGAGCCAATATGGGAGTCAATATGGAGGCAAATATGGGAGCAAATGTGTGAGCAAATGTGTGAGCTAATCATCTCACCTCGGATATCGCCTGTGTGTAATCATATCCACCGCTAGGTAGCGGAAACATACTTTGTGTGTTGTATGTAACTATCTTACAAAGTTTGACTGCATGCAAAACGTCCTTGTATAAGCTGTGCATATAATTTTCATATACAATTAAGACTAAGTGTTCAGAACTAACATGTATAGCCTTGTCTAGGGTATATAGAGGATCCTTAGCAAGAAAGACTGACTAACCCAGGAGTGTAAAGTCTTGCCATATGCAGTAAGCATCTGTTGGCAGAAAAGGTTCCTAATAATAACGGACTTAATGAATATGAAACGTGTTTTGAGTGTCGTCTTAAATCCTTACACGTATCACAACGTATAAAATAGCAATAGTTATGTCAGGAAAGGGATTCGAACCCTTGCTTCCTTATATATTTGGAAATTTGATCTTAAGTCAAACGCCTTAACCACTCGGCCACCCTGACAGTTACTGATTTAATTAGTCTTGTTGGACATTAGTGTTTACAAAACTTTTCTTTTCCCCACTATATATATGCTCAACCACTTTTTGGTTTTTCAATGCTGATTTTTGTTTTGTTTCAATTTTTTTTCAGTATCATTGCAGTTATCAGTATTGCAAACTGAGTGTTTAATATAGGGTTAAAGGCATTAAATAAATCACAAGCCTTACAGTAGTTGCATATGATGTATAACATGCGACATGTTATTCAAAATTTCAAATAGAGCTGTGCCTTGTTAACATTAAACTCTGTTGGTCATTAAAATAAGTACTTGTAAAATAATTCCAGAGTCAAATCCTATTAGCAAATAGCATATATTAAATTTATGTTTAAAGAGTTTTTTTATAGCACCAACCATTGACCAAAGGGGTGGGAAAAAGTGGGTTTCTTCGGGAAACATTAATCATATATCTCTTAATAGGCACAATATCAAAACCGTACAAAATGGACAATATTCCACTAATAATTACCTAAAACATTTGTATGAAAGAATTTTTGATATGACCCACCATTATGCCAGGGGATGAGAAAAATGATTTCGGAATTATAAGAAAATGCCAAGAGCTATCAGTGGTTGCCATGGCAACACTACTAAATTGATGAGGGATGAGACATCTGACGTTGCCATGACAACGCACTTGCACGAGATCAGATTCAGTATTTCCATCTGACTAAGCCGGCCCCGTGGTGTTGGGGTAGCGCGCCTGCCTCTCACCCGGAGGTGCCGGGTTCGATCCCCGGCTCCGTCAGGGATTTTAAAACTGACGTGAGGGTTGGAACGGGGTGCACTCAGCCTCGTGAGGACAATTGAGTAGCTGTCTGACAGTGAGACAGCACCCCGATCACGAATACCAAGATTAACGGCCGAGGGGACCCGACGCGCTGATCACGCGTCACCCCAATATCTGCAGGCCAAATGGCTGGGCAGCGGTCGCTTGGTCGGCCTTAGCCCGTCATGGGCTGGATGGTGCCAGGGGTGGAGTTTGACATCTGACTAAGTGGGAAGCGGCTTCGGTGACGTAACTGGTAGCATGCAGAATGTCTATGCCCAAGGTCGCGGTTTCAAAGCCGGCCGAAGTCGTCGGATTTTCTAAGAGCGCTAAAATCCCTCAGTATGCTTTCCTTTGGAGGGGAAGTTCCAACGTTCGTTACGAGTTGCTGGTTGGGGTGGCATCTAGTAGCCAAGTTCACAGCTAGGTGTCATTGACGGTAGTACCTGGCAGCAACATTAGGAACTACTGCTTGAAATTGACCGTCTGCAGTCCTTACCTGAATTACAGACTAATACAGCCATTACAATTCACACCGTTTATCAGACAGATTCTACACTCACCCAGAGTACACGGAGTTAGATGACCGCGTTGTCGCAGCCCCTACACTGAGGAACCAACCAGAGGTAGATTTCATTAGAAAGCTAACTATTGCAATGGGCACCATGTTTCGACTTCCGGAAA
Organism: Meconema thalassinum; assembly: GCA_946902985.2. Classification (NCBI taxonomy): domain Eukaryota; kingdom Metazoa; phylum Arthropoda; class Insecta; order Orthoptera; family Tettigoniidae; genus Meconema; species Meconema thalassinum. The sequence goes on from OX336389.2 coordinate 1,516,258,104, forward strand.
ATTTCGGCATATCTTCGTGTTTCACATCCCCAGACCTCAAAACCACCGTCAGTTCAAAGGTTTATATATAATTTATGTATATATATATATGTATATCAGTTTCTTGTGGACACGATAATTGCCGTAATTTTGCATCAATGACTTTGAATTTTTTACCGAATATGTATACCTATAAAATCTCGGTCGAGTTCGTTACTGGGCTAAATCGGTCGAAGGGGGTGAAAATGGTTTTTTTTTTCGAAAATGTGAAATATTGCTATAACTCTCTTAATATGTGAAATATCGAATCTGTTCAACGTTCATACTATGTGTCGGATAAAGCCCAAAAATTTATGTTTGAAGAGTTTCTTTTATAGCACCAACCATTGACCAAAGGGGTGGGAAAAAGTGGGGTTTTCGGGAAACATTAATCATATCTCTCTTAATAGGCACAATATCAAAACCGTACAAAATGGACAATATTCCCCTAATAATTACCTAAAACTTTTGTCTGAATGAATTATTGATATGACCCACCATTATGCCAAGGGATGAGAAAAATGATTTCGGAATTATAAGAAAATGCCAAGAGCTATCAGTGGTTGCCATGGCAACACTACTAAATTGATGAGGGATGAGCCATCAGACGTTGCCAAGATAACGCATTTGCACGAGATCCTATTCAGAATTCCATCTGACTAAGTGTGAAGCGGCTTCGGTGACGTAACTGGTAGCAAGCATGCTGAATGTCTATGCCCAAGGTTGCGAGTTCAAAGCCGACCAAAGTCGTCGGATTTTCTAAGAGCGCTAAAAATCCCTCAGTATGCTTTCCTTTGGAGGGGAAGTTCCAACGTTCGTTGCGAGTTGCTGGTTGAGGTGGCATCTAGTAGCCAAGTTCACAGGTAGGTGTCCTTGACGGTAGTACCTGGTAGCAACATTAGGAACTACTGCTTGAAATTGACCGTCTGCAGTCCTTACCTGAATTACAGACTATTACAGCCATCCATAAGTACACAGGGTTACATGACCGCGTTGACGCAGCCCCTAGACTGAGGAACCAACCAAAATCTCTGCGGGAGATATAATTTTGCGTGAAGAAGTAACAGACTGTTACATAGTTACACATCAGTGTCGAAACCTTGCATAAGGACAGTGTGACCACAAGTATAAAAATGGACCCCAAATGACAAGAAGGTTACCGTTCCACATAAGACAATAAAATGTTTAAAATAAGCATAAAACGACGAAAAACAAAGTTAATTAAGCTCCAATTATAAAATACCTTCTCGCAATAAATGGGGTCTGATCCTTCTACGAAAACCTGCATATTCTGCCTATTTTCGCCTATCCCCAAGTTTGTCCGGTGAAATCTACCTCCGCCTTCCGGCGTGCCGAGAGGACTTTTTAAATTCAGATTTGTGTTTCACACTAAACACAATTATTCTCCGTTTAAAACAAGCCATACAATTCTTTTTCTAACATGACAGCTTATACGTGGGCATGGCTATAGATTACAAGTAGTATAATCATCAGCTAAGGATTCAATTTCCATTACCTACACCTCTCATGGTATGGCAATTCGTTAAACTATAGAAAACGTTTCTATATGTTCTGTTACATTATTATTTGACCATCTCACCGTGTAGTGGTTAACCTACTTGGCTGACAACCCTAAGGTCTTGGCTTCCAACCCCGACTATACCATGACATTCATTTCAAGGGTGCAATAAGCTTCACTAAGCCTTTGTCAAACCTAACAACGATCTAGTCATGTCCTGTATGATAACACGGTGCAGAGCACGTCCACTATCAAGCAGACGAGTAATATGAAACTTGCTGACAAGATCGCTGTGCTGTTATCACCAAGGCACACTACGCAAACCAAAGCCAGTGTCTCTGTGCAGATTCAACCCAGCAGTAGTATGCAAGCATATGTTTGTTTAAAAAGCATCATGAATATAAGTCCACTGTCACCACAGAGTGGCCTGTTCGCCATCTCTTGATGAATACAGTACTTTTGCATTTGTCAGTTGGCACAGGCTAGAGTAAAAGGTGGCTTTTCACCGATGTCTCAGTCTCACTCATGGCTGTGATTATATGGAAGCTACTGAGGTATGGGTGGTGCTTAGTAATGGCATTCGGGGCACAGTCAGTGCCTGTGAATGCTGTGAAAGGTTCAACTCATAGGTTAGGACTACTGTTCTGACTCAGTGAGGAAAGCAATGGCAAACTACCGCACTCCTCTTCTTGCCTAGAACGCCTCAAAATAGCGCTGCCTTGGGTTTTTGTGGGTATCTACTCACATAACGTAACGGCGATACTTTTTGAGGATCCAACCAGCCTTCGGGCTGACTACCTAACAGACACAGACAGTCACCACAGAGGCCCCGGTTCGATTTTTTTTCTAATGGCTGCAACAGGGTATACTGAGTCTTGACAGGTAAAACTTTTTGGGGTCCATTCGTGAACCATGGCAAAGGGTTGGCCATCCTGACTTCTTCAACACCTCAAACCAGTGTTTACTATTACTGGTGAGTAACCTTTCTTTCTTCTTCTTTTTTTCTTTCTTCGGCTTTTCCCTATTAGATTGAGTCGCCGGAGCCAACCAGGCTCATTTTGGTTTTGGCCGGGGATTTAAGGCCGAATGCCCTTCCTGACGCCACGTGATTTTTCAGGTGAAAATTCCAAACCCCGCAGTCACCGGGATTTGAACCCCAGCTGTCCGGGTAAAGACGAGCAGCTAACCACCTGCGCCATCACGCTCCCCACTGGTTAGTTATCTATCCATACATTAATCCATAATTACCTAATAAAAATAATAACAATCATCCTCCATACACATGTCCATTAAAGCATGGTTTCACAAAACGCTTATGCTTTTAGGTGTTTGATACCTTTTTCCCCTGTAACATGACTATTCCCTGTTTTAAGAGTGAAATGACCTATCCAGGTAAAAGCATATGTCATGACCTATTTTTTAAGCTTTCACACCTAATTTTAGGGTTCTTCGTTTCCAAGCTATCGATTTATCAATTTGGGGGTTGTTTACGCTCCCCTACGATATTTCATCAAAAACAAAAGATCTTAGGTTCAATTATCATTTTTACCCGTTTAACACCTTTTTACCCCCCTGTAAAATCACTATTTACTGTTTTAGGAGTGAAATGACCTATCCAGGTAAAAGCGTATGTCATGACCTATTTTTAAGCCATTACACCTATTTTTAGGGTTCTTCGTTTTCAAGATATTGATTTTTAAATTTTCGGGGTGGCTTCCACCCCCCCTGCTATTTTTCATCAAAAACAAAAGATCTTAGGTTCATTTATCACTTTTAGGTGTTTAACACGTTTTTCCCCCATAACATGACTATTTACTGTTTTAGGGGTGAAATGACCAATCGAGGTAAAAGCCCATATCATCCCCTATTTTTTAAGCTATCACACCTAATTTTAGGCTTCTTTGTTTCCAAGATATGGATTTTTCAATTTGGGGGGGTTGTTTTCACCCCCCCTGCTATTTTTCATTAAAAACAAAAGATCTTAGGTTCATATATCATTTTTAGGTGTTTAACACGTTTTTTCCCCATAACATGACTATTTACTGTTTTAGGGGTGAAATGACCAATCGAGGTAAAAGCCCTAATCATCCCCTATTTTTAAGCTATCACACCTAATCTTAGGGTTCTTCGTTTCCGAGATATGGATTTTTCAATTTTGGGGGTGGTTTCCACCCCCCTGCTATTTTTCATCAAAAACAAAATATCTTAGGTTCATTTATCATTTTTAGGTGTTTAACACGTTTTTTTTTCATAACATGAATATTTACTGTTTTTGGGGTGAAATGATCAATCGAGGTAAAAGCCTATATCATCCCCTATTTTTTTAAGCTATCACACCTAATTTTAGGCTTCTTCGTTTCCGTGATATGGATTTTTCAATCTTGGGGGTAGTTTCACCCCCAAACGGTGGACGTCGCCCCAAGTGCTAGGACCCTTCATACAAGTCCCTAGCATGATTGGTTCGCGAGATATGAACAATAGTGTATTTAGGCCCTTTCGACAAAAACGAATCATACATTCAAAAACGGGGCGTCACCCCCAGGGTTAGGATACTGCCTATGGCAAAATCCCATCAGGGGTTCAGAAAATATTAACAAACGTATAGTTAGGTCCTTTTGACAAAAGCCGTCCGTGTGCGCACATAAAAAAATACTATTTCACCCCCCGGGTAAGGGTAGTTTTTATTTTGGGGTGGATATGCCCCGTCCATAAAAAAGGGGATTTCACCACGAGTCCTACGACACCCCATATGTTTAAATCCGATTATTGGTTAGCGAGATAGTAAAAAGCCGATGACCTATTAGTTTTTGGGGTTTATTTCAATACATATTAAAAAAAACTCATTTATAAATCATCATTTAAAAAGCCCTCCCTCGTACAAAAACCGCCAAGTTCGTAAGCATACAAAAATAAATTACTATTTCATCCCCCGGGTAAGGGTAGTTTTTATTTTGGCTTGAATATACCCCGTCCATAGAAAAGGGGAGTTCACCACGAGTCCTACGACACCCCATAGGTTTAAATCCGATTATTGGTTAGCGAGATACTAAGAATCCGATGACCTATTAGTTTTTTGGGGTTTATTTCAATACATATTAAAAAACACTCATTTATAAATAATCATTTAAAAAGCCCGCCCTCTTACAAAAACCGCCAAGTTCGTAAGCATACAAAAATAAATTACTATTTCATCCCCCGGGTAAGGGTAGTTTTTATTTTGGAGTGAATATACCCCGTCCATAGAAAAGGAGAGTTCACCACGAGTCCTACGACACCCCATAGGTTTAAATCCGATTATTGGTTAGCGAGATACTAAAAAGCCGATGACCTATTAGTTTTTTGGGGTTTATATCAATACATATTAAAAAAACACTCATTTATAAATAATCATTTAAAAAGCCCGCTCTTTTACAAAATCCCCAAGTGCGCAGGCGTACAAAAAAACATTCATCGCCATAATGTCAAAAAACACACGTTTACCCCAAATAGCGTTTCCAAATTCCATCCATTTTAAAAAATAACCTCACCATCACCTAGAGCGGGAAAAATACCATCTAAACGACCCCTCACTCGACCCTATTCCTCCCCCACCACCTAACCCTTTCCCAACATAGGCATACATATTCAAGCACGAGCGCGACTTGAGAAAACCAACACTACCCCACTACTCGCGAATGACCTTTTAGTTTTGGTCTTTTAATCAAATAAAGAGGCTATAGGAAAGTAGGGGGCGTCACTACGAGTGCTAGGACACCCTGTATGTTCTAATCCCATGTTTGGTTAGCGAGATATCAAGTTCGGGGCCGATACGAGGAGGGTTCAAAAAGAAGGGAAGCAGCTCTCTCGGCATCCCACTACTTATAGTTCAACACATCTTTCGAAATCCTCCGTGTAACTCAGGCGGCCACGGGTGTCTCCTGCCTAACTAGATACATAGAAGGAGTAAAGGGGCAAAATATACTAATAAGCTTCATCAAATGACATTAGATACTAACAAATAAAAAGGAATAATATCTCAAAGTAGCTGTCGAAACAAAAAAAATACCATCCCGGACAGAGAACGAAAAACCAAATAATTACGTCACAAAATACCTTCCAAAAAAAAAAAGAACTGATTGAAACCTCGCATAAAACCAATGAATACCAGACATACAATCAATCAAACACGAAACCCAATAATAAATATTACCAACCCTCAAAAATAAAATGGTTACTGCGTCAATATACGAGCCGTAGACCTTAGAGGTACCGCATTAGGAAAAAAAATAAAGACACAGAGGGTATGGCCTATCCCATACTAATATAAGAAAATTGGGTAATGCACGCCAGAGTAGTTCACACGAACATCAATGTCCCATACCACGGATGCCGTAGACCTAAAATGCTTGGTATCTCTGAGTAATACTTATCGTATATTTGGTTTGCCAATAAAAACGAATAAATAGTTCCTACGTAATATATATATATATAGTTTAAATTGAATAGGGTATAAAATCAAAATTGAACTAAATTTGAAACCACCCACAAATAACTATTGATACAAATTCATTAAACTCATTGACACACACATTCATCTCAAAATACAACCAACAACAACAACACTACATACATACCCCTTCCCATAAACAAATCAAAATTTCCCCATTACACCAGAATGCGAAAGTGGGTCGTTGGAACACCATGGAAACACAAATAATGGACTACAGGTCATCGTGTCAAACTTCATCCCATACTAAAGATTGACGAATCGTGTAGAATCTATGTACACCCTAAGTGGGCGTCGAAGCCGTGGGACAGGTCCCATACCCTAATCCCGACGGAGACCTCACCTAGCAGGTTTCCCAACGAAATACACACTACCATACTGAACATACAGGGTCTTTCATATAAAGTAAGAACGGCGAGCTGCGGTTTTGTCATTCGCTGCTGAAGCCGGCTTGACCGAGCTTATGACGTGCCGCGGCCCCCTGCTGTAGTATTGAAAGCACGCGCATAGTACAAACTTGACCTTGCAATAAGCGTGCAGGTGTTGTCAGTCGCCAGTCTGAACCTCAGCCGCTAACATGTTGAGACAGTTATCATTGCAACATCGTATTTTTGTATGTAAAATTTATTTTAATTACGATTCGGCTCGGTGGGTACGTGATGCATTTGTTCAGCAATTTCCGGATAAAGTGCCACCTTCACTAGCACAGATTCACGTAATTGTAAATAACTTTGACACTACTGGTTCAGTGCTCAATAAAGAACACAAAATAAAAAATCAGAAAAAAATACAGTGGCATGACTCACTCGCGTCAGCCAAAATGTGGTTACCAGATACAATGCCTGTATAACCCAGGAAGGACGACACTTCCAGCAACTTTTATAAGGATTGTACACACGCTTAGAGCAGGGGGCCACGGCTCGCCACAAGCTCGGTCAAGGCCACCACACTAGCGGATAACAAACCCGCCGCTTGGCGTTCTTACTTTATATGAAAAACCCTGTATAGTAACATAAAGCTTACCGTATATAAACAATTTTAAATGAAAACCTACATTGAAAATCCCCTGACAAAAATTAAACAATCACCCTCCCTAATTATGAAACAAACTTAACTCCCAATCATAACACACATAATAGCTCAACGGACCATTCATAACTGAAACAACAAACACTTTACTAACACCAAACGTTAGTACAATTACGCGAGGCTCAAGGTGGGTCGGCGCGACCGTAGGATTTAAAGAGGCGGTTCCCATAAGTGGGCCTACCTCCATTGTGAAAACTACGGAGAAAGAGGGGTGGGGTTTTTAGGCCGCACGGTAATGACAAGGAACCTGTCAGCTGCTGTTCCAGACTGAGACATATGAAGGGGTGAGGCGAGTTCTGAGAAATATCACAGTTAACTAAGCGACTATTTACAACAAAGGTAAGGACTCAAACCCTTGAGAGAAATGCATTTTCTACTTCACAAAAAGTAAAATAAAAACGTCCACAACACTGACGAAATGAAAAGGAAGAGAAAGTAAACAAAATTTTCTGTCGCCTTAAAATCACCGTTAACTAAACAAATGTCTACTAGAGAAAGCAATTACATAAAAGCAGGTTACAATACCGTGATGTGTCGTGTTCCAGCGATGCGATGTACTCACTGATATGTTGCCACTGTTCACCTCGACGCTGGGTCTTTTGATGTCTTGTTTACTTGAGGGACAAAACCACCGTTCCTTGGAGGTGGGTTTCCTGGATGCCCGTAGTTCACACAGAAAGTAACTTCACCCTTTCTTCAGGGGTGGGGGAAAACAATTCACTGAATTCCTTAAACTCGAAGAAAAACAAATTTTAATACAATGTAAATTAAGAGAAAAGTAATAAAAGGTTGTAACTTGAGAGAGGGGAGGAGGGAAAGATTTCGCACGCAACCACGCGATGTGCTACCATTGCGCCACTAAAGGTCAGGTAATAATAATAATGATGCGCGTCAGAGTAGCAGTGGAAAATAAAATCAACAAGGTCGCAAATGGACGGGGGAAAAGGCTTCTTGCTCGACCCGGTGCTGGGCCCAAGGTTTCCGGAGCGATCAAAAGATGATTTCCAGAAAACCAAATGGAAACAAATAATTGATTAATGCTATAATCAAAAGTGCAAAAAAAGAATGTCATCAAATTAATTAAAGAAAACCCAGAGGCGTGTTAATCGTGCCTTTGTTACATCACAAAGACAAGATTGACGAAATCGAGATAAGGATAAGGAAGGGGAACTTAAATATAAGAAATAAAAAGACAAGGGAGCTATATTACTTAAAATATAAAAATGTATTAAAGATAAAAGAAAGAGCGTGTACACGAAATAAACAAGTTACTTAAAACAAAGAAAAAGGTAAGCTAAGATAAAATCGATAATACAAAAGAAACCCAATACCAAGAATAAAGATTTCAAAAACTTAAAAAACTAAAAGGCACGACAGAACCTGAGTACAGCTCAACAACATGAATCTAACGAAAAGATACGAACATGGAATAAAATAAAATGAAATGAAACTTACAAAAGCCAGAGAGAAACGCCAAACTTGCAAAATTCAAAAATCGAACATTAACGAGACGCGAAGCTTTTCATGATGTTATGTAAACATACCGGAGGGAAGGGGGAGGAGTGAGGGGGAGTAAAACAAAGGGGAGAGAGGTCTCACGGAGATAGGAGGAAGGAGAAGACAAGGGGGATTATTATTAAGTTATGTAATACGGCGAAAAACAAAAGGAAATTGAAATATACAAAGATACATTACATTACAATTGACTTGGGACGAAAGAGACCGGTAAAAATCGAAAGCACGCTATAAAAATAGGCTTATACTCCCAACATAATGCCGCACCAACGCGACATACAAAAAAGAATAATATGACATCGGAGCTAGATAAATCCCAGTGAACCACCGTCACATATATTCTATAAACAAAAGGGACATGGATTAGTGGGAGACGTTGGACATAAGTCCCATTACCTCACATACACTGTCCGCAAACAAAGGTCCAATTGCTACCAATCAAACGAAACGTTTGTGGTACAAAAGAGACACCGACGCAAAAGACGAGCACCAAGGCCCGACAGGAAACATACATAAGCCAAGACGCAGAAACGCAATACTTTCGAATCTTACAGGTATTAACCAAAATAATGAAACTGTGAGGAGGACACATAACGAAAGCAAAAAAATAAGGACACCGCCGTATGACATTACGCAAGGTCCCGGAGATCTGGTTCAAGGATTATAATACTAACAGTAACATCTTGAAAAGGAAAGAGAATTAAGCAAAAGAAGAAACATTGAACAAAAACAATTACATTGCGTTAGATAGAAATACATTGAGCCATACTCACATTCCGCTGCGCCATGAGGGCGGGCCTCTGCCCGAATACACACGTTCGCCCTACATCTCGGCACGTCCAAGACTGAATAAGCTTCTGTCCCCCAGAGAGGAGAGAAGCCTCTCTGAAATATAAAATGCGTAGTTTGGGAGTGTCACCAAACTCGCGTCAAATATTGGCAGAGCCAATAGCAGAACAAATTGCACAACAAAATGCAAGGTAAGCAACAACACTAGCCAATACGAGAGAACTAGGTAGTATGTAGCTAGGGGTTGCACAACGTTAGACAGAGAGATACATACAGACAATCTGCGCACTTTTAAACACTCGAGGCGTAATATAGAGATGTCACAACACATGACAATAATAATAATAATAATAATCATGATGATAATAATAATTACAATAATTTCTGAAAAGTGGTTCAACATTTAAACAAATCACAGCGTTGTATTATTATTAGATTTCTGAATAATGAGTGTAACCCGTGGAAATATTATAGCAATTAATTTATGATGTGCATGAGGATAGAACAGCTGAAATTTTGTTCTAGTTCATCATCATCATCATCATCATCATCATCATCTTAATTTCCCCTTTTCCAGTTGACACTGGCTTGGGGCAAATACGGTTCCTCTCCACTTTGTTCTGTCGTTCCACAATTCCTCTTCCGACACAGTGTTCCAATCCAGCTTCCTCTTTTCTAATACTATTCTCCACCGAGTCTATCCAACGCATTCTTGGTCTTCCTCGTCCTCTCTTCCCTATCATCCGTCGTTCCAGTGCTCGTCTTTGTAGACTTTCTTCATTCATCCGTTTGACATGTCCAAACCATCTCAATCTGATTTGCTCCAGTTTGTCATTTAGTTTCTGTACTCCCAGTTCTTTCCGTATATCTTCATTTCTCACTCTGTCCCTACTTGTTTTCTGGACCATACTTCTCAGGAATCTCATCTCAGCTGCTTGTACTCTGCTCTCATCCCTCTTACTCATTGTCCAAGTTTCTGCTGCATAATATGTCATTATAGGAACATAATATGCTTTGTACATAACTTCTTTAGCCTTAATTGGTATATCCTTGTTCCATACTAGACCCCGTACCTGTTGGTAGAAAGCACTCCCGAGTTGTATTCTTCTGCTAATTTCCAAATCTAGTCTTACATCTTCAGTCAGTTCACATCCCAAGTATTTGAAGTGTTTCACCACTTCCAATTCCTTATCTCGCACTTTGATAACTCCTTTTCCTTCTTTCTTATCTCTACTCATCACCACTGTTTTACTCTTCTCCACATTTACTTTAATCCCCATTGCTCAATCTTTTCATTTATTACATCTAACTGTGGTACCTCCATCTCATCCTCGCCCCAGATCACAACGTCGTCTGCAAACAACATTACCTTCATCTTTGCCCTACTATATTCTTTCATTGCTGCCTTCATGATATCATCCATCACCATTACGAACAATAATGGTGACAACACACTTCCTTGCTTTAGTCCAGTGTCAATTTTAAACCATTGGGATGACCCGACTCTAGTCTTCACACTACTGTAGCACTCCATGCACATTCCTATTATCATGTTGGTAGGTTTTAGCTAAGGGTTACCACTACCTAAGGGATGATGATAGGAGAGAAAAGGAGATGGGTTTCGGTTTGGAGAAAAGTATTGGTAGATAGGAAGAGAATCCACCACAAAAATTGAAGTAAGTTAATAAAATGGAACGAAAATATACTGTACAAATCTTAAGAGGAACCTAACTTTAGCGGGGCCTGTTTCAGGCAAGCTCAGAGCGTAGCGTGAATTGAGGTGGCCTGCAAGTGCTCGGCGATTGCACCTTCCCTCTCGAGCCGGTATTCCGGTATTATGGGGGAAGGGTGGCAGTCTGGCAAGGCAAAGTAAGCCAAAATGGAAGAACGTACTAATTTTTGCTTCAGAAAGGTTATTTTTATGATGCATTCAAGAATGCTCGAAAGATTTGAATTTGGTATAATAATGTTATTTCTGGGTACTGTTGGATCTCCGTCAGACCAACCCAATGCTCCCAGAGAGGGACGCGATGAAGCAGTAAGAATGCTTTTAGTAATAATTTTACTGGTTTTCTTGACAACTTTTATAAGAAAACCTATTGTTGCACTTAAGAAAGGCTAAGCTTTTACCCAGCAGACTGCCGACTAAAAGTTTAGAACAGAAGAAAAACTTGAGTTCTAGAAACAAACCTTAAGTCAGAGAAAAAAAATCTCAACAAGCAGGAAGCTTGCAGAGCTAGCTATACTTGCCTTAAGGGCTCGTTAGAATTAGCTATGACAGCTAAGAGAAACTTTAAGCATGTTGTTATTTGCAGTTTTAAGTTAAATGCAACAAATAGTACGAATTTTGTCGATTTCAAAATTATATTTTTTCGTAAAGATATCTTAAGCTTAAAGGAAGAATCAGGGTGAAGAGGGTTCTGCCTAACTTTTATTTTAGTGAGAAAGATGAAGCAAAAAATAATAGAGAGTTTATTAACAATAAATATAAACTTTAGAAAATTAACATTGCATAAGTTAAGACTTAATTTGAGTTCAAACCAATGGTTAATTGTAAAATGCCAAGGTCTCAGACCTTATAATAAGAAGTTTACTATTTTCAAATACAGGTTTCGCACTTGCAAAGCACTAAACCTATACAGAGGTTTTAAAATGTGTGCTTAAAATTAAGAACTTTAACGTTTATAACGACAATTTTGACGCCATTATAACTTTTATAATTAAATCAGGTACAATGTAGGCACTTTTAGAATCCCTTTATGGAAATCGAAAAGGCTGTAAAAAGTATGTTGAATTCCTGATTATAACAGGAAAAGAAAAAGAAATATAAGCGGAAGTTAATTTAAATATTGTTAGTAGGGGGGGGGGGGGGGGTGCCTGGAAAAGAAGAATGGGTTTGTAATGTTCTGGCCAATTGTATCGCTCTCATTCGAACGCGGCGCGGTTGGTAATTGAACAGGCACTGTTTTGCACTATAGTCTATTGATGGATTTGAAAAGTTCACTATTGCGGCACAGAAAGTTTATAAAGAGAAAAGTTATTGTAGTTATGGAGATAACTAGTTGAATTTTAGCTTGAACAAGTTTATTGCGTTAGAAAATGTATAGGTTGTAGTTGAGTGCTGAAGAAAAGTTCCCACAGAGGAAAGCAAATTGTGTGTTGACCAGCGGTTTATGCGGTTCCTCAGTGTGGAAAAGTATTCCCATATTTGAGCGGAAAATACTAGATTGCTTTACTTGTAGAAAGATAGTTTAACTTAGAAAGTTCTGGAGTTATTATGACGGTTGAATGGGGCAGTAGTGGTCCCACGGAGGAAAAGAAGCTAAGTTTTTATAGAAAGTGTTTAGTTTAACAAGAATCCCACGGTGTGAGAAAGTATTCTAAGTTAATTTGTACAAGAAGTACTAAATTTTCAGGTTTTTAAGTCAGCTTAGAAGCTAGAGCATGACTAGAGAAATCCCTCGAAGACGGTTTTTGCATAATATTTAGCAATTCCACATACTGCTTATAAAATTGTATTAAAAACCTTTAAAACAATTTAAAAATCATTGGAGATTGGTACTTAGCTTTTTACATGTTTGAAGAAATTAGATGATCCTGGCGACCGTTAGCTTAGGTCCACAACATGGCGTCGATTTATAAAAATGTCTCATATGGACAGGAGACAAGCCTTTGGGAGGAAGGGGCGTGGTGGCTCAGCGGTCTAGCTGTATGCCTCTCACCAAAGCGGTCCGGGTTCGATTCCCGGTCAATGCATGTGAGATTTTCGAAGTGAAATGCCATGTCCTGTGGTTCGGATTCCACGTAAAAAGGAGGTCCCGTGGCTCATAATCACAAGATTCACGGTCACGTAAAACTACAATCTTCCTTCCTTCCTTCCTTTGGGAGGCTTCAAACTGTATGCTCGAAAGATAAAGCAGAACTGGTAACGAGCGAACACGCACCCGAAGGAGGTAGGCAGGCAAGGGGAAGGGGAAACGAGGGAGAGGGGTAAAAACAAGAGAACATACATTATAATAGGCAACTTGATAACATGAAAAATTCTTCATAGATATGAAGTTTCTTCTTCATGGAGCGGTGTTCATGGAGATGTTAGCTAGCGACAACGACGAAACCTGGTGGTTTGATTGGTAAGGAAGTCCTCTTGAGCATGGAGATGTTGAGGGACTTCAGTTGTTAGCTGCTAGATGCCGCTAGGTTGATGATGGAATATGTATATTTAGAACAGACTTATAAAAGGCATGAGCAAAGTGTACAGAGCAAATAAAATTTAAAGAATCACTGTTGGTGTTTGTGAACTGGGAAAAAATGAATTGAATAAAATAAATAAATCAAAGAGCAGCAAAGGCTAACTCTGCCTGACCGTGTATTCCATGGAATGCACCATACTGGGGGGGGGCAAAGACAAACAGCGAGGAGAAACACAATGTTAAAGGTTAAGAGGAAGGGGGGCAATTAAAGGGATGGGTCTTTAATATGCCCTTTGGTAGTCAAGATCCTTACCACCCTGACTCTTCCATCCCTTCGCGGGTAACACTCGACCACCCTTCCGGAGATCCAAACTAAAGGGGGGAGGGGGGAAGCATCTCTAACAAGAACCAGGTCCCCCACTTTGATGTCAGGATTAGAAAGAAGCCAGTTCTGTCTCCGTTGTAAGGAAGTTAAGTATTCCTATTTCCACCTCTTCCAGAAAGAATTACGAAGGGCTTCAAGCTTACGCCAAACGATCGGTAAATAAGAATCTCTATAAGAGTTAGGAACGGGGGGATGGGCAGAAAGAGGAGTACCAATTAGGAGGTGACCAGGTGTTAGGGAAAGTAAATTATCAGAGTCATTGGAATGCGGGGGCAACGGGCGCGAATTGACAACGCCGTCAATCAAAAAGTAGCTAGGAGCTGCGAGAAACAAAGCCCCAATAAAGATCGCGACAAGATGCGAAAAAGGAGAGATTACAAATGTAAACAAAGCGTATAGAAACAAGTACATTGATTAAGGCTAATAATATACCAAATGAGTAAAGAAAATAGGCGAGTAAGAAGCAAGAACGCCATAGGTAACAATAATCTAGTAGCAATAAACAATGACCTGAAGTTGTAATAAGCATCAAAAGGGATAACTAGAAGAATAAATAGGTCAACCAGATGTATGACGCAACAAGAATATATGCGAAGATACATCGAATGTAACTACGAGAAAAAACAAGTTTGTTTAACAACAAACAACAAAAGTGTAAAATAGTTACACAGAATACTAGAAATACGCGCAGCGAGAATATATAAAGATTTCATTGAAAAACAATCGGAGCAAACTTCTACTACGAGTGTGGACAAGTGAGCGAGATAGGTAAATAAGACCTTGAGACGAATAGTGCAACGAGATAACAAGTATAAGTAGCTGAAAATGTCAATGACCAGAACCAGTTTCTCTTGGCAAGGAGGTAAGCGACTTCCTGAATTGCGGGAGCAACTCGCATGACAATAGCTGGCAGAGAGCCCGAGTTGAGTTAAGGAAAACTTGTCCTGACCTTTGTCACATATAGAGGAAGTTAGCAACGGCTTGGCATTACGTGAGTTTGTATACAAACGAGATTGCCATACAAGCAGTTGAAAATAAACAAAAAGAGTAAATACAACCAGCCAAACATTAAAGCAGAACTTTAAGTAACACACGTAGTCATGCGTAGCTCGAACATGAAACCCCAATTTAAAGACTGAGAAAACAGAACAATTAATCAATTTAACATGATTTTGAGGATAACTAAGCTCAATCATTGCAAACCGAAAAAAGCTTAATTCTTCTGAACAGCGAAGAAAAGCCGGGAAATCAAGTGAGAAATTATGGCTATAAATTATTGTCCTTGAAGTTAAAGAACCCAGATTGTCAATCGGCTTCAAATGCTGCTTCCGAGTGTGAGGAAGAGGGCCGGAGGCGGCCGCGGCCATCCTACTTAATTGCGAAAGGATTGAAATATAGCTCACAGCAAAGTGATGGTGACTGATAGCCATGGTTTTACACAGAGAGAAGATAGTTTTCGATGGAAAGTTTAACCAATTACCGACGTAGAGAAATGACAAAAGGCAATGAAACAAACGTCTTAAGGCAAAGCGGACCTGAATTGCCACTTTGTGCGGAAATAAGTCAAAACCCATTAAATAGCTTACAGCAGTGACGTAGTTGCTGACACTGAGACATCGTTTCGGCGAGTTGTTTTGAAATGTACCGAGATCGTTAACATAAGTGTTCTCTTTTTTAGAAAATGAATTTGAATCAGCGTTAACAAAATGACATTGCGAGTTAGTTTGAAAACTGGAACGTTGGATTTGACCAGTAACAATCCCACCAAAATCGGTATCTCTGGCAACCACGTTTGAAGATAGTTTGCGATTTTGCTTGCGAAGGCAATTCCAAAAAACATTGGCACTCAAAAATATGTCAATGGGACTTTGTATGTTGAATAAAGGATCGGCTAACCTTAAATGAGAAGGAATATTCAGACCTGAGATATCAACAGAGTGGCTTGGAGTATCCTCTCCGATGCTGTTAAGAATGAGGCAATTAAGTTTGAGAAAATTATTTCTATGACAGGTGTCCTTTATGGTTAGTTTCGTGAATTGCAAAGCTTGTGAGTTTAAGCTGTTAATGCCTGATACATTAATAGAAGTAGGAGTTACTGGTAGGCCCAATTTTTGATCAAAGAATTGGAAAGGAAATCATGGGTTGCCGCTGAATCGAGGAGGCCTCGTGCACTGACCCAGTTGCCAAATTTATCCTGGTCCTCGATTTGAACAATAGACAATAGTACTTGAGCACTACGCAAGGACGTAGCGTCCTGAATAAAAGATGAAGCATTATGACTGCTAGTATTGTCACTTTTTTGAGAAGTGGATGCTGCTGATGACCTCGATTGTTCATGACGATGCAATAAGGTGTGATGCGGTTTTTCGCAATGGAATCAGAGCCTGGTGGACGTACAATTTGAGGCTGAATGTTTTGATGACAGACAATTAAAGCAATATTTATTATTAGAAACAACTTTCCTTCTGTCGTCAACAGACAATTCTTTAAAGGATTTGCATGAATACAAAGCCTGAGACTTATTTGCAGAGTGTGCATTTTAAGTTGAAAGAGAGACACCAAAGGAGACATGAGCAACCTCTTTTCCCCTCACCAGCTTTGCACTGTAAAGTTATAGCTGAAAAATTCAAAATAAATATTAGTATTTTGCAAGATATTGACAAATGGATTCTCCCGGGTTTCGGCACCAAATTTTGGTAGGTTTTAGCTTTGGGTTATACGTACCTAACGGACGGGTTTCGGTTTGGAAAAAAGTATTGGTAGATAGGAAGAGAATCCACCACAAAAATTGAAGTAAGTTAATAAAATGGAACGAAAATCTACTGTACAAATCTTAAGAGGAACCTAACTTTAGCGGGGCCTGTTTCAGGCAAGCGGAGAGCGTAGCGTGAATTGAGGTGGCCTGAAAGTGCTCGGAGATTGCACCTTCCCTCTCGAGGCGGTATTCCGGTATTATGGGGAACGGTGGCAGTCTGGCAAGGCAAAGTAAGCCAAAAGGAAGAACGTACTAATTTTCACTTCAGGAAGGTTATTTTTTATGATGCGTTCAAAAATGCATTTGGTATAATAATTTTATTTCTGGACACTGTTGGATCTCCGTAAGACCAACCCAATGCTCCCAGAGAGGGACGCGATGAAGCAGTATGAATGCTTTTAGTAATAATTTTACTGGTTTTCTTGACAACTTTTATAAGAATACCAATTGTTGCACTTAAGGAAGGTTAAGCTTTTACCCAGCAGACTGCCGACTAAAAGTTAAGAACAGAAGAGAAACTTGAGTTTTAGAAACAAACCTTAAGTCTGAGAAAAAATCCTCAACAAGCAGGAATCTTGCATTAAGGGCTCGATAGAATTAGCTATGACAGCTAAGAGAAACTTTAAACATGTTGTTATTTGCAGTTTTAAGTTAAATGCAACAAGTAGTACGAATTTTGTCGATTTCGAAATTATATTTTTTCGTAAAGATATCTTAAGCTTAAAGGAAGAATCAGGACAAAGAGGGTTCTGCCTAACTGTTATTTTAGTGAGAAAGAAGAAGCAAACAATAATAGAGAGTTTATTAACAATACATATAAACTTTAGAAAATTAACAACGCATAAGTTAAGACTTAATTTGAGTTCAAACCAACGGTAAATCGTAAAATGCCAAGGTCTTAGACCTTATAATAAGAAGTTTACAATTTTCAAATACGAGTTTCGAACTTGCAAAGCACTAAACCTATACAAAGGTTTCAAAATGTGTGCTTAAGATTAAGAACATTAACGTTTATAACGACAATTTTGACGCCATTATAACTTTGATAATTAAATCAGGTACAATGTAGGCACTTTTAGAATCCCTTTATGGAAATCGAAAAGGCTGTAAAAAGGATGCTGAATTCCTGATTATAAATGGAAAAGAAAAAAAAATATAAGCGGAAATTGCCACTATTTGAAATAGTAAATAAAATGATGTACAAGTCGTATAACGTATTCTGAAGAAAAAAAGAAGATTGAGTACAAAGGATCAATGATTAGAAAGTTAACAATTCCTGTACTAGCAGGAAAAAGAAAGAGGAAAGAATAAAAAGAAGTTTCTACAACTTCTTGTAATTTCACAGAGTTAATATATTTTAGATGGAGAAAGACGGGAGGGCACCAAACTTAGGGCGAGGCCTCATTGAAAATTGACAAGCTACATAAGTTAATTTAAATATTGTTAGTAGGGGGTGCTTGGGAAAGGACAATGGGTTTGTAATGTTCTGGCCAATTGTATCGCTCTCATTCGAACGCGGCGCGGTTGGTAATTGAACAGGCACTGTTTTGCACTATAGTCTATTGATGGATTTGAAAAGTTCACTATTGCGGCACAGAAAGTTTATAAAGAGAAAAGTTATTGTAGTTATGGAGATAACTAGTTGAATTTTGGCTTGAACAAGTTTATTGCGTTGGAAAATGTGTAGGTTGTAGTTGAGTGCTGAAGAAAAGTTCCCACGGAGGAAGGCAAATTGTGTGTTGACCAGCGGTTTATGCGGTTCCTCAGTGAGGAAAAGTATTCCCATATTTGAGCGGAAAATACTAGATTGCTTTACTTGTAGAAAGATAGTTTAACTTAGAAAGTTCTGGAGTTATTATGACGGTTGAATGGGGCAGTAGTGGTCCCACGGAGGAAAAGAAGCTAAGTTTTTATAGACAGTGTTTAGTTTAACAAGAATCCCACGGTGTGAGAAAGTATTCTAAGTTAATTTGTACAAGAAGTACTAAATTTTCAGGTTTTTAAGTCAGCTTAGAAGCTAGAGCATGACTAGAAAAATCCCTCGAAGACGGTTTTTGCATAGTATTTAGCAATTCCACACACTGCCTATAAAATTGTATTAAAAACCTTTAAAACAATTTAAAAATCATTGGAGATTGGTACTTAGCTTTTTACATGTTTGAAGAAAGTAGATGATCCTGGCGACCGTTAGCTTAGGTCCACAACATGGCGTCGATTTTTTAAAATGTCTCATATGGATAGGAGACAATCCTTTGGGAGGCTTCAAACTGTATGCTCGAAAGCTAAAGCAGAACTGGTAACGAGCGAACACGCACCCGAAGGAGGTAGGCAGGCAAGGGGAAGGGGAAGCGAGGGAGAGGGGTAAAGACAAGAGAACATACATTATAATTGGCAACTTGATAACATGAAAAATTCTTCATAGATGTGAAGTTTCTTCTTCATGGAGCGGTGTTCATGGAGATGTTAGCTAGCGTCAACGACGAAACCTGGTGGTTTGATTGGTAAGGAAGTCCTCTTGAGCATGGAGATGTTGAGGGACTTCAGTGGTTAGCTGCTAGATGCCGCTAGGTTGATGATGGAATATATATATTTAGAACAGACTTATAAAAGGCATGAGCAAAGTGTACAGAGCAAATAAAATTTAAATAATTAATGTTGGTGTTTGCGAACTGGGAAAATATGAATTGAATAAAATAAATAAATCAAAGAGCAGCAAAGGCTAACTCTGCCTGACCGTGTATTCCATGGAATGCACCACATTTCTCTCAGTTCCTTGCCTATCCCCCTATTTGTTAAGCTTTCCCAAACTTTTGTTCTAGGGATGCTATCATAGGCCTTTTCTAGATCAATAAAAGTCATTACCATATCCTTCCCATATTCCCAACTCTTTACAATGTTCTGTCTCAGATTGAAAATGGGTTCCACTGTTGACCTGTCCCCTCTAAATCCAAACTGCTCCTCCTCTATTTGGCTTTCTACCTTTACTCTAATTCTTTTTCTATGATTCTTTCCATTACTTTGGCAACATGCGAGATGATGGTGATTCCTCGGTAGTTACCACACACCTTCCTGTCTCCTTTCTTGAATATTGGCAATGTTATTCCCTTTTTCCAGGCTTCAGGAACTTTCTTCCCTCTCCACACACTCCTGAGAAGTCGGTATGTCCACTGCAGTCCCACTGGAGCTGCCGCCTTGATCATTTCTATTGCCACTTTGTCGATTCCCACAGCTTTCCCCATCTTCATCTTCCTGATTGCCCATTCCACTTCTGCCATAGTAATGTCTGGTTCTTCTTCTATTTCTTCCTCCGCCGTTTTGGCTGTTTGCGTAACTTCTCCGCATGCCTGGCGTCTCCCCTTCAACAGCTCGCTGAAATATTCTTTCCATCTTGTTGTTGGATGGCATTTTGAAAGAATGTTCTTATGAAAGTAAATTATTTGCACTGTGCTGCTGTAATGTTAGTGAATTTAAATCGGTTGCAAAGAAGGAATAAAGATAGGCTCCTCCAGCTCTCTTCGTTCATTGCATGACTCATCGTCTCAAATTAGTACTGCAACAGGTTTGTAAGAAGCTTTCCAAACGTAGGATTTTCCCCCGCAAATATTGTATAAGTAGTGTCACCACTTAGCGAATTGTTCGAACGCTCTTGTGTCTAATACAGTCAAAATAATTCCTACTGTTGCGGTAACTCGTTGGTAGTCCAAATCAAGACTTCTAAAAGTTATTGTAGAACAGTTTGAAACAGGTGTATGAGGACGAAACAAGTGAGGAAAATACAATTACGTCGTGTAAAGTATTCCTGAATGAGCTTAATGATTTTGAATTTTCATTCGTAGCATTAGTCTTCAATGATATTTTTGGTTTGTCAGATGTTCTATTTGACATATTGCAGAAACATCTTTGGGTATTGATTATTGTGTAGCCAAGGTTAAATACACGCAAGTTCTACGAACAAATAAAAGGAATGGACGTCATTGTGGTGAACTTATTGAGGAAAGTAAGCCGCTGACAAACATTAACCTCCGTAGGGGGCCTACTGATTTTACACGGGAAGATCTTGTAATTGGTTGGTAGAGTAATAATAATAATAATAATAATAATAATAATGATAAGGTGTTGGATGCCAGGTCGCAACTAACAGTTGAGAACCAAATTTGTAACTTAAAAATATACCATATTGCAGAGCAGCAGAAATCTCTTCTTTCCCAGGCCGTGATGTGACTATGTCAACTAAACAATCAGGATAACCTATGGGAGTTAGGGATGCCTTATAGTAATGTCTATGCCGGCCCAGTGCTGTTGGGGTAGCGCGCCTGCCTCTCACCAGGAAGCCCCGGGTTCGATTCCCGTCTCCATCAGGGCTGGGAGGGGTGCACTCAGCCTCGCGAGGACAATTGAGGAGCTGTCTGACAGTGAGGCAGCGCCCTGATCACTAAAACCAAGATTAACGGCCGAGGGGACCCGATGCGCTGATCACGCGTCACCCCAATATCTGCAGACCAAATGGCTCGGCAGCGGTCGCTTGGTAGGCCTAGGCCCTTCATGGGCTCTACTGCCTGGAGTTATTTATGGTAATGTCTACTTACTAAGGAATGTAAACCTATCTTGAAATAAAGAAAATAATGTATTAAAAAACGAAATATGAAGGAAGTACGTTAATAGAAATTGAATTTACTGAATTCAAAAATATGGGATATTGGCTTTCACGGCCAGTGAATTGGGGTTTCGCCTAGGACACCAAGCTGGCTCATCAGTGAGCTCCTGGTGTCCCCGCCCCACACAAGACACGGCACAAACCTAGAAATATTGCTGAGTTTTAATTCACTGGCCGTGAAAGCAAATATCCCATTTTTTGGAAGCCTTCAGAGGGAGGTTATGGCTGCTTGAGCTTCTAGTTCTCGCAGTGAAGAGTCAAAGGTGCGCTTCATAAAAAGGGAGGTAGCGCGCAGTTCGCTACTCCTGTGGGAGTTCGGGTGGTGACACCAAGAGCCCGCTGATGTGCCAGCTTGGTGTCTTAGGTGAAAACCCACACAAGACACGGCACAAACCTAGAAAAATTGCTGAGTTTTTACTGAATTTACACTTATGTAGCTGAAGATGAAATTGGAGGAGTAGGATGAATTACGTTAATAAAAAAAAAGCTTGAAGTTAAATTTGCCTTAGCAAAAATCAGAGATACTCAAGTCTTGCATTTTTGTTCGCTCACCGTGAAGATTTCTAGAAGACTGTGACCCCTGGTCACTATTTTGAGTCGTCGGTTTCTGTTGGATCATCTTCGTTGAAGATCTTGAAGTTCGTAGACGCATTATTTAAGTCAACTGACTGTAATTCAATGCTTCATAGAACATAAGTTCATACCCCTTAAATACATTGAGAAGACCTGCCGAAAGTTCAAGACAGTTATCTCACGTAGACAAATCAGAATTAGTGGTTCTCATACATGTCTGAAGACCAAATTACAATTGTGTCCGTAGACCACAATGAAAGTCAATCGAAGAATCAATAGTCTGACAATGAGTCAGTGGCTCTCTGGCTGTGTAGAAGCTTCTCCCTCCTTCAATATTCTTCTTCGCCAATAGAATCACCGTTGCAATGGTTACAAACTCCTCCCTGACTTATTCTCTCTTCTTCGCCAATAGAATCACCGTTGCAATGGTTACAAACTCCTCCCTGACTTATTCTCTCTTCTTCGCCAATAGAATCACCGTTGCAATGGTTACAAACTCCTCCCTGACTTATTCTCTCTCCTTCGCCCATGATTGGCTGATGACGTCATGTGACAGCTGCGTAATCGTTCGAATGTTCATCTTCTGCGCGCGCCTGAGCACCCGGGTGGAGGCTAAATGGTGTACCTGACAGACAACTCGTCATGTATTATTTCCTGTTGCTGGTGTTCTGTTTCCAATACACTGTCTAATTGTGAAGACCCCATGCCGTGTTTGTTGTGGATGATCAATACCTTGAATTCTCGTCCATACCTCTCATTTCAAATGTAAAGTATATTGGCCGTCAGAGGAGCTTGCCAGGGTTGACAAGAACCGAAATGACTTCCCAGACATTCCCATCTGTCAAACACATAAACCGAGAGGATCGGATGCACTTCTTTTAGGCCAATACAGCACGAGAATCGTGGTCCCAGAGATCTGGGTGTTCATGGAGCCGAATGTAAAAACACCCCAAGAAGAACACCCTCATACACAAAACTAAGTAATGAAAACATCCCGGCTTATGTAAAATCTCGTGAACACGTTCATTTAAAATCAACAAACCCTTATCCTACATCGGAGGTTAATCTGCAAAGCTAATAAATAAAAATAAATAAATAAATCCAAGGCCCTAACTGAAGCTAAGTTAAAACCCTCTCGAAAATCCTTTAATACAAATGTGAAAGCAACAACAGCAAAGCTTGGAATGTGGTACGTTCCGCATTTACAGTTAATTTGAATTGATTTAGCTAAGTCCTGACATGAATACAAATTACGGCGATAGGCGTCCGTAAGCAAAAAATTACGATAAAGGCTCACATGACAACCAGTAACAAACAAAAACAATCAGTCTTATAAATACACGTGTTCAACAACACTACAGGTACAATGCGGATGAATACAGAAATAAAGCACTAGACCCAAATTCTTTCTGATTAAAGCCTTCCTGCACATTTTGAAATACTTTGTACCCAAAAGTCATCTAAGTGAATGTTTGTTACGTTGGCGACAGCGCAGTAAAAACTACGTCTTACGCCACATGAGTATTGCGCTCCACCAGGTACGAACTTCAGGTTCATGCGCCACTCCGTCGTCTCAAACTAGTGTAAACTTGTCTAAATCTTATATCCCCTGGGAAATGATTCACCTCTCATGGCATCAGTAAGCAAGCTCAAATGTAGGTCCAAAGATATCAACAATCAATCAATTAATAAGTTAATCATTTTTAGAATAATTATGTTTCATGATTTATATGCCTCGAATTACGGTATCGTTGGTTTATGACGAAATACTGATGATTCCATGACACGTAGGCTAAAGAACAGTGAGTCTCCTGTGAGATCAGTCACTTACAACATTGAATTATAGTCAGCACAACTCCACGAGCTAACACTGGCTCGGAATGAAACAATAAGACAAACTGTCGGTAGCGCGTAGCTCACCTGATCAGCCTTGGGTAAGTCTAGCATAACATCAGTTCCTTCCCGGCAATCGCAAAAATACAACAATCCTGGTCGTAGACGCAAGTCTATACGACAGTGCTTCACATGCACTAAATACACATTTAAATGGCCTTATACAACGTGTCCTCATAGTCAATAAACGAAGAATAAACCTTTCATCAATTCTTAATACTTCCTGAAACACTATAATACAATTTGTCGCTCTTCAATAGCGATCTAACATAGGACTCAAAAGTGCTCCATTTCATAGCAAAACATATGGTCGCCTACAAGATGGCTGCTATCCTTGACCTAGATTGTGAAAACACCTTCCAAACAGTAATCTGACGTCAGCACGTCTGTAAAAATAATCAATAGTCTGTCTCAATTGAATAGCGCATTGGTTTTGTCGGTAGGCAATAACTCTTTCTAAAGGTGTGTCAATACACACAAGCCTCCCTGCGTTTGGCAGTAATGTAACACATTCATTCAGGCAGACATTCAATGTATAACAGTCCTTATGTGAATTGTACACGTAGTTGCCTTATAAAATAACATTTATCAAAACTGGTACTGCGTAAATGTACGTAGTACAATGATACAACGTGTTTGTCATAGCAAACAAACCTACATGATAGATATCACACTCTATTCCAACTGCTGTGATTTAAAGATATCATACTCTGTCTATTTACAAGCTCCTGCTTCACAATAACTTTACCGTGTCGACTACCGGTCACAAAAATATAATTAACACACAACCTCTCCTGCTGCTGGGTTGTTATAAATGATACGTAGATTAACAGGGTTCAATGCTCGACTGGCATAATTACAAAATTCCCTGACTTGTTCTCACTTAGAACTATGTGGCATCAGAGTTTCACAATGTTCAACAAAATCCAATATAACTGTGGTAACTACTGTCGTCTAAATCAACTGATACGATGGAAATATAACAAAGCAGTGGCGTGACTAGAGAAATAACAGAATTGGTGTCACGACAAAAATATTTACATGGATGGCAGTCCATCCTCTAAACTTCAATCTAAGGTTGACCAAACATAGCTCATCAGCTATGGTCACAATTAGTAAGCTGCAAGACTTGACGTTCTGAAAACGTCCATCGGAATGCACCATTGGGTAGAATCCAACTACACGGTGTCTAACAAGTATAAGCATACTGAAATAAATCACAAGATGAGTGCTAAACTACAATCCCTACCTAACTGGTTGTCAAGAAGTTCGGTCGGTTAACTATGCTTCATCTACCACAATAAGAATCCGTGCAAGAAAGGAGTCACAAACTCACTGGACCAGTATTTCACCTCATCCTCACCAGAATTGAGGGGTAAGTAACATCCGGACAATAGCAAGGGCCTTCCCTCCAAACTTGATCCTCTTCCTGGCATTTTCTACGTCCTCTTGGTCGGTTCTGGAGTAGTATCCTCGTCATGTTGGTGGCTCTTACGATGATCTTCAACAGGTTTCCATGTCCCTCGTGGTTTTCAGGTTCCCAAATCATACGGTAGCTCCTCCTCAGAATATCTCCTTCACATGGTGGCTTTACTCCATGTTAGTCACATTGAATGATGGTAATACGAAGTTACACACATGGTCATTTAAGTAGCACATTTTTATAGGAATTTACACACGTTGTAGTCACAGAATTTACAGTAATGACTGTGAAAATAGATTGCACATTGCTTCTACACAAATATTGCAAACTATAATAAAAAATGGCCCTTCACTGTCTGCTTCACTGATTCTCAGATACGCACATGATATCGTTTCACTGAAGTTACAACTTTGCAAAATCACCATTTATCGTCGCAATCTGATATCGTAGAAAAATCGCACTACAAGCGATGATATTGTTTGTGACAGTGGCGTGCTTTACACTCATACAATATGATGTTCAATGTTTTCATTCGGTTATATTCTGTCCCTCGTGCACTTAGAAAAGTTCTGCCTCGTGGTTGAAATATGGTGTTCCACGCGGTCAAAAATACGCGGAAAAATTGCACTTCTGCCGAATATTCACTGTGGTCGATAATACTTGACCAATAATGCAGTTTAATGATTACAGCACACAATACGGTGCGAAATTATTAACGATGCACGTAGATACAAAAATGTTCATCACCTTGTGGGTGAACTGTATTTCGTTTCCTCGTCACTGCAGATGGACTGTGTAACACGTCCAATTTGGACGACACCAAATTCGGTTGTCTTAGACACCGGATCATGCTCCTGGGTTCATGCAAGTCGTTGAGCGACTAATTACATCCGATTCGCATATCTTCGATGGAAAATGCCTTTACTAAAAATAGAAACTCACACATCAAAGTGTTCAAATTATGCAGAATTACAAAGTGCGTAGTTTTGAGTCTTGTAGTATCAAAACAAGTAGTAATATAAGCTCAGAAAAGTTAATAGGACATTTCTTCAAAGTCAAAAGAACATGTGACATTATGTCAAAGCATGTGCAGGCCTCCGGGCGCGTTCAATGTTGAAGCAAAGTATTCACATATACTTTTCAAGGAAAATATCACCGAGGATGAGCTCACACGGGCTCATATGCCCCTCCATCGTTTCAAATGAAAATGTAGGTATGCATTTTTATTTGCTTCATCAGCTATGTTTAACAGGTGATATATTTTTTAAACTGGTGGTGTTGAATGTACTAATATGCTCGCCTGTCTGTAGGTCACCAATGACACTGCACCCATTATTTAAGGGGTGTTCCAGTGGATAAAATATGAAAAAATGTCAATTTTTCGATTTGTATACGATGTAAAAGATGGCACTTTGACGTTTAAAAAGATGTATAACACTTGATATTTGTTATTTGCAAAACATGTCTAATATTTATTTAAATAACGCAGTGTGCGTTAGAAAACATTGATAATTAGAACATACACAGGCATTTTCTCAGAACTTACTTTTTGCACATAATTGTACCATATTTTTCAGTTGTTACTTATCACAGAAGTCTCAAAGTTTTAACACCCGTAGCTTGGCTTGTAAATGAGATTTTAACACGGGGATTTCGTTCTAGCTCAAATACATTATGAAAAAATTGATATATCTAGATTTTTTAACGAAAAATTTGAGATTAAAGAAAAAAAATATTATTATAGTCACACTAGTAGGAACACCAAACGCCCCTTTTTGAAGTACTAAGAATTGATCACTAATTGTGGTAATCAAATTTAATCTATATCTACCCAGTAGTTTCTACGAAATTGGAACATGAATTTATTAAATATTATCAATAAGAAGATAGGCCATTGGAACTCCCCATAAGGTTTCCACAACACGATTGGCTCCATAGTACAACGAAACAAATTTCCCATATACTGTGTCCATGGGGCTGGAAGTACCTGGTCTTCTAATGAGTACAAGGTCTCCCACGACGAGTGGAGTTTTAAATCTCTTATGTCGCATCCTCCTCAGACGTTTCGATGCTTGTTGATCTAGCTAGTTCCTAGCAGCGATAATTCTCCTGGCATGCGAGGGTTGCAAACAAGGTGGAGTTACAACAACGCGGCTCCAAACTCGCATAGGCATTTGGTTCAAATGCAGGCCTATGGGTATTTGACCAGTGCTTTCGTGTACAGTGGAGTTAATACATTTTTCCATTACCACCAGAACTTCGGTGCATCGACAGTGTTCCTCCTGACAATACAGTCTGCAGAATTTTGCAAGATTAGACATAACACACTCCGCAGGATTACTCTCTGGGTGTCTTATGGACGATAGTGCATGTCCTGTTTCCAATTCATCCATAGCGTTGGCGAATTCTACAGAGGTAAACTGTGATCCGTGGTCAGTCAACAGGAATTTTGGCTTTCATGCCTCCGGTGTCACTTGTCGTTTTATCCTTTGTAAGATCAGGTGCGCCGTAGCTTTCTGTATCGGATGAAGAATAGTATATTTCGTAAATACGTCGATGGTCACGACGACATATCGGTTTCCTCGACGAGCTTTCGGGATCGGTCGGTAAAGATCCTGGGTGTACACTTCCTTAGGTTGTGTTGGTAGTATGGGTCTAGGCGGTTCCTTTAACAAGTGTGACGTGTACTTGTTACGCTGGCAAACGTCACAAGCACGTAAGCACCGTCTCATGTACGTACCTAGCCCTTTCCAAATAAATGATTCTTGAATCGTGGCAATCGTTTTGTCGGTTCGTCCATGACCAATATACAAATGAACCATAAGGATGACAGCGTTTTGGTATCTCCTGGGAATAACAGCACGAAGCTGTGTGTGATCTTCGTCTATGAACTTCTACAGAGTTCGGCGATAGATTGAGGTAGTCATCAGCAATAGCGGCTGTCTGTGCAAAATGGATATCCTGGGCATCCATTCGGTTCTCCAAAAATCGTATAATTCTTCTCAATTCCTCCTCGCGTCTTTGTCCCTCAGGTAGGTGACGAAGTCGGCGAAGGTGTTCTTCGCATTCTCCCTCGATATCAATGGCATTAACGATCGCTTCCGGATTTCGGCTGAGAATGTCAGCCAATACATTCTCTTTATTGGGTCGATGCTCGATCACAAGATCAAATTGCTGGAGGAACAGCGTCCAGCGCATGATCCTGTCGCTTTTCAGTCTTGTTCTTAAGGTGAAGGTCAAAGCGTGATGGTCGGTCCTTACTACGATTCTCTGTCCCCATAAAATTTGCGCCAGTACTCCAATGCATATACAATGGGAAGTGCTTCAATCTCCGTCGTGAAATAGTGAGATTCATGTGGTCTAAGTCTTCTACTTAAGAAAGCAATGTAGTGACGTCTCTGCTCTTCATCTTCCTGTAGTAGGATAGCACCTATGCCTACAGAAGATGCGTCGGTCTCCACGATGAAATTCCAGGAGTAGTCTGGATATTCCAAAGTGATCGACACGACTAACATTTTCTTGGCTTTCACAAATGCTTCATTGCATTCTTCGCTTCAAACCCATCGATTGTTCTTCTTGAGTAATCCTTGCAATGGAGCAACAGTCTTCGAGTACTTTAGACAGTGAGTGGCAAAAACTGAATGACTCCTAAAAACTGTCTCACGTGTTTCACACATGTTGGTGTTGGAAACGCCGATATGGCATGAATTTTGCTGGATTAGGTCGGTATCCCTGTCCACTTATTATGTGACCCACAAATTTAATCTTCTGCTGGAAGAAATGCATTTATCATATTTGACCTTGAAATTAGCGTGCCGAAAATTTGCAAAGACAAGACGAAGAGTTGCTAGATGTTCCTCTTCGGTTTCTGAAGCTATGATAATATGATCCATGTAGCAAATGATCTTCTCCTTTACTTCCGGAGTTAATTTTGCATCAAAGACACGGATTAATGCGGCTCCCGCATTCTTTAATCCAACAGGTAGTTTCCGAAATACATAGGTAGTTTGGCCGAATAAAAACCCTGTGTATTTCTGTGTGTGCTCGGATAACCTGATATGGTAGTAGGTTTGTACCAAATCTAGGGATGTCAAAAATTGTTTCCCTTTAAACTTCCTTAGGATATCTCTTATCCTAGGCGGTTGGTCATGCTCAGGGGCTAAACGCTCGTTCAAGGCCCTGGCATCCAAACACAGCCTCAAACTGCCGCCGACCTTAACCACAGGGGCCAACGGATTTACGTAAGAAGTTGGTGCCTTCTTGATTGTGCCTGCTGCTTCAATCTCCTGGAGTTTCTTAGCAGCTTCTCCCCGATGCTTCTCCGCAATCGGATATACTTCCTTCTGATATGGAGAGTCGTCTAGCACAATCAGGTCGTATTCAAAATCATGAATCTCTCAAGCGCAGTATCGAATATATGCTTAAATTCAGTTAATAGTGCCTCCAGTGTTTCCTTCATGGGTTCGGTCAAAGGTTCTCCGTCTTCAGATGCTTCTTGAGTACCCTCTACTTTCTTAGCGTTTAACATTTCAACGATATTGACTTCTGCATCCAACTCTGGATCGTCTTCTGTCAGGTTCGTGGAATTGAGCTTATATTCAACAGTGTTACGTCCCATATCAACAATCCCATCATGTTTGCGCATAAAATCTGCTCCCAGTATAGCCTCATATCGAAGATCCTTGAGGACAAAAACTGATGCAAGTACACGTGGCTTTCAATTTTTAGAGTACACATGACCTGTATTTTGCATTTCACATTGCGATCAGGAATAATTCCTCGGACCCTAATGGCAGAAACGGGTAGTTCTGTCACATTAGCTCGTGTTTTCAGCGTGGCATAAAAATCTGCTGACAAATCACTGATCATTGCACCGGTGTCAATAAGAATGGAATCTGGGCATTCCCCAATCTCTGCCGATTGCATTAACTCAAAATCAGTCGTGGTTCGTCGTTCGTTCAATAAGTCATCCTGAATTGGTTCCCAGAGCAAGATAAAGGTAGTTACTCTGGTACCAATCAGATCAGCATCTATTGGGATTTTGGTGTTTTCCTTTTTTTCCTTTCGAAGTACTTGGCTGGTCATGCTCAGGTACCTCCTCTGGAATTTCACGTGCGTTCCTCGGTGTTCGGTTCTTGTCTACCTCTTCCTTATTTTCACGGAGTTGACGGATATACTCCCGACTCTCCTGTGCACGTCCACGCCAATCATGGTCAACTTTATACCGGGGATCGCGATCTCGGCGACATCCTCCACTGTATTGGAAATCGCGGCGAATCTGGCCTGACTGTTGAGCTTGAGGTATGTTCCAATTCCCTCGGCGGCCTTTTCTTGACGACGGGTGTCGTTCGTTCTCTGGTCGAATCGATTGCTCCAATAACCTCTGTTATATTGTTGCCTATTCCTCTCATATGGCGTTCTGTTCCAAGAACGACGTTCGGGACCTACGTTCCCCTGCTGATACGGAGCGTTCATCACTTGAGTTGGTTTTGTGGTCTAACACACTTTTTCAACAGTTGTGAGATTGACATGACGGGTCTCTCCCCTCGATGGTTTGTGTATCGCAAACTGCTCAGTACTTGAATCTAGACGTCTCAGAATCTGGTCGCATTGTGTGAATTTCGTAGCTCCAGCGGCTATCAAGACCCTCTGAAACTCTGCAGGTAATGGTATTGATTAATTCCTGCTCCGACAATGGTGGTTGAAGACAACGCAGCTTGGCCAACTGGGTTGAGAAATAGTTGGCATGGCGCGTTGGTGTGTTCGAGCTCTCGCGCATCGTGTACATTTCAACACGAATGCTCTGCTGTATGTCGCTCGACCAATAGGTTCTCAATAAGGCTTCCCGGAAATCCTGATATCCGGTGAAAGAATAGCGGAATGAGCGGAACCAGGTGCTCGCTTGGCTGTCAAGAAGACGCTCAATCACTCTGAGCTCCTCTCAAGTGTCACCATAGTATCTCAGTATCTCTGAGATAGCTCTCTACGTTCGCCAAAAATTCCACAGGGGTAATACCACTTCCAGTACCCGAGAAACGAGCGGGTTGCTCTTCTCTCTCATAACGTTCCCATTGTTCATTTGTGCATTCGCCGGCCTAAATATTGGTGCATTGTAATTGAGTTGCACTGGTGTCTTTGTTTGAATCGCAGTACTAGAATGCATAGTTTGTGGTCTGGTCATCTGTAGGAACGGCGGTGTTGTATTGGAGAATTGTGGTGGCGGCATAGTTTGTTGAGTATCACCTGACGACACATTTAGCGTACATTTCTGTTGATCTTCTATTCATTCCAGTAAGCGCTTCTCCAATTGCTCCATGTCTGGAGTGGTTATCGACTCCGTTTGACGACTTATCTCATTGATTTGTAACTCTAGGCGTTTAATTTTGCCGCGAAGTCATGTATCAATTTCCTGATGGCCGTCCGTAAATTGTAACTAAGTTGCAAGCGCTCTTTGACAACGACTTCTCCAAGTCTTTTCCTAAGTGAATTAACATCCTCTTTGAAATTCGATACGTTGTCCTTCACATAGAAAACCTCGTCCTCGACCTTAGCAACATCTCCTCTAAGTTCAGTGACCTCATCTCTGAAACTAGCAACATGAGCTTCCATATTATGTTTATGCTCATTCAGGTTCCCTTTCAGAATATCAATATCAATTCCGATCTCCTCACTGTTTGAGTCTATCTTCGCTTTCAGTTCTCCAACGGTGTCGTTAAGATCAGATACATTCTGAGACGTTGCAGCTAGTTCACCTCTGAATTTAATCATGTCATCCGCAATCGCCTTCACATTTGTGTTGACAGATAGCGCGGCTCCTCTTATGAGTGTGAGTCCCACATTGACGGTAGAGATTTCCTTCCTCTCGTTCTTCACGAATCCCTCGACGTTAGCTACAAGATTTCATTACTGATCCTTAGCATCTTCGAGATCTGCTCTCATGTCGACCTGAATATGTTCGATCGTTCCATCCAACGCAGCTAGTCTGGTCTGTACCTCATTCCTAGCATGGTTCACTTCGTCAGTTAAATTATCTAATCTATTGTTTGCATTCTTTTGGTGTCGCAAAACATCAATCCTAACAGCTGCTAAACCTGTGGTCTAATTATCATTGGCTCCCGTTCTGTTATTTTCCATGTCAACCCTTTCTTGGTTGAGATCAGCCCTAACATTGTTAAGGTCACCCCTAACTTTATTTAGCGTTCCTGTATTTGCCTCTAAGTCGCCCCTAATATCATTTAAAGCGGCGTTAACATGTCCTATGGCATTTATATTTACACCTAAGTCATCTCTGGCTTCTCCTACATCTTGTCTAACTTGGCCTAAGTCATCTCTAACCTGGTCGAGGTTACCTGTAACATTTCCTAATTCACCTCTGACATTACCACCTTTTTGCCTAACTGCGTCTTGGGCAGCGGTATTTGCACCTAAATCAGTTCTAATTTGGTTCAGATTGGCGTTAACATCAGCCATCAGGTTCATGCGCCACTCCGTCGTCTCAAACTAGTGTAAACTTGTCTAAATCTTATTTTCCCTGGGAAATGATTCACCTCTCATGGCATCAGTAAGCAAGCTCAAATGTAGGTCCAAAGTTATCAACAATCAATCAATTAATAAGTTAATCATTTTTAGAATAATTATGTTTCATGATTTATATGCGACGAATTAGGTTATCGTTGGTTTATGACGAAATACTGATGATTCCATGACACGTAGGCCAAAGAACAGTGAGTCTCCTGTGAGATCAGTCACTTACAACATTGACTTATAATCGGCACAACTCCACGAGCTAACACGGCTTGGAATGAAACAATAACACAAACTGTCGGTAGCGCGTAGCTCACCTGATCAGCCTCGGGTAAGTCTAGCATAACATCAGTTCCTTCCCGGCAATCGCAAAAATACAACAATCCTGGTCGTAGACACAAGTCTATACGACAGTGCTTCACATGCACTAAATTCATATTTAAATGGCCTTATACAACGTGTCCTCATAGTCAATAAACAAAGAATAAACCTTTAAATAAACAAGACCCGTAATCAAAGTCTGGGGTATATTCTATTACATGCCAATACATTGGTTGTCAAGCTAATTACATTGGACAGAGCGGAAGACGAGTAGATACACGTTATAATGAACATAGGAATGCGATAAGATACGGAACACATTCAGCCGTATGCGAACATATGTGTGACACGGGGCACAGCTTCACTAAAATCGAGACTGATCTAAAAATAATTCATCACGAATCGAAAGGCAGAGCTCTCGACATAAAAGAAGCAATCGAGATTCACCTAGCCAAACAAAACAATCCCAACAATCTAAATGAACACACTCTTATGGAGAGTTCACCCCTTTTCGCTCTACTAAAAACACACCCTGTCGAAAACAAGACACAACTTAGCGATACAGCCAAGCTAGATAAAACAGGGGGGAAAATAGCGGTGTTTATAGGTAAATGCTATTTGGATCAGGTGTACTATGTACATTTTCTGCAATAAACCTAGGCCGATATGCGCGGCAGTATTAAAGGTGCCGGGACGTCTTCAATAGACCGTGTACCGCTGAGTGAGAAATGGCTTTTTAGCCCATGAGTGGCGAAGATAGTTCCACGGTCTTTAGTAGTTGCAGACTCCTGCATTCAATAGCATACACTTTTATTTAGATTTGGCAAAGTCATACAAATATACATTGCACTGACCTCTGGAAGAACATAGCAACTAAAGGGGGAGGAAGGGGAAAACCAGTTCCACCCAGCGAACACTCGGGGTTAGTCGACAACAACTGGTGCCTATGGCAACACGCAACTGCTTCAAGTTCCAGTTAAAGAGACAACTCGATAAGTATAAGCTTGCATTATTTTAGTATAACCATAGTTGATTTTGTAAAACCATATAATCACCCCTAACAGACAAATTCCGGATTTTCATCACTATTTTAGAAGTTTACCTAACATTAGATATACCACATTTAACATACACCGACTGTTGCACTACCACACTGCAACTAAATAATTGTACATATTGTATATATTTTCACCTGTATTTTCAAACATAGATGTTATAGCCTAAGTGTAATGGATCTGATGATGATCGCTTGACGATCGAAACTGGTCATCCTAGTGTATTTATTAATCTTATGTAATTTATTTCAGGATCAGGGCATAACCCAGCTCTATTTGGGTACATTCGTGTTGACCGACTGAAAAGCACCAAACTTTTGTTTACTTAGGCAACACTGAAAAATGGCTTCAAACCTCACAATAAACCTTTTATCAATTCCTAATACTTCCTGAAACAGTATAGTACTATTTGTCGCTCTTCAATAGCGATCTAACATAGGACACAAAAGTGCTCCATTTCATAGCAAAACATATGGTCGCCTACAAGATGGCTGCTATCCTTGACCTAGATTGTGAAAACATCCTCCAAACAGTAATCTGACGTCAGCACGTCTGTAAAAATAATCAATAGTCTGTCTCAATTGAATAGCGCATTGGTTTTGTCGGTAGGCAATAACTCTTTCTAAAGGTGTGTCAATACACACAAGCCTCCCTGCGTTTGGCAGTAATGTAACACATCCATTCAGGCAGACATTCAATGCATAACAGTCCTTATGTGAATTGTACACGTAGTTGCCTGATAAAATAACATTTACCAAAACTGGTACTGCGTAAATGTACGTAGTACAATGATACAACGTGTTTGTCATAGCAAACAAACCTACATGATAGACATCACACTCTATTCCAACTGCTGTGATTTAAAGATATCATACTCTGTCTATTTACAAGCTCCTGCTTCACAATAACTTTACCGTGTCGACTACCGGTCACAAAAATATAATTAACACACAACCTCTCCTGCTGCTGAATTGTTACAAATGATACGTAGATTAACAGGGTCCAATGCTCGACTGGCATAATTACAAAATTCCCTGACTTGTTCCCACTTAGAACTATGTGGCATTAGAGTTTCACAATGCTCAACAAAATCCAATATAACTGTGGTAGCTACTGTCGGCTAAATCAACTGATACGATGTGAGTAGTGGAGTGATGCCGATTCTAACGAGTGTCATGGCCGCCGCGTTAGTCCAAGCCAATATCTCGCGAACCCATGGTCGGATGTTGACATATGAGGTGTCGTTGAACTCGAGCTGACGTCCTCTTTCCTATTGACCATGTATTATATTTTTCAAAAATTCTTTGTTTTTTTTTGTTTTCGAAAATAGGCGATAGTTTGAAAACCAAACAGGATAGAACGTTGTGCCATGGCTCAAACGAATGGTCTTTATGACCTTTATTTTTTATAATAAAACTTTTTTATTTTTTATATTTTTTTGAAAAAACTCGAATTTTGAAAATCCTATATTTTGGAAACTAGGAACTCTACAAAAAAAATTGTTTAACGTAAATCAATGGTCCCTACCCCCTCTACCCCTAAAATAAATGTCAAGTCTCTAGAGAAAAAAATTGTGTGTAGTAGTGTGGTAGTGGGAAAGCTGCTTCCAAAAGCAAGTGGTGAGCCCCTGCGACCTTGGAATGGAACGAGCCATGCTAGGAGGGCGTGCTTGGATTCGTTTTTTTCGTCTCGTCGTGCTCTTTACGGGAATGTCGGTGTCGAAAATGTGAAAATTTGGAAACACAGTCTTTTTGGGGTAAAAACGTGATTTTAGACTTTTTGCTATATCTCACGAACCAATAACGCTAGAGGCGTGTTCGACAGGTCCAAGGACTCGGGGTAACGTCCTCTCTGCTATGGACTACTCGTTATAATTTTTAATAAAATTGGAAACTCGATTTTGGGGTAAACATGTGTTTTTTGTGATTTTGCCGATATTTCACGAAGCAATAACGCTAGAGGCATGTACGATGGGTCCAAGGATTCGGGAAGACGTCCTCTTTGCTATGGACCACTCGTTGTAATTTTAAAAAATTTTGGAAACGCGATTTTGGGGTAAACACGTGTTTTTTGTGATTTTTGCCGATATCTCACGAACCAATAACGCTAGAGACATGTACGAGGTGTCCTAGGACTCAGGCTTTCGCCCCCTTTCAAATGTGGTAGATTTTTTTTTCCAAAAAAATAATTCACAAAGGGCCTAACGCCATACATGTTGAAAAAAAAATCATTACTGTTACCTGTTTATAATGTTTATAAAGCGTGGTGGTTGAGAGAGACGATACGGCTGGGTGTGTGTGTTTCAACGAACCTGTCGCTGACCACGGTGGCCGTGTTCAATAGATCAATCGCTATTTCGACGGGTCGAGCGTGCGTTTTCCTGATATTTTACCTTTGACGTGTAAACGGTGATGAAAACTTGGTTCTATGTTGGTCGAAGCGAGTACCGAAAACAAACGAGCAGGAGGTGAAGGTCATTTGAGCTTATTGGAAGGCTCCGATCTGACTTGACAACAGGTGCAATGGAAAAAATGACCAAGACGCTTGAAGGTGAAATAATCTGACCATCGTGGTGGCAGGGGAGTGCGAAAGGCATGCACACACGTGTGAGATGGCATGTACGCTAAACCAGTGACATCCTGTCTTGCTTCGTACGTGACAAAATGCAAGTTCAGGTGAAATTTGATCTACCGCAGGTGTTCATCTTAGACGTCATCTGTCCACGTGCATGATAACTGTTAACAAGTCACATCCTGTTTTGCTTCGTACGTGACAAAATGCAAGTTCAGGTGAAATTTGATCCGTCACAGGTGTTCGCTTGGGTGTTATCTGTCCACGTGTCTGATAACAGAATGTTCAAAGCGTGGGAATCGCTGAATCAGTAAAAAGTATGATGCAACTTGTCGGAATGATGTCACAACCAATAGAGAGGCAAGAGCTGCAAACAGCAGTGGTGGGAGGTGAAGGGAGGGAGAGGGGAGGGGGTGATGTATGAGAGAACACAGGAGGAAAGGGAAAGACAAACATGTATGAACATGCATGAAGCGCGGAGCGCTGTATACATAGAGCTATAGGTGGTGTACAACATGTGTGAATAAATAAAAAGTACACAGGTTCACACAACATGTAATTTATTTATCCAGGAATTAAACGTAGAGTTAAACCCTAACCATTTGACGTAGAGTTTATTTCCTTTTTGTTTCAACACTTTTTCCACAAGATAGTGCTGAGGAAATGCTGTTTTCTGAAGTTCATGTAGATAAAATCTACCTTTTATGGGTTGATGATTGAGGTCCTCGAGTAAATAGGTGACTGGAGTGTCCAAGTAGACTCGACGAATTCGAAATAGTTCAGTCCCCCACTGAGGCGTGTAGCCCTTATTGAAGGCAGACTTAAATTTGCTCACACGAACAAAATCCCCAATGTTCAGTCGGTGACGTTTAGGATCAGCTGTTTTTATGGGGTTAAACAGTTTATCCAATCGCTGAATATTTTTAGTTACGAGACGTGGCTTGGTCCCAATCGTTCTATGTTTGGTGTCATTGTAACGTGATACTAGCTCAGGTAACATGTCCAACCAGCGATAACTGCCCTGAGCGGTAAACGCTTTCCACATATGGGTTTTCAATGTTCGGTTGAACCGCTCGACCACACTGGCTTTCAGATTGCTGTACGTGGTGTAATGGTGAATATCCTTAGATTTGAGAAAACTGGAGAAATCCTTGTTGAAAAATTCTTTCCCCTGGTCGGTTTGTAGCAACTGAGGTTGACGTTGGGAGTGTTGAATAATATGTTGAAAGGCCTTGGTAACTAGTGGGCCAGACTTGCGACGCACAGGTTCAACAAAGGCCATTTTGGAATAGACATCAATGACGGTCAACATATAGCGTACACCGTCGTTAACGCCAGCATAGGGTATCATTTCAACCAAGTCAGCCTGCCAAAGTTCATCCACACCTCGTGAAATCACCTTGAGTCGTGGATAATGACGCCTAGCTGGGCGATGCAACTCGTGAGCAATACCCATTTTAATGGGTGAGGGCTTAAACAATAATTTTGGCATTTCGAAGTTCTTGTTCAATTTCTTGAATTTCCCAATCGTGACCGGTATGGCCAGCTTGACGTGAGGCATGCAACAACTGTAGCCGCTGGACAAGCTTATTGGGATTGTGCCAGTAGGTAACATCCACAAGAGGTTTTAATGGTTTAAAAGTCACTCCCGAAGCGGATGCTTTACGACGAGTACTTTGACTGGTGGGAAACATTTTTGCAATGATGGTTTTATATTTTTGAGATATATTGGCATTCACTTGTTGCGTGGGATCATACTGTCTTTTGTGAGCATGGGTATCCAATAAAATGGATTTATATTTGTCAAGGTCCTCTGACGTATAATCATGGGAAGAGGGGGTCCGAGAAAAGAGCAGCTTTAACAGTCCTGGCGTTAATTTATAGTTGATGTTTTTAATGACAGCTTTAGTACGAGCAAATTTAATGGATGAATCGCCAATTTTAAAACTATCATTCTCATAGCGAACACCATACGTGGTATCTGTGTTTCCAATAAATAGATCGGTGAAATAGGGTTCCAATGTTGATCCATAATATTTTATTAAAATGGTTTTCAGTTGAGCTTTATGTTGAGGGGTGGCCAAGAGTTGTGAAAACGGAGACGCTCTGGAAGGGCAAGGTGTTTCGACCATGGCCAAGGATTTCTTTTTTCTCAAAAACTCTGCAAGGGGTGCAGCCTTTTTTTGAGGCGTAAACACTTGTTCCTCCTCATCCTCAACTTCACTAACACTAGTCAAATCTTCCTGTTCCTCTTCCTCTTCCTCAGGGTCCTCGTGCAGCGTCTGCGTGGCTTGTGAAACGGTGGGTAGCGTTTCAGATGGCTTGAAAGAGGGTTTCAACATGGCTTTTAGTGGAGGTGCTAAATGTTGTTGAATAAACAAAGCATGATTGGCACGTGATTGTTTCAATTGACGAAACTTTTGGCGAATAGTATTTTTTGCTCTAATAATATGCTTTTTCAATTGACTCTCTGCTAACGCCATGGTGTCTTGGCAAATGACTTGATGGGGAATGAGACAGGGCCTTAAATAGCAATAAAATGATCAAACCCTAAGCGATACCGTCCTTGGTTGAGTTCACTTTGTTTGTCAATCACTAAACAGGCATGACGTTGAGTGTTCCAGCACTTGGCACACAATTCTGTAAACATTTGAAAGGTCATATCCGGATTCACATGTTCATTATAAATGTGACGACTGTTCCTCTCGTCCTGGCGAAATAAAACAATGACATTGGCATTGTCACGAATCAACTGTTTGGACATTTTAGAATACGTTTGCCCAAGATAGAAGCAATCGATATGTTTGTGTCGACCCATGCTGAAATAGCTTTGAATGATGCCTTGACGTTCAGTGGATACATCATCGAAAATCATGAGTGAATCAGGCTTTACCTCATTCGGTGAAATCACATTTTCTTGCATGGAAAATGTAAAATAACCCATATTCTCTTTTTGTAATCCAGACATGACTTGATCCAGAAACACGTAGAGGGGTTGGTAGAGAGATTTTGCAAAAATATAAATATTTTGAAAACGCAGACCATTGGGCGCTGTAATGAGCGTTAGCAAAAGATTTGTCTTTCCACAGCCGGAAGGCCCCACAATGATGCAGCGAATGGAAGATGGAAACAGTGAACCATGGCGTTGTTCACGTGATGTGGGACAGAGATGGGAAACCATGTCCCCCACGGGGAATGACTCTTGCTGCTTAATAATCTTCATGTCAACTAAGGCTTAGACAGGCTAGCCGGCTGTCTATATACAGGACACCGAACCTTGTCATAGAAACAGTAGACTGCTACTACAGGTTGACGATGGATGTCTTTGGACGTGCGTTGATGGCCAAAGCTAGGCCTGTCCCCATACATGATCCTAAACAGGAAACAGATCCTGCTAATAAACACTATGTGGATAGGTCAGTAGTGCCACGCACAAAACAGGGAGATTATGACTTTAAGGGAAAGCGGTTAACCCATGTAAAACATCCTCAAGTGTCTACAGACGTTACTACGAAAAAGTATGTGGATAACAAAGTGTATGAGTTTTATGACAAAGTGCCACAGCTTATGGTGAATGGCTATAGCGCTAATCACCATCGGATTATTCACGTGAAAGACCCACAAGACGAAGACGATGTTTGTACCAAGCGTTACGTGACCCATGAAATGAAAAGGCTTTATAAATTTATCCCATCTGTGTTTTTA
The DNA here is from genome assembly GCA_946902985.2 of Meconema thalassinum. Lineage (NCBI taxonomy): Eukaryota > Metazoa > Arthropoda > Insecta > Orthoptera > Tettigoniidae > Meconema > Meconema thalassinum. Next base: position 1,516,298,569 of record OX336389.2, read on the forward strand.
GTGTATCTGACAAATGAAAAACCTTTGAATGAGAGAAACCATTTACCGCTAGTCCATGATCAGCACTTGACCTATGTGCTTGCTTCAGGATTAAGCCACTATCGATTACACTATGATGGAACCATTCACATCAAATATGCCATACCTGATGAGAACCATTTACAAATAAAGATAAATGGTCATAGGATGTTGGTCCATGACCATGAAATGGTCAATGCAGGGGACGAATTATCCTTTTATCTCATGTTGACATGGGATGAAAAGCAAGCGGGGAAAACCATAAACGATTTCCCACTTTATGTGGAATTGGAATATACAGCCATGAAATAACCATCTGACGTTAGTTGTGATTTAAACTTTCTTGTGAAAGGTTGTTGGTCATTATCATCATGGTGAAACAAAGGTATGCAGTGAGAAAGACTAAAAAAAGGACTTTGTCCTTGGCAAAGCCTGGGCTTACAACATTCGTGGACAAGCCCTTGCGAAAGAAAAAAAGAAAAAATAATGTATTGACCATAAGGAAAGCCCTTCGAGCAGCACAGAGACAGGTTATTCCAAAACGTCGGCGACAGGTTTCAAACCAAGGGCGAGTGATTCCCGTCCCAAAACGAGCGGGATTTTTACCTGCATTATTTGCCGGGTTGGCTGCTCTAGGTTCACTTTTGGGCGGTGCCAGTGCAGTGGCGAAAACCATTAAAGCCGCGCAGCAGGGCAAGCAACAACTCAAAGAAAGTCAGCGACACAATGAAACGATGGAAGCGATTGCCATGGGGGCTAGAAATGCCAATTTAAAGCCAGCCTTTTATCAACAAGGATTTGGGATTTCACCATTTCGAAATATTAAAAAAAAAAAAATTTAACCTCAGCCATAGCGAGACATGCCCTGACGCATCAACAAGTGGAAAGCTATGCTAAACAACTAAAGCTTTCTCATTTTCGAGGTGTGTTTATGCGAAACCAATTACCCCCACGACCCTGGAAACAGGAATGTGCTGTTGTCAATTTGGATGATCACCGAGGACCAGGAACGCATTATGTAGCTTATGTCAAAGAGGGATCCATGGTATGGTACTTTGACAGTTTTGGAAATTTGCCCCCGCCCATGGAGCTAGTGACCTATTTTGGAAACAGGATCAAGATATATTATAATGTGAAACGAGAGCAAACGTTTAATAGCCAACAGTGTGGACGTTTGTGTTTAATTTTTTTTATATAAGACGCAGCATAAGCAAAAACGCCACCAGTATGTCGGCAGAAAGTAAAACGTTTACACTGCATGGACGTGGACCTGAAGTCAGCCTAGACTTTTACCCGCCTATCGAATTGAATGAAAAACCCTATGGTTTAGGACTTGTTTCTCTTGAAACGTACAATCGAATATACAACATACGTGAAAATGTGAACAACAAGTTTTACTATGATGATTCTGTGCTCACCTTGAACTCTGGTGGATACACGATCGATGACATTTATGAACACATTTATGTGGTGTTGATCAATCAGTATGGTTTAAAGTCATTTCTCGACGGAACGCACAAGTTTGAACTTGTAGGCAATACCAACACTCATCGCTGCAGTATTTTCTCAACCTTCAACATTGACTTTAAAACACACCCCGATTCCATTGGTCCATTACTAGGATTTAAACCACGTGTGTTGGAGCCCAACAAAAAACATGATTCGGACCATGAAGTGAAATTCATTGAGGACCATCATGTGTCGGTGACGTGTAATATTATTAGCCAAGTGTACACCAATCAAGAACCATCGCATTCGCTTTATGACTTTATTGTGACATCGCCCAATGGCTATATTATTCGTGAAAACCCTCCAGTGGTGCTTTTTCATGCTGTGGCTGTTGATAGTATTAGTAATATAACATTAAGACTGATCAATAGAGATCAACAACTCATTGATCTAGATTCTACCACACCAGTGACTTACAAGTTGGTGCTAAAGCCACTATGAAGTTTGTGTATAAAGCAACAACACCGTCTAGGAATGGTGTTAGTTGTTTGCCACGTGAATACACGTTAACATCTCAAGGCAAGCAGATTTTACAGCATTTGGGTTACCGCGTCAACCCTCATAATGAATTCTATCCTAGAGATAGCGAACCACATCGAGGAGCAACCAGGAGTGGTAAGAATTGATCTCCATTCCTATCAAGCTCAAACACCTGGACTCAATAACAATGATGAAATTCAATTTGCTATCAACAACCAAGATATTTACACCCTACCGCATGAAAGTGTCATTCAGATTGAAGGTCGGCTCACCAAAGCCGATGGCTCTACACCCACCACATCCAAGTTGGCCAACCATGGTTTGGCCTTTCTGTTTTCTGAAGTGCGGTATGTCATTAACGATATCGTGGTGGATAGCACTCGAAATGTGGGCATTTCCAGTGTCATGAAACTATACCCCTCTTATAGTGAGGAAGAAGGTAAAACACTTTGCATGGCAGGTTGGTGTCCTGACTCGACCAATGACTGGATGGTACACACTGATGGGACCTTTACTGGATATTTACCTCTTAAACTGATTCTAGGCTTTGCTGAAGATCACCAACGCATTGTGGTCAACGCAAGGCAAGTGCTTTACCTAGTGAGAGACAGGAGTGATAATAATGCACTCAAGGGAGCCGACAATGCCCCCATCGATTCAATAATTCAACTACAACGCTTGCTATGGAAAGTTCCCCATGTGACCCTTGAAGATAGCAAAAAACTGGACATACTCAAAATGGTAAAGAGAGATATGCCTCTACCCATGGAATTTAGAAGCTGGGCACTCCATGAGTATCCGCTATTGCCCACCACCAACACACACAGTTGGTCTGTAAAAACAGCTCGCTATACAGAGAGACCTCTCTACCTGATCGTGGGTTTTCAAACGAATCGCAAGTATCAACAAACCAAAGATGCCACGCAATTTGATCATCTGCAATTGAGAAATGCACGTCTTTTCCTCAACGGAGCTGTGTTTCCCTATGAAGGACTGGATTTGGATTTTTCAAAAAATAAGTTTGGCCCCCTGTACGACTTGTTTTCTAAATTTCGATGGTCTTATTATCAAAAAGAGAACGGCCCCATGCTCCTACCCCAAGCGTTTAAGGCAAGAGCGCCACTGATTGTCTTTGACTGTTCTTACCTGGAAGAGTCTGTCAAACCATCCAATATCGACATTCGACTAGATTTTGAAACGCATGACAATGTACCAGCCAATACGACGGCCTACTGTTTGATTATTCATCACAAACAAGTCAACTATTATCCACTATCCAACCAAGTGACGAGTGTATAAATAACAGGTCATCCCACGTCAAGCCGCTCAGTCATGTCTTGCTTTAAAGCCTCAAGAGACGTTACCTCCATGAATTTAAACTCTGAGGAACAACGTTTCAAGACTTTTGCCACATGGCCAGTGCCTTTCATAAACCCTCAAGCCTTGGCGGCCGCTGGATTCTACTATTTAAAAACAAGAGATGAAGTGAAATGTGCCTTTTGTCCCATCATCATAGACCAATGGCAGGAGGGCGATGAACCCATGCAGGAACATCAGCGCTGGTCACCCACCTGCCCCTACCTGTGCAGAATGAAAGTGGGAAATATACCCTGTCATTCAAGCTATCCCTCACTTGTGTCTCTGGGTGATGAAAAAAAAAACAAGTTACGATACGTGTGGGCCGTATGGTATCCATGGTGCTTCGGTGAGCAGCTCACCATCAAAAACGCCTAGTTTAGAGACATTGGGACATCATCGGTGTTATGGACGTTACAAACACAAGAGACTATATTGTTGTATCAGTTGCTATCGTCCTTATCCTAAAATGAGAAAAGCCTGTAAGACGTGTTATGATAATAAAATGATGTAATTCTTAAATTCTAATTTTTGCATGTCCCCCTGTCCTACCCTAACCTTATTTTTTGGAACTAGCATGGCAGGTAAGTCCATGGCATGATCACACCTGATCGTCCGTCAGTCGTCAGTTGAACTTGGTCCAGGCAAGCGTCAACATGTTGCGCACACTCATTGTGGATTGCCAAGGGTTTAAAATTGGTGACAACAAATTTATATTTAAACAAGTGGCCATGATCGATTGTACCACGGTTTGGATATCACAAGCTACGCATTTGCTATTTAAACCACCCCATGCTTTTGATTTGTTGTGTGAAAAAGACCGTAAACAAACCCAGTGGATTGAAAATCATAGGCAACTAGACTGGAGTCAGGGAACCATTTCCTATAAATATTTGGATGTGGTTATGAAAGCACACTTGTCCTCGGCCAATGTGGTATTTGTGAAAGGTAATGAAAAACGTCAATGGTTGCAACCATTTTTGGCGTCTTACTGCCAATGTATCGACCTCATGGAGTTGGGCTGCCCCTCCCTGCAAACGCTCATGGATACTTGTTCCTGTGGCAACATTACCCATACAGCCCTATCGCATGCGTGGCATCTCTTTCATTGGTTAACCACCCATGCCTGCTGGGAGTTATTGAACAAAATTATAACTCAAGATTTACCTGTGAATGACGTCAGTGAGATTTCTACAAGCGACGTGTAAACATCTACAGCACGTGATACCATGGAGAAAGGCAATGCTACGGACAAAGCCATCGGCAAGTTCTTTGTGTGCAAAAAGAAACTAGACAGTTTTACCAAAGAGGAACTCTTGGCGCTGCCCAAGTCGTTCATTTATTATGTGGCCGCCAACGCAGTGAAAGAAATCTGGCAACATGTACCAAAATCATGGACTCAAGACCCTGTGTTGAGTGAATTGCAACCCTGTACGGATTACGATCACCATAAGCAAGTGGCCATGGCAAAAATACCGTCTATGCGTCAGTGTGCGACTTGCCAGCTAGTGAAACTGTATCACGGTCATAAAAGTCCGTGTAAAGACTTTGTTGAATCATTCCACGAGTGTCATGGCGAGAAAAAGCAACAACAACAAACACAAACATCGTCCACAGAGGAGGAGGAAGACCAAACCTTTTTACCATCGATGGAAAAGGATATGCCAGACCTGTACTGGCAATGGCGTCATTGACAAAGTGATTCAATACCTACCTTTCGAAATCCATCTTCCAGGTTATCGTTTTTGCGGCCCTGGAACTCGTCTCGAAAAACGTTTACAACGTGGTGATGTACCCATTAATCTTTTGGATCAAGCATGCAAGGAACATGACCTTTCTTATCGCCATAGTCATCCTGGTTTAAGACATGTGGCCGATAAATTGTTATTGAAGAAAGCTAAACAACGTTTCACATCCAGTGATGCCTCAGTGGGTGAAAGGATGGCAGCCCTAATTGTCATGAGTGCTATGAAAGGAAAGTTGATGATGCATGGACATAAACATTGAGGAGTGAGGAATTGGGATTTGTTTGTGTTCTATTTTTCTTTTGTCAATTCACTATGACTATGAAATAAAAAACAAAGGTTTACCAGAGCACGATGTTTTGTTATTTTATTTTTAAGAAATCGTGATGTTGATGGCTGATTTCTCATTTTACACATTTCACACATTGCCATTTTGCTAATTTGCAATTTACAGTTTTTGAAAACGTTCGTTTTTGATGATATGGATTTTTCCATTTTGCTGATGACATTTTTTAAACAATGACCGTTTGAAGTTTTTGAATTTTCATATTTCACATATGGCCATTTCCATTTTTTTTAAATGTCCGTTTTAAGTTTTGCGTTTTTGGTGATATGGAAACATGGATTTTCCATTTTGCTGTTTTCACATTTTTCCATTTAGTGTATGTCGAAAGTTTAGATTTGACAATGATGTTGATGCGAGTGCTTGACCTTGATAATACTGCAATGTGCTGATGCGTGTTTGGAGAAACGTCGAGGTCTACGACTACTGCAGGTAAGACTGTTTTTACAAAAATAATGTCTATTGTCTGCCACATTTCAATGAAAAAACGAAACTATTTAAAACAAAATGAGTATATAAGTGACCATTTACCCCCTCCCCACCCACCCACCCTACCTCATCGTGTTTGCTCTGGTCAATCATACACACCAGTTTTCTCTCTCCACTCATACATTCACACCTGTCTTTGGGAACAAACACAACCACTTTATTTATTCCCAAAAGCACATTCTCGACATGCACACTCATCCCAAAAGAACTTTTTAGTTTATCATTTACATTACGAAAAATAATTAAATACTAGTTATTAAAGTTACTAAAAATCTTACTTATTTCATATTTACAAAAAAACTCAACTTTGTACAGCGTTAAAAGAATCAAACTATTTACCAATCAAAAAATTTAAAAAATAAGGTTGCATAGAACTATTTAAAGAGCAAAAGGTCCAAGTGGGTTGTCACTATTTACAAAATCTACTATTTACAATGACAGAAACCAATATTTACAAAATTCTAAATCTACAAGTTACAAAAAGCCATGTCCCATAAACGATTAAACAGTGAAATCACACCTCCTCCTCGTTGCGATCATAACCCCAGGGCAGGCTAGTGAGCAGGTCATCAGCCCACACACGCTTGTTATCCATGGAGGCGAGGGTGCGTTTTCTCTGTTCCACAAGATACAAATGATGGTTGCTGGATTGTATCCTGCACTGTGTATGAGACATAGCTTTGCCAGTGCGTAAAACCGCTAAGTAATCGTCTACACGTAGCGATTTTACCACTGCTCTACCTACACCTTTTGCTCTTTTGGCTTCCTTAGAGTCGAGTGTGCGATAAGCATACATTTTCGAAGCCAAACCTACGAATTCCGTCATAATGGAATCACCGCATTCATCTTTTAAAACGCCCATTTTCTTCTTGTTTTTTAGGGGCAGCTGAAACACGTTGTCAGCGCTATAGCAAGAGGTGTCGAACCAGTCACTATGTTGCCTCATGACGTCATAGGGGTTGCAGTGGCGAATGTGGTAAATGAATGAGTCCGTGTCCATATACAAAAGAGAGACGTCCTCAAAATGGCGTTTGGCAAACTCATAGTGGAATCGATACATGACCGATTTAGAAAAGTCTAAAATGACTTGACCCAAGTAAATGGGTTTATCCATGGTCACGCTGGTCTTACTCATTTCAATAGTAGCCAAATCCTCATCGATAATTTTGATCGATTTGAAATTTGGCTTGGCAATGTACCGCCGGGCACCCCACTGCCCCTCCCAGACATTCACCAATTTAATGTCACGGTATTTGCGGACATTCTCCATAGACTTGCCATAGATGCAGTTGTTCATTAATTTAAAAAAATTAATTTCAAACTGCTGTGTTGCCATTTGTCGGTGCTCTGTGTTGAGTCGCATGTATGGCTCAAGCCATGCTTTTTGAGCAAAAGAAATACCCCTGTGGATTTTCTTCAACACCAAGCCTTGGGCGAGGCATTGCACCAACATTTGGATATGTAGCACATACCGATTTTTGTTGTAAAGTGTGCCCATGAGTTTTTCAATTTTCACTTTACTGTCAGGGGGAACCATTTGCTCAAGGCAGAATGGGAAATCGGCATGTTCATCATACAAGGATGAGGGATATTCAATATCCACTTCTAGCACATATCCACGGCCTGTTTCTTGGCTAGCCATGTTCACATTAAATTCTGACACTTGTTTGTCTGTCAGCCAAGCAAACTTCCCATAGGGCAAAGGCTGACTCATGGCGTAACCGTACAAATTATTCACGTCATAGTACATTAAGTACGATTCTTGTTTTTCCGGTGAATAATCAGGCATGTAGACATTGTTCGCTTCAGCATGGCGCTGGTTAAGTGACACAAAGCCGCCACGAATGCCCTTTTCAAAAAATAGAACCATGTCTACGTCAGTGAGTAAATCCAATTCCACTTGAGTGTATTTCAAAGCGGCATCGAACGAGAGCCCAGGACTCGTGTAATAGTGAGCCGGGTCAAGACCGTAAATGTGTTGACACAAGTTACGGAATTTTTCAAACACATCAGTGAGCAGCAATACATCCAGTTTTAGGTAATGCAAAGCATATTCACTTAGCGTCTTCATGCCAAACACTCGCCAAACTTGACATGCATGTGCATAGTCTTCATCGGAAACGGTACTGCGTGTTAGTTTCGAGTAAAATTTCTCTTGTGGTGGAAGTTTTCTTTGCTTTAACACGTCCCAGCTGTTGCAAAAATCATACGGGAATATACCTTTCCGAATGCACAACTGAAATTGCTCAGGATCATTAAAATGCATTCTAGTATTTTTTAATTCCTCCTCATTCAAGCCATTCACAAGGCTGTCTAGCGAGGATGCCATAAACTTAAAGGAATCCAAAAATCGAATGCTAAAGTCGCCCAACCACCATGCCAGGGCCGTAAAACGCTCATGGTTTTGGGGGATAATGGTAAACGAGCCCTTGTTGACATGGCCCAATTCACGAATCAAAAACTGAATGTCATAATTCGCCAGATTGTGGAAAAAGACAGCGATGAAACGAGGAGCTGGAAAGTTTAAGTTGCATTTACTATGCGCAGCTCCACGAAACTCCCCTGTAAAATGCGAGTGGTCTCTGACTTTTTCCTCTCCACTTAAAATAGGCTTTTCGCAGATATGGCATGTCGTGGCATGCTCATACTGCTGCTGCTGTTCTGGAGATAGGCTCATGGGTACTGGGTGGTCCAGTAATTCCTGTACATCATGAGCCAACTTGACAAGTTCATCCAAGAACCATCTGGCACAATCTGGCCCCTCGCGGTATTTGTAAACGGATTGTGTGGGGTCATAGGCACACACCACATTAAATCCAATGGCAAAGGGTTCATGTTTTTGAATGGGTGTGGTTGAGCTTATGGTGGGATCTGGTTCACATCCCGCCATGGGTGTAGTGAGAGCTTCAAAATCTGCATATACCACATAGGGGACAGTGTCACGCTTGTGAATGTCCTTAAACTTTAACACAGCCTTGTCCCCTTGTGGCAATATCAGTCTCACCGCTTCCTGAGAAACACAATCTACCCTATGACGTTCTAAGAGCATGGGGGTTGTAAAATATTGCAAGCAACGATCACAAATATGTGTTTTATGTCCATGCTTAGACGTTTGACTGCTTAGCAATCTACTTAAGCTTTTAATCAGGCAATAGTGATTCACCTCTCCTACAGATAAATATAAAAGATGAATGTGATGTCGTTTCGGTTCTTTTGTGGCATAAAGAGGACCCACAATCACATTACCATTAAGGCCATAGACCATGAACGAAAAGTCCTGGTTATCTTGTTCAAACCTATGGATCTCGGTTAAGTCCATAGGGAACGATACTCGAGTTAGATTTAAAGTATGTTTCAATTCATCAAACTTGGCCTTGTACTTTCCCGGCCAACAACCATCATGTTGTACCGGCTGCAAATACGCAGCCACAGCCCACAGAAAGCAATCATTGTCACGATTCTTAATATTCACCACAGCCTTTTTCAAAGCTATTGCTGGTGGTGTTTTAATGTAGCTAGACCCAGCATTCAGCGGGTTGAATTGACAAATGTTGATTTGCAAATGATGAATTTTGTCTAAGGCAAGGCCACTCGGTCCTTGTTGCAGTTTATCAAATTTTGATAGCAAGGCATTCACCACGTGGGTTTCATACCACTGTTCCAAATTATGGGCTATGAATAGCTCTTGCATTTTACTGCAAATATAAAATGTCTCTTTATGCTCTACGTCCTTCTTTTTATATATGAAATCGCAAACCAGTTCTGCATTCACCTTTAAAGCCATATGCAACCTTTGCGCTGTACAAATTTCAATTTTAAAAATTTCAAAACAAGATTCTAAAAATTCTTTGGGAATCAAACTTTTTCTAACATTGACCACGCGGCCAGAGCACACACGCGATTTGAAACAACTATTTAGGCGTTCCCAAGTTAGGCTATCTGTAGCAGTAGCAAATGACATTATTTTGAAAGAACACTCTCACCTGAGTTTTCAGCTGTAGACTGCTTGACAAGGGTTCCACTCTAAAGCCACTTGGTTTTCAACTGTATTTGCAATAGCAGTGAACCTTTTGTTTTCCAAATATCTAAAAAGAAATAAAATAAACCACCATAAGTATATCCATTCCATATAGTTTATGCCTTTCATAAACAAAACAAAATCAAACAGGTTATATATATATATAAAAAACAAATCTCACCTTGACGTGTAATGCTTTGCTATATTCCCGTCTCGTGGGCTAGTGTGGAAATGGTTTCCTCTTCTATCGGTCTGTCTTTCTCTTTCTTTAATATATTTCCCACAGACACACGACAGGTAGGCTATACACGTTATCTGCAAACAAATAAATAAATAAAATCATTAATTACCTAATCAATAAATAATTGCATGTATTTATATAAAAATCAATAAATATATAAATATATACCTACCCCACAACAAAGTTAAGTATTTTCCACCAACACCAAAACTGATAAACAAGATCAGGGGTTTCATGCAACGCAGTGTGTTCAAAGGTAGTCACCTAAGTGAGCGTGGAAATGATAACGACATGTCTTTATATATGCTACGTTGCATGTATAATCTTTTTTTTCCCATGCTTTGAAGATTCTCTTATCGTGCACGTGGACAGCTAACACCCAAGCGAACACCTGTGCCGGATCAAATTTCACGTCAACTTGCATTTTGTCACGTACGAAGCAAGACAGGATGTAACTTGTTAACAGTTATCGCGCATGTAAATAGATAACGTCCCAAGCGAACACCTGCGGTAGATCAAATTTCACGTCAACTTGCATTTTGTCACGTACGAAGCAAAACAGGATGTCACTGGTTTAGCCTACATCTGGTTTCACACATGTGTGTGCATGCCTTTCGCACTCCCCTGCCACCACGATGGTCAGATTATTTCACCTTCAAGCGTCTTGGTCATTTTTTCCATTGCACCTGTTGTCAAGTCAGATCGGAGCCTTCCAATAAGCTCAAATGACCTTCACCTCCTGCTCGTTTGTTTTCGGTACTCGCTTCGACCAACATAGAACCAAGTTTTCATCACCGTTTACACGTCAAAGGTAAAATATCAGGAAAACGCACGCTCGACCCGTCGAAATAGCGATTGATCTATTGAACACGGCCACCGTGGTCAGCGACAGGTTCGTTGAAACACACACACCCAGCCGTATCGTCTCTCTCAACCACCACGCTTTATAAACATTATAAACAGGTAACAGTAATGATTTTTTTTTCAACATGTATGGCGTTAGGCCCTTTGTGAATTATTTTTTTGGAAAAAAAAATCTACCACATTTGAAAGGGGGCGAAAGCCTGAGTCCTAGGACACCTCGTACATGTCTCTAGCGTTATTGGTTCGTGAGATATCGGCAAAAATCACAAAAAACACGTGTTTACCCCAAAATCGCATTTCCAAAATTTTTTAAAATTACAACGAGTGGTCCATAGCAAAGAGGACGTCTTCCCGAATCCTTGGACCCATCGTACATGCCTCTAGCGTTATTGCTTCGTGAAATATCGGCAAAATCACAAAAAACACATGTTTACCCCAAAATCGAGTTTCCAATTTTATTAAAAATTATAACGAGTAGTCCATAGCAGAGAGGACGTTACCCCGAGTCCTTGGACCTGTCGAACACGCCTCTAGCGTTATTGGTTCGTGAGATATAGCAAAAAGTCTAAAATCACGTTTTTACCCCAAAAAGACTGTGTTTCCAAATTTTCACATTTTCGACACCGACATTCCCGTAAAGAGCACGACGAGACGAAAAAAACGAATCCAAGCACGCCCTCCTAGCATGGCTCGTTCCATTCCAAGGTCGCAGGGGCTCACCACTTGCTTTTGGAAGCAGCTTTCCCACTACCACACTACTACACACAATTTTTTTCTCTAGAGACTTGACATTTATTTTAGGGGTAGAGGGGGTAGGGACCATTGATTTACGTTAAACAATTTTTTTTGTAGAGTTCCTAGTTTCCAAAATATAGGATTTTCAAAATTCGAGTTTTTTCAAAAAAATATAAAAAATAAAAAAGTTTTATTATAAAAAATAAAGGTCATAAAGACCATTCGTTTGAGCCATGGCACAACGTTCTATCCTGTTTGGTTTTCAAACTATCGCCTATTTTCGAAAACAAAAAAAAACAAAGAATTTTTGAAAAATATAATACATGGTCAATAGGAAAGAGGACGTCAGCTCGAGTTCAACGACACCTCATATGTCAACATCCGACCATGGGTTCGCGAGATATTGGCTTGGACTAACGCGGCGGCCATGACACTCGTTAGAATCGGCATCACTCCACTACTGATGTGAAATATAACAAAGCAGTGGCGTGACTAGAGAAATATCAGAATTGGTCTCACGACAAAAATATTTACATGGATGGCAGTCCATCCTCTAAACTTCAATCTAAGGTTGACCAAACATAGCTCATCAGCTATGGTCACAATTAGTAAGCAGCAAGACTTGACGTTCTGGAAACGTCCATCGCATAATGTCCAGTGACATATAATTTATAGTCAAGCAACGAGAAGTTAATTAAATTGTAATAACATTAAAATGTGTAATAATAATAATAATAATAATAATAATAATAATAATAATAATAAAGATATTAAATTGATGGTCAAAATCTGGGATCATCACAATCTGTGTCGAAAATATCGTACCCTGTATCACGAAATCAATGGTATTGTTTTTATGGAGATTCAAGTACGATTTCATGACTGTGATATATTACAATTCTTAGGACTTATAGTTTCCAACAAGTTTGAGCTGTGTAACAAACATTTCTCTGCAGAACTTAAACAAAGCTATCTACAAATATTCAATAATACGCCACGTTTAAGAAATCAACTGTCGCTTTTTTATGCTGATGAGTTTTACAAAGCAAAAAGAAATCGGGAGATATACTTCAAGAATTTCATGAAAAAGTATATTTTTGAAGAGACTCATAAACTCCTCTTTTTAGTACTCACAATGCTCTCTACAAGTGCATGAGTGGAGCGCAGTTTTTCTTGTTTGAAAAGACTCGAAACATTTACAAGGAACACAATATTTAAGTCAAGAAGACTTACACCATTTGCTGTCAACTCCATACGACGTGAATTGTTGAAACTGATTGAGGACCAACCCTTCCATGAGGACATGCCACACGTAAGCTGACGTTAAGGAACGGAGGATTTGTTAAAAGGTGAGTTTGACTTTTAGTACCGTAAATTCAATTTGGTTAAGCCATTAGCTTATTAGCACTAAAATACGAAAACGAACGCAAACATCACGTAATTATAGTTTATTCACCTGATGATTCATCTACTAGCAACAACAGGAAGTTCACTGATAACATGTTCCATGCACACTGAATGCATTGAAATTTCCGTTCTACAATTGTTTCTGGTTTATTTTGCCAATAACCTAACGGCTTGTGTAGAAATGAATGTAATTACCTTATTTGATTTTTATATTCATAGCTGTTTACTTAATTAAGAATAACCTAAGCTGCCTTCATTACATGGGCACTTGTACAACTTGTCTGGCGTTCATATTTCCAATGCACCATAAACTGCTGTATTCTGTTTAGTGTAGTCAAAAGAGCAGGAAAATTGTTTGAAGAATTATTGAGTGCACTTCCCTTAAGTTTATAGGATTTTCAATATTATTTTGGTTGGTTGGTTCCTCAGTTTAGGGGCTGCGACGACGCGGTCATGTAGCCCCGTGTACTTTGGGTGTGTGTAAAATCTGTCTGATAACCAGTGTTAATCGTGATGTGTTACCTGTAATTCAGGTAAGGACGACAGACGATCAATTTCAAGCAGTTCCTACTTTTGCTACCAAATGCTACCATCAATGACACCTATCTGTGAAATTGGGTATTAGATGCAACTGCAACCAGCCCCTTTGCGGCGAACGTTGGAACTTAATAGAGCGTTAATCAAATCCATCCTAAAAATTTAGCTTCACACAATTGTAGTTAGTGAAATGTTTTTTTACATGCCATAAATCTATGACATGGCCCGCCGGCTTTACTCCTCCGAAGAAAGGCGTACTGAGGGATTTTAACGCTGTTAAAATATCCAACGACTTTGGTCGGGTTTGAACCTACGACCTTTGGCATAGGAGCTCAGCATGCTACCAACTACGCCACCGAATACGCTTTCCAATATTATTTTGATGGGTGACTTTTTTACCAGTTAGTGTGGAAGGACCTTCTGTGGGAGAACAGGCACACATATCATTATCATTATTTGCTGAATCTGTTTTGTCTCTCTAAACTATCTCGATCTTACAGACCCATAATGAAAGATAAAATTTGGTGCACAAATTCAGTTTACTAGATTCGTACCAGTTTCAGAACTGACACTTGTTAATGTGTTTTCAAGTGCATATATCAGATGGTAATAGTAAGAAAGTTTTGGTAAAGAACAAATGCATGGTGTGAATGTAAACTCCACCAGTTTAAGTTCATGTGTTCTCTATACTTTCAGGTGATAAACTTGAAGCCAAATATGTCCTTAACTGGTGGAAAGAAGATTCCATTTCATTCACTGCTGGGAGATGTTAAATTCATCGATGTGTCGTTTGCCTACCCAACCAGAGTGCAGCAGGTATGCCTTCATTTAGGGTCATAAAGCAGGTATTTTGGTTTGTATTTAATGTTGCAATGGGTTCTAAATTCAACAATCCACTGGAGTCTGTCGTTGTTAGAAGTTGAGAATTTTGGCAATGTTGTGATAGAGAGCAGAGTTCCAACCAAGAGTGAGAGTGAAGCACATGGCCTCTGGCTTATTGCTAATGAAATATTAAGCCAACGCATATCCCACTTTTCATCGGCAGTGGTACTGAACGTGCACGTATAATTCACACTACGAATGGCATTGTTTATTTGCGCTTCTGCATGTAAAGATTCAAATCCGCCCTACATTTATTGTTGAATTTTAGTGCCATTGAAGCGAAAAATATAACCTAGAGGTGCCGAACTAATAAGACGACAATGGTGTCGTCTTATGAGCTTGTTGTTGATTCCTGAGGGGCTTTCCGAGATCGTGGATATGTAGCCCCGTGTACTTGGGTGTGTGTAGAGGTTGTATGATAACCTGTACCACTAAGATATCTGTACTAGTGTAACCTCTCTCTCTACACGTTGGGATGACAAGTGAAACGGTTTCTTACTAGCTCTGTCTTGCACTTTGAAATATTTACTCTGACTAAGATATGTTGTTTTAATGGGCGCCAAGACCTCAACGCTATGTTGAAATCTAAATTTATATTTAACAACACCTAGCTCTGGTAGAACACCTGCAAGAATCTATTCACTCAGATCGTGGTATGATTTGATCATTAACCCAACAAACAATTGTATCAGGAGAAGGAATTGGTCTATATCTAATGCTACCTACTGAAAACAAAGATCGCATGGTTAAAAGAAATGAATTTATTATATAAAACAAGTATTGCAAAATTAACAATAATAATAATAAGTTTTGAATTTAAATTGGAGCGTTGCGATTTGAATATTACCGCTAGAAAATTACATGAAAACGGAGTCGGATAAATTACTGATTTTACTCTTATTCCCAAGCTATAAAGTTACTGAAATACTGAATATTAAACAAAGAGACGAGAGATTGCGTAGTTCTGAGTCATTCGCGCTTACCACTGGAAATTGCCAAAGCATTTCCCTCGTACTGGATGTTGAAGAGAGCTTCCCACAGCCTCCTGGACGTCGTCATCTTCTTCGTTAGTTGATGATATACTTGTAGATATGATAACTTTATGGTCCTAACCTCGGAACCAACCACACGTACAACCACACTGGTTAAGTTTTACAAAGATAGTCGCCTTGCCTCCACGGCGCGCAAACCATATATGTACTCGTCGCTTCCCCTCCCTGGACCTGGCATCTTCTCGCCCGCTCTCCTGTGATTGGCTGTGCCACCACGCGCTACTCCCCTCCTCAGGGTCAATACACTCATGCTTCTTGACAAGAATAAGCCTGTAGCCGAATTCCCAGTGACTCACCTCTCCATAATACCCTAACTGACAAAACTCCGTAAAATTCCGTAATCTGCATGCTTATAATTTTATAAAGAAGCTCCAAAAATACCTTAATAATAATAATAATAAGTTAATAATAATAATAAGTTAACATGAAAACTTCTCTTGGCTGAACAATTTGCCGCGTAAATAAATATAGAATAGCTTCCTACTGACTTATGTCAGTGGCGTAAAATTCCCTCGAAAAACACGTTACATATTCGCCTTGGATCATCGGATGATTTACCGTGACGACGGTCCATCATGCGATTATCCCAGACACGTTAATAAATCCCCATCCAAAATACATATTACATAAATGAAATCACCCTAAAATACATATATATACACTCATCATTTTCTTTACGCACTTTGCGTCAAAGTGTGTTGTCATTTGGATTGCACTGTGCAACCAGTCCGATGTTTTTCATATAGAATAATGTTCCACGGATATTTCCGCCTCTCAAATTTCTCTATGTTGGAAAAATAGACATAAATAATGTGTGAGCACTGTGTATTTATGATGTCACATCACACGCATTGAAGGTGTTCTGATATATGTATCACCACAGAACTACCTAATTTCACTGGAGGTCCCTTCCTTATGGTGAAATTTAATCTCACTTATCACTGAGCACACGATCACACTGTTGTGGCAGCGCGTCGTGACCATAATACTTAATCTCTCTTTATAAGAGACGAAATTAATAATGACTTCTGAAAAAAAAAAAAACAGTAAGTGCACATTACATATACCACCAAATATTTCTGTGCCGTAATCGCCCTGTCTTCTTAAGTTCCCGTAGACCATATTCTACTTAATACTAGTTCTCAACTCAGACCAGTTCTCCTCACACAAATAATACCTTTGTACAAATTACCTTAAATTACACACTTACAAATCTTACATGGCGAGGCCGTAAACAGAAATCACGTGTGCTGTTATGTATGAGTTTCATGAAGGACTGTCTCGCCTTCTGATGGCCCATCTTTTGTCTCGTGGACGCATTAAGCAAAAATACCCTGTTCAAGCGCTCACCCATCTCTTGGAGACAAATGGGAATTCACCAGCGCTACCAAATTCTGGCCTTGGTGTATCGAGACATTTTAGTGCTCAAGAGCATCCGACAATCCCGTCATATTTCCCTGTACCTTAAAAACTCTCATTTACTTACATACTACCCCCCCCCCTCTGTGTAACTTCTGATACGCCTGCCTGGAAGACCAGATCTTCCACGCAACAAACACCACACTTACTCATTTGATAGGCTGGCTCGCCAGCCAAACACACTTACTTTATGACACATAATTTCGTAGACTACGTATATTATACGTCCCGTGTAATCTGTTTCCCTTACTATCCTCCAGCACATATGCTGTTTTGCCGATACGTTTGGACACTATAAATGTTACTGCGTCACCTGCTTCCAACCTTGCCAGTGGCTCCCTTAAATGATCGTTATCACGTTACTCTACCTACCTATTTCTCAGTGTCTGTAACGATGCCCTGTTGCTACTGTCCACACATGCTAACCCTACTTTCCTCTGGTGTCACACCTCTACTCGACACTCTATGACCTAAAAATGTCACTTCTGACTGACAGAATGACGACTTAGACAGCTTCAAAGTGAACCCTGCCTGGTCTAACTTCTGAAAAACTATATCTAAATGACGTAGATGCTCCTCAAAACTGCGTGAACTAATTACCATATCATCAATGTAAATGGTTAAAAACTCTCCTGTGTCATCCCCTAATGCGATGTTTAAAGCCCTAATTAAAGCTGCTGAACTACTCTTTAACCCATAAGATGTTCTACAAAATTGATAAAGGTTATATTTATGACTAGAAGCTGTAAATGGTCTATCTTCGTACATAAGTGGCACTTGCCAAAAACTGGAATTCAAATCTACACAAGTGAAATACTTCTTCCCCTCAAATGTTTGCATTAATTCCTCTATTGACATAGATTTCAGCTGATCTGAACTAATTCTACTGTTAACCAAACGAGCGTCTAAACAAATACGAACTGTGCCGTCGGCCTTGGGTACCGTGATCAAAGAATTAACATATGGACTGTTAGAGTGCTCAATAATCCCATCTTCAAGCATTTGGTTAATTTGTGCCTCAACTGCACTCTGATAAGCGAAAGGTACAGGATATCTATGTCCTGTGAATACTGACCTATCAATAACGTTCAATGAATGTGTATAGCAATTGGCCATACCAATGCGATCCTCAAAAACTCTCCTATTACACAATAACACGTCATAGAGCCGAACACATTGTTCCACCTCTATATTTCCCTGAAATGCAGCATCACGTAACGAGTCCTCTAGACTACCGTTCGTAATCACACTGCCCACAAAACATGGAGAACCCCGCTCTACGGCTGGCGATATCTCATTTAAAGTACAAATTACACCTACAACACTACTTCTCTGAATATGGTCATTGAACGCTACTTCTACCTCAGAATCTCCCCATTTAAATTTCAAACTCCCTACATCATAACATAATTTACCAGACACTCTACTTAGCCACTCTGAACCCACGATAACACTGAATACTAAATTTGGAATTACAAGACAAATCTGCTTTTCTATATGATTATTATTTTTAAAGTCTACTAAAACTTGCTTAGAAATTACTTTAGACCTCTTCCCAACAGCTGTGATAACAAAAGTGCTTTTAATTGGCATCTCCTCAAAATTCACTCCAGTTCCTTTCATTTTATCATAAAATGCACTACTTATGCAACTCTTCATACAACCACTATCAATTAAAACATCTGTGTACGCCTCGGACACGTTTAATTTAACTATGGGGCTCTTACTAACCACCTCCTGAATAATACCTTCATCATTTAGTTCACGTAATAATTCATTTCTTACATTTAGGTCATAGGGTTCCTGTATAAGTGTATGGACAGGGCATGTTACAGACTGAGATTCTGACCTTACATCGCAGCCTGGTTCGTGTTTAAAGTATTGCTACCGCTTGGTGTAGTACTACTCACTACTGCACTGGTCTGGTTGTACTGGGTTGTATTAACGGTATCTCTCTGTCCGTTATTACCATTGGGCTGATGCCCTCCTTGACCCCTGTTCTGGTTATAATTATTATTATTATTATTATTATTATTATACCTCCCTTGGTTACCCCTAAAATCATTATTTCGGCCTTGATTTCCCCTAAAATCATTATTTCTACCTTGGTAGTTTGTACCATACCCATTTCCTCTGTACTGGTTTTGCTGATTATTATTATTACTATTTTGGTTCCCCCTATTTTGGACGCTGGCCCCTTCGCCACTGTTCCCTTGAACTTCCTGGTTCCTATTCTCATTAGGCCTATTATTATTGTTACCCTGGTTCCTACCGAAATTCTCCTCGTAACCACCTCTTCCCAGAGCATCGAATGTACTCAATAAAATCACCACTTGTGAAATAGATTTAACATTTTGGATACAGGCAGCTTCCTTGATACTATATGGAAAATGTCTTAGCAATAGCCTGACTACATCACTTTCCTCCTTCAAACCATCCAGATATTTGCACGTTAATACCTGTCCTAAAAAGTACTCGGTCATAGTGTAGTTGCCTCTCGGGTTATACTTCCCACACACAATTCCCTCACGATGCTGAGACTGAATGACCTCATTCCAAAATTTCTCAAAAAATTTAACTTTAAAATCTGAAATATTCTCGAAATTGTCTCTGTAGACAGCAAACCAGTTTCTTGTCTCCCCTACAAACGCTTGCTCTAAAATTTCAACTACCTGGCACCACTCAATACTACCATCTTCCAACCTCTCCCCGAATTTATTTTCTATTGTATTCATGAACTCCATTGGACAACCCTGCCGATTACTAAATTTGCCTAGTTCTATTTCCCTGTGTGTGCTATTCACATAAACTGGCCTACTCTGACTATTTTCCTGCCTAATTCTAGCTTTCAACTTCTGTTCTAATTCAGCAATTTTCTCCTCAGCTTTTCTTTCAATATTAGTTACAGTTAACCTAATGCTCCCTTCGGATGCTTCTACTTTACCACTTAATTTAGCTTGTTTCTCACTAATCTCATTAATGCTTTCTTATTCCTCTCCCTTAAATCATTAACTTCAGTGATTATTTCTGCATGTACTTTATCAATTCTTCCCCCCAACTGTTCTTTAACCTCTTTTGTTGCTACCTGAATCTTATCAATTTCTCCCCCCAATTGCTTCTTGACCTGCTGTGTTTCAAGTTGCACTAGTTCTTTTAAATTTTCAGCCTGTGTACTGATTCTACTTTCTAGCTTCTCCTGTACTTTTCCTAATTTTCTGTCTACATCTGCAATAATCTCTTTAGCCTTCTCTTCCATCACCCCTCTGATCTCACCTCTAATCAGCTCAAATTTATCACTAATTTCCCTACTGTTTTGTTCAAGTTTAGCATTAACCTATCGCTCAATTCCCTATTAATCTCTTTATTTTCCCTACTATTTTGTTCAAGTCTAGCATTATTTTGTTCAAGTTTAGCGTTTAAAGTTTCAGTACTCTCTCTATTTTCCCTACTGTTTTGTTCAAGTTTAGCATTATTTTGTTTGAGTTTAGCATTTAGAGCGTCTGTGCTAATTTTATTTTGTTGCATAAACTGAAGAAGCAAACTCTCTAATCCTGCTTGACTGTTTTGATTACCCCCCTCAGTATCGGGATTTACCTCCGACATCCCTGTACTGCTTTCATTTCCAAGACTCTATTTAAACACAAATTGTGCTAAATGTTCCGGCATAACTCAACAAAATGACAGTGTTTCGCCCCGGTGTGCAATTGGGCTCTTCAGTTGGTTAAAGCACCCCTCACCAAGACACTGTCTAGTACACACTGGGAAGGCCATTGCAAGACGTATTTGATACATGTGTATCCACGTCACGAGCAAAGCCAGTGCACTATGGGAGTCGAAACTGCACTCCAAAGCAATTATAACCTTACCTTGGCATTGAATATACAATTTTCAAAAGAAAAATATGTATTGTCCGTTGAGCCATTATATATTTAAACACAAATTGTGCTAAATGTTCCGGCATAACTCAACAAAATGACAGTGTTTCGCCCCGGTGTGCAATTGGGCTCTTCAGTTGGTTAAAGCACACCTCACCAAGACACTGTCTAGTACACACTGGGAAGGCCATTGCAAGACGTATTTGATACATGTGTATCCACGTCACGAGCAAAGCCAGTGCACTATGGGAGTCGAAACTCCACTCCAAAGCAATTATAACCTTACCTTGGCATTGAATATACAATTTTCAGAAGGAAAATATGTATTGTCCGTTGAGCCATTATATATTTAAACACAAATTGTGCTAAATGTTCCGGCATAACTCAACAAAATGACAGAGTTTCGCCCCGGTGTGCAATTGGGCTCTTCAGTTCGTTAAAGCACACCTCACCAAGACACTGTCTAGTACACACTGGGAAGGCCATTGCAAGACGTATTTGATACATGTGTATCCACGTCACGAGCAAAGCCAGTGCACTATGGGAGTCGAAACTCCACTCCAAAGCAATTATAACCTTACCATGGCATTGAATATACAATTTTCAAAAGAAAAATATGTATTGTCCGTTGAGCCATTATATATTTAAACACAAATTGTGCTAAATGTTCCGGCATAACTCAACAAAATGACAGTGTTTCGCCCCGGTGTGCAATTGGGCTCTTCAGTTGGTTAAAGCACACCTCACCAAGAC